>JADRCH010000059.1:340948-416652 GCA_019843965.1 Rhynchomys soricoides | reverse complement strand
CACACAGAGAGATGGAGTACAAGCCTCTGGCTTCACAGAGAGAGGTCCTGAGCACACAGTAGACTAAGCCAGAACTGCCCAAGGTTTTCCATACTCCCCTCCCTTCCAGAACCTTCTCCATAGTCACCTGCCTCTCATTCTACAAAATAAAGCCAAGCACCTATTTGGTGCCAGACACTGCGAATTTTTCCATAAAATCCATCTTGAAGCTGGAAAGTTGGTTCGACAGCTGAAAACCAGTACTTCTTGCCGAAGGCCAGAGAACAGTTAACAGCACCCACACTGTCTGACAACTGCCTGAAACTCCAGGTCCAGGGTGATCTGGCACCCTCTTCTGGTCTCCCAGGCACCTGCATGCATGGGCACAAATCTCACCACAGACATGGAATTTTAAAATAAAAATCAAACTTTAACTTGGCGGTAAAAGGGCCTGCACAAAGGCATGTGTGGAATTATGGGATGCCTATCTAAGCAGCCTCCTCCAAGTGGAGTAAGAGGGCCAGATCAGGTCTGCTTGTGGGATCCTCTGAAGGCTCCTAGAGGTTTCGGGATTGGGGGGAGTTCCTCATGGAAACCTAATGATGTGGAGACCAGTCCTTACAGGCTGGAACGTAAGGTCGGGTCTGAGATCTAAGGACTGGATGTCAAGTGAGGCTGGAGGGGCAAGCAGATGGACTACAACTGAAGCCAGCATCCTCTCTTGCAGTGACCCACCTGAAGGGAAAACCCAATGCAGTGGTCGCAGGAAGGCCGGGGAGGCCCAGAGATCTGCCTGCAGGGGAACACCCTTTCCAAAGGAGGAGGGAGAAGGGAGGGAAACAGGTTTGTCTCAAAGGTCTTGGGAGAATGGTTAGAGCCACTGAGAATTTGTTTTTTTAACCCACTTCCCCAACTCTCAGGGGTTGGCTCTTAATTCCCCAGCCTCCTCACCCCACCCCATCCCAGCCACCCAGTCCCAGCCCCCTAGGTAATTATAAAGAAGTTAAACTGAATTACACACACAGGGTTTATTTTGTGTTTTTCTGCTGCTGCTGCTGCCAATTATGGTGCAATTAGACTGCCTTCATTAGCAAATGAGATTAGAATTAACATTGTTAATTACTCGTTCTGTTAAATGGGGCAGCAGTGGGGGGGGCATTGGGTGAGAAAGGAAGGGACCATATATAGCAGGTTCACATCCCGTGACCAGGAAGGTTCCTGGACCCATGGGCACTGGAGCAGGGAAAGGATTTACCAAATACCCAGCAACAGGCAGGTGACAGGGACTAGGGACTCTGCCCTTTGTTAACATCCACTGAGCACACAGTCTGTGCTGTCACCTAACCCTGTGCACATCATGTCACACAGTGATGGCGAGAGGCAGAGTAAAGTACTTCTCTACTCCCGAGCCTTGGTTCCCCTTTTAAACTACTTTGATCTATCTTGCCTCACAAGAAACATGAGCCCCCAGTTTTCAGATGTGGGAGCTGAAACCCAGTAAATAATGATTGGTTGGCAAACCGTGGCTGACTCACTGGATCTGACCTCCACCTGCTTTTATACATAAGCATTATTAGAGCCCAGACATGCCATCTAGGCATGTGTCATAAATAAATACTACTACTACTGGCTTGTTATGTTGCAGCTATTCTCAACTATAAAATTTAGTTGATGATGTCTTTAGTTTTTAAAATTACATTTTATTTATTTTGTGTGTGTAGTGGGGTACAGAGTCCCACGGTGCCCTTGTGGAAGTCGGAGGATGATTTGTGGGGGTCTGTTCTCTCCTTCAACCATTAGGTAGGATAGAACTCAGGTTATTAGGTTTGCAAAGCAAGTGTCTTTACCTGCTGAGCCATCTTGCTGCTGCAAGTTTGTAAATGATAAACTAAAGTAACAGTTGAGTGGATACAGCAGTGACCACATGACCTGTGAATACAGCGGCAGTGGAGGAGGAAACATCGTCAGAATATTCTACTTTAAAACATCAAGATTCAATCCTGGGGCAGATAGGATCCTGCTGGCATTTGAGGGTTGCTGGCATCTGAGTTCTGGTAGCAAGAAAGAATTAGGGCTTGTGGGAACCAGAGAGATGGTGTGAGGCCTTGAGAGACAAAACACGGCCCATGAGCCAGACTAGGGAACATTCCAGACAGTCGAAAGGCCCAAAGATAATGGTTATAAAATGAAAAAGTGGGGCCAGGCACAGATATGCCTCAGGCCCCACACAATGGACAGAATTCTCTGTTGTCAAGGACAGGCTGAAGCCACAGGTGGGTGGTAACAGGCTGACGTTACCACTGCAGGCCTCCAATCATGTAAAAAGTCAAAATTAACCACCAATGTGGGCCTACCCTTTCATGCTGTTGCCAAGCTCTGCCCCCAAAAAAGTGTATAAAAAGTGTGTACCTTGCTAACCCGGGGTCACCATTGCCTGTTGGTAGAGTGGCCCCAGTGCATTCGATTCAATAGACCTCATGCTTATTGCATCGTTCTCAGTCTCTGTGTCTTTGTGGAGTGGGACACCTAGGCGTTTGGACTTTTGAGTCCAACAATGGTTCAGCAGTTAAGAGCACTGGCACTTAGCATCCAGTTCCCGGCATCCACATGGTTGCTCACAACCCTATGTTACTCAAGGTCTGTAGAATCTGGTGTCTTTTTCTGTACTCTGTGGACACACTTGAGTCAAGGTTCACACCCATGCACGCAGGCAAAACACCTATACATATAAAATAAAGTCTTTTTTGTAAATGTATAAGAGTTCTGTGTGTGTATATGGTTCATGCCAGAAGAGGTCATCAGATCCCATTATAGATGGTTATAAGCCACCATGTGGTTGTTGAGAATTGAACTCAGGACCTCTGGAAGAGCAGTCAGTGCACTTAATTGCTGAGCCACCTCTCCAGCTCCTTAATCTTTTCTTAAGTGGAAGTTGTGGAGTGAAGAAGAAGCTTCAGGGCTCCGTTCCAGGTGTCAGGTGGAGAGTCCCAGCCCTTAAGGTGAGGGAGCAGACTCACCCACTCTCATCTTTGTTAAGTGCTCAGTTTGGTCTCTACATACCCTAGCTTGAGCCCCTCTGACAGGCCCTTGGTCTCTGCTCCTCTCTTCCTGACCCATGAATGGGGGGGAGGCCACAACGACCCCTGGGAATTTCCCCAGCAAGTCTCACTTCCCAGCTATGAGGATTAGAGAATTCATGAACCAGGAGCTGTGCAAAGAGGACTGAGGACTGAGTAGCCCCAAAGAGAGCTGAATCCAGAGACCCACCTCTTCTGAATTGCTGGGTACCTCCCCGTCCACATGCCAAACATCAGCACTGATGAGTCTGAAGTCTTTGCTGCTTTCTTGGGAACAGTTGCTGGCAGGAGGAAACAAGTTATCTAAGGCATCCCTTGTCTCAGATCTCTAGTAGGGACTTCAGGGTGCTAAGACCTTCTACCATAGGAAAGGGGATACAATGAGTGGAGACTGGGAAGTCCCTGCTGGGAGGGGTCTTTCTCATTCACAAGGATCATCTTCTTGCCTCTTCACCAGGGAAACACTCCCAGTGAGCTTTCACTTCCTGCAGGAGTTAACTAAAACCTAAGAAAGGCTGCCTTCTGCAGAAAAGAGTAAGAAAGAGAACCAGGCACTGCTTCAGGGGAGTATCTGTTACCTCTGCACTAAGGCAGAAGTGCAGGTAGGGTGACCACACCTAGATAGCTGGAGCAAATCCTGGGATATGGGCTCTCCTCCCTCCCTGTCCATACCTAACTCTGCTTCCAGATGCCCAGAAGACATGCTTTCTGTGTCTCTCTGCCTTTCTCTTCCCCGTGGAGTCCTCTCTCTCTACTTGCAGGCCCCAGGGCTTTCTCCGTTGTCCTCTGTCCCCAGGATTTTTTTCCTCTCCCTGCTGTTGCATCCCAGTGGCTGCTGGGTTTGTTTCAGAAATCCTCTGGGATTTTTAAAGCTTTCTGTTTCACTGATGGCTGGTTGCTCTTTGAGGGAGATGGAGGAAGTTCCTGCCCTTTCCTTCTTTCCCTTTTTAGGACTGAGAGATGCTTCAGATGACTACCCAGTCTCCCAAGATTCCCTACCTCTCCCAACCTGCTGCCCGGGCCATGAAAAAATTGCTTTCCCTGGGTCTCTGGAAGATACCATAGAATCTGCCCCAAACCTGAGCATTTGGGACCTCAAAGAAAAACTCTGATCCCTTCTGGGGAAGAGGGGGTAAGCATCCCTGTGGGTTGGAAAGAAAGGTGGCAGGATCCTAAAAGAGTGACCCTCCAGTGTCTCCCACCCCTGTCCCAGCCATTCAGGTAAGTGACAGTTTCTCAGAGAAAGGCTCATCCCCTTGAGCCTCAGGGATAGGCTGGGTCAGGATACAGAGAAGTGATGGATGGGTGGATATATGGATGGATGGATGGATGGATGGATGCAATATATGGATTCGTGGATACATGTATGCATGGTAAGCCTGGCTCTTCTCAGAGAATGCTGCACCAGCCACTATTTCTTTTTCTTTTTGATCCTCCTGCCTCTACTTCTAGAGTACTTGGATTACAGGTTTGTGCCATCCTACCCAGGTTTCCCAGCCACTTCTGATTTACAGCTTCCCAAGAGCCCCGAGTTCCCCCAAGGGCCAGGCAGTCTGTATGCTATAACACTGCCCTCCATGCAGCTGTGACTACTCACAGGAGATGGCTCAACAAGTTGCACCTGTTGACCTTCCTGCATAGAAAGACGGGGGTGGGGGTTGGGGGTCATTAGATCCTTGCCTAAGAGGCCACTCTCCTGTACCACACTCCCAGCTGCAAGTAATCTCTGGAGATGGGAAAAGTACAAACATGCCAAAACAAACCCCCACAGCTGGTTCTCTGACATCTCAGTGCAAAGAACGTTCCAGACTCAGACGATGAACTTAAATGGCAACAAACATTCCAGGACATGAGTTGGGCACTGGGGCCAGACAGTTTGGTGTCTGCAGATCACGACAAGGCCACCTCCCATAGATTGTGTGTGGAAAGTGTCAGCTGTGGGCCAAGTCCTATCCACCTGACATTCCCCTTAATAACAAATCCTAATTAGCATGGCTTTTAAGCATCCATTACATTAATTTAACATGAAAATCTAACAGAGCTTTATTGGAATTTTTTTTTCTGGCAAAATTAACCCTGCAGATTTCTTACACATGTTTTCATTAGGAGCTGTGAGCTGCTCAGAGGAAGGAGAATTAGAATTAGCTCCAGGGTTTTGACTGTGCACTCTAAGCCAATCCTATGTCCCCATGCACCCTGGGTGCAGGTCATTGCCTAGCAAAGCTTTTTTTTTTTTTTTTTTGGCTTTTCAAGACAGGGTTTCTCTGTGTAGCCCTGACTGTGCACAGTCCACTCCAGTGACATTGTGTTCCTTACAAATTGTTAACACCAGCCCCAGAGGCCAGGGTTGCATGAGGAATAAGACACCTGGGGCCTGCCTGCTCAGCTTTCTCACCCCACCCAGAGAAGACACCATTACTCAAAAAATACAGCCTGTGAAGCCCCAGCCTGGAAGACCTCTGAGCGCTCACTGATCTGACATCACATTGGGCCTACAGAGACCACCCCAAGCATGGCAGACATGGGAAATAGTTCTAGGATTGGTCTTCCTGCTGTTCTTGTTCTCTGAGTCTTCTGGAAACCCTGATCTATGCACACCTGGATCTGGGGCTCATTTTAGCAAAATGTGGGTTGTGCCCCTACTCTTAGTCAGTAGATTGCCCCTTAGCAGAGGTCCTGGGCATGTCCACGCTGCCTCCACTGTGATTCTGAACAAGACACTTAGCTGCTCTTCTTAGGGAGTAGCCACCTTCAGGCTCATCAAGCTGTTCCAGACATAGCAATAAACTGAATCACCCTCAAAGACAGAAGGCTGCATTCAAGTCCCTACAGTGCCTTCCAAAGACCCTGGCAAAGGCAACCAAGCACCTAGACCTGGCCAGTGTCCCACACTGGAGGGCAGCATGTCAGGACATTTCCACATTTGAAGAAAGTGTAAAGTACATGTAAATAGCATCTCTCTAACATAAATCCCTGTCTCCTGGAGGACATCTCCCACCTCTGTAGCCTGGTTTTAGACCTTTGCTTCCTATGGCTCTCCAACATACCCATTTTTACCATGGAAAGGAAGCCAGACTGGGTGGTACAAGCCTGGTATTCAGCTGGTCCAGAGGCTGAGGCAGGTGAATTGTGAGTTCAAAGCTAGTTTGGGAAGCTTGGTGAGACTCTCTATCAAAATAAAGTGTAACAGGGCAGCTGGGGCTGTAGATCAGTGGTCCAACCCTTGCTTCATATGCATTAGGCCCTGGGTTCAACCCATAGGACAGACGGACAGACAGACAGTTGGGAGGGAGGGAGGGAAGAAAGATCTCCTAATTCTCTGTTCTTCGTGGGTAGAGAAGTTAAGACCCAGAGAACAAAGGCAACCTTTTCAAGATTACATAGCAAGTTGCTGGCTCTCTAGGAGCACTCCAATCTCCTGTCCTCTACTACCAGACAGTGACAGGGAGTGGGGGTCCCTTCAACTTAGAAGCAGGGCTGAAGGAGACAAGAAGATTCTGACAAGATGCTGTCACCGAGCCAGATCAAACAAAGCCTTTTTGTTGGGCCAGGCAGTCAAGACAGGAAATCAGGATGTCGGGAATCATGCTCCCCAATTAGTGTCAGTGTTCATCCGTAGCCCAGCCCACTGCAGGTGGTTAGTTTGGCTTCCTAGAGGGCCCTGCCCCAGCCAGCTGCTTGAGGGGCTTGGCAACAGAGCCAGGGGTGGGGGCAAGACCTCTCCCCTGCTTCTGCCATTTACACGCAGCACCTAGAGTTAGGCGTCATCCAGGCCCAGCTTCCAAAGCTGTATGAACCTGGCTGTGAGCCCTGGCCAGTGCCCCACCACACCAGAACACAGAACCACATGCAAAACCACAAGCCAGGCACCAATAAGCACTGAACATGACTGGCTTTCTAACCCCTTCCCTGCCATCTGATGCCACCAACACAGACAGATCTTGGAGCAGAGATGCTCTAGCCTGATGAGGAGAGAAATTCAATCCTTGCCCTACGCAGAAGCCACCTCCCTGAGGGCACCTGAAGGATATTCCCAGCATGAGCAGATCTCTTTTCTGTTTTTCAATTGGGATTAAGGTTTTCTCACACCAAGATCAAAATTAGTTTTCCTGATGTTAACTGGTGATGGAGGGCAATTAAGGGAGGGGAAGGGCCAGGAGGGAAGGCTGAGAAATTACAGGGATGGATGGGCCAGGAGAAGGCTTTCCAGTCTCCCTCATCTGGCAGGAGGGATGTGGATGAGACCAAAAGGGGTCCTAGTTAGGCTACCACACAGGCTGTTCCAGACTTTCCAGGTCCCTGAGATGGACAGGAAGCCTTGGCCAGAGATCCAGGGCCCTCATTCTGCTATGAGCACAATTGACATCAAACTGAAAGCCTCATAGCCCCAGACCTCATGG
Organism: Rhynchomys soricoides; assembly: GCA_019843965.1. Classification (NCBI taxonomy): domain Eukaryota; kingdom Metazoa; phylum Chordata; class Mammalia; order Rodentia; family Muridae; genus Rhynchomys; species Rhynchomys soricoides. The sequence goes on along the minus strand of JADRCH010000059.1, from coordinate 409,196 downwards.
CTTTTCATGGCCCCACCCGTTTCTGTGACCTGTGAATAGGAGTGTGCCTGGGAACCCTCTTTCCCTTTTACCTGCCTCTCAGCTTCTCAGCTTCAAGGACCATGATAGTGCCAGGATCCAATGAAACAACACTAGCTGTGGCCACATCCAGCCTTTCTAGTCCTCTGCCAGGCTTGAGAGCCTTGCAGGGGTAGATCTGCTCCTTAACTGTTGCTAACACTCCCCATGCTTACCCCCTTCATGTGTGTGTGCACATGTGTGTGTGTGAATATGTGTTCCTGCATGTATGCATATGTTCACATATGTACATACATCCTGCCCATGAGGTCTGGCTAGTACATGCCGCTTCTTCCCCCTTCTTCCCCACATTATCTTGCTGTTACCTGCCCTGCCTGTCAGGAAGACATAAGAGGAGGCCACAGTGTGAAACTACCATGTTCACCCATGACTATACTCCCTAGGGAACTCTGCATGGGGGCTGGAAGACCTTAGGCTACCCCTTGCCACCATGGTACTCTGGCTATGGGACCATAAACTCTCACTGGCTTTTATTTGGAAAAGTCAAACATGGCAAAAGATGGCCCAGCATGTCCCACAGAGAGACTCTGAGGAGGAGAATAGAGAGAACTGGCCACACTGGTCCCTGGGAATCAGAGTACAGGTCTCTCAGGGCAATGACCAGGCCCTGTTCTGCTGCCCAGCCAATCGGGGGTGATTTGGAGGTAGCATAGGAAAGAGAAGCCCCACAGTGGCTGATCTACGCAGAAGCTCATTGAAAATTTCAAGCTGAGAGTTAGTTTAAAGCAAAGAATGGTGCTTATTTGGCCCATTATGCAAATTGCTTGCTGCAAAGCCCTCTGGGAACTGCAATTATTGGAGAAGGTGAAGCGATGGAATTAAAGATGGGAAAGGGGAAATGCAGTAGTCTACAATGGCCAGGAGCGCATGCCCGGTCCAGCAAAGCCAGCTGAGCCCTTCTCTAGACCACAGAGAGCATGTTCAGCAGGCTGGAGGTGCACAGACCATCCCACATCACAGTCCCATCGCAAAGCCACTCTGATTTTCTCTGGGATGAAGGCTGTGGTGTCCTCGGGTGCCCATGTCCTCCTGTGTTCTGCTCCAGCAATGGGTGATACAACTGCTAGGCCACTGACAAATCATCTACTTCTCTCTTGTCCCCTCTCATTCTAGGGAAAGCCAGGCACCAGGTTGTGAAGACACTTAAATGGCCTCAGAGAGGTCCTTGAAGTGAGGACCCATGCTCCTCCAAATGCTGTCTTGCTAGTCAGGTAGACAGGTCATGCTGAAGCTGGGCATCCTTGATGTAGGGTGTGGTGGTTTGAATATGCTTGGCCCAGGAAGTGGCACTATTAAGAGATATGGCCTTGTTGGAAGAAGTGTGTCACCGTGGGTGTTGGCTTTAAGATCCTCATCCTCACTGCCTGGAAGCCAGTCTTTCCTCACTGCTTTCAGATGAAAATGTAGAACTCTTGGCTCCTCCTGCACCATGCCTACCTGGACGCTGCTGTGCTCCCACCTTGATGCCAATGGACTAGACCTCTGAACCTGTAAGCCAGCCCCAATTAAATGTTTTCCTTTATAAAAGCTGCCTTGGTTGTGGTGTCTCTTCACAGCAACGAAACCCTAACTAAAACACAGGGTTTCTAACCCTAGAAAAGCCTCAGATAGCCTCAGTCCTGGACCAGCACACCATAGAGGACTTCATGATAAAGTCTAAGCCACAGGCCACATTTGGACCATCCCTGACATTCTAACCCAAAGAAATCACTAGTGTCAGCAAATATTTGCTGTCATTGGAAGACACCGATTTGGACTTGTAAGGCGTCAGTAAGTAACTGATGTGGATAGTGCACTTTACTCAGGCACGGGGAGGCCAGCAAGTGAGGAGACAATTGCCATTGAAAAGACAACTTATCACCAGTCTGGGGGCAGGGGGAAAACAGTGTGTCACGACATGCACAGCTGCACAGGTGTCTTAGTCAGGGTTTCTATTCCTGCACAAAGATCATAGCCAAGATGCAAGTTGGGGAGGAAAGGGTTTATTGAGCTTACACTTCCATGCTGCTGTTCATCACCAAAGGAAGTCAAGACTGGAACTCAAGCAGGTCAGGAAGCAGGAGCTGATGCAGAGGCCATGGAGGGATGTTACTTACTGACTTGCTTCCCTTGACTTGCTCAGCTTGCTTTCTTTTAGAACCCAAGACTACCAGCCCACAAATGGTACCACTCACAAGGGGCCCTCCCCCTTGATCACTAATTGAGAAAATGCCCTACACCTGGATCTTATAGAGGCATTTTCTCAACTGAACTGAGGCATTTTCTCTGTGATAACTCCAGCTTGTGTCAAGTTGACACACAAAACTAGCCAGTACAATTGACCCCTTGTCAACTTGACACACAAACACATCACCATTAAGCCTCGACTCTTACTTTCTTATTCATCCCCAAGATCTAAATAACTTTAAAAGTCCCACAGTCTTTGCAAATTTTTACATATTTACATTTCAGTCCCTTTTAAACACCTAATCTCTTAAAATTCCATGTCTTTTAAAAATTCAAAGTCTCTTAGTTATGGGCTCCACTAAAATACCTTCTTTCTTCAAGAGGGAAAAATATCAGGGCACAGTCACAATCAAAAGCAAAATCAAACTCCAACCAACAATTCTGGGATCCACTCACAATCTTCTGGATTCCTCCAAAGGCTTGAGTCTCTTCTCCAGCTCTGCCCTTTGTAGCACACACCTTGTCTTCTAGGCTCCAGATGCCTTTACTCCACTGCTGCTGCTGTTCTTGGTGGTCATCTCATGGTACTGGTATCTCCAAAACACTGCTGTCTTCTGCTACAACTAGGCTTTATTGATAGCCTCTCACAGTCTCTCTTCATGTTGCCAAGCCTTAACTCCTTTGCATGACGCCTTCAGTCCTGGACCGTCAATTGCAACTGAGGCTGCACCTTCATCAATGGCCTTCCACAGCCTCTCACAGTGCCCAGGCCTCAGCTGCTCTTCACGACTCCTTCATGCCTTCAAAACCAGAACCACCTGGGTGACTCTTACACATTACCAAGTCCTGACACAGCACAAGGTACAGCCCTGGCTATCTCTGGAACACAGCCTCTGTGCTCTCAGAAAACACTTCTCAGAAGATTTCACCCCAATGATGCTGGTCTCTTCTTAATCACTGCTAATATCTTAGCTCCAGCTAACCAGCATCAATAGTCCCAGCAATGCAATGGTTTTGCTTTAGTAGTTCTGGTATCTTGTTAATCATAGCTGATTTCTTCAGCCCCAGCTAACCAAAACCACAGAATCTTCACAATTAAAACAGCAACGGCCCCGATAAGAGTCTTTAATCTTTCCTCTGAAATTTCACAAGCCAGGCCTCCATCTTCTGCACTGTTCTCAACATTATCTTCCAAGCTCCTATACAACATTCCACAAAGCTCTTAACACTGAATGGATCTTCTGGCCCAAAGTTCCAAAGTCCTTCCACAGTCCTCCACAAAACATGGTCAAGTTGTCACAGGAATACCCCACTCCCAGTAATACCCAACTTCTGTATTAGTCAGGGTTCTCTAGAGTCACAGAACTTATAGGTAGTCTCTATATAGTAAGGAAATTTGTTAATGACTTACTGTCTGTAGTCAAACTCCCCAACAATGGTCAGCAGTAGCTGTGAATGAAAACCTGAGGATCTAGCAGTCGCTTAGTCCCACAAGGCTTAAAGTCAAAGAAGATTGAATCTTCTTCCTTCCAATGTCCTTATGTAGATCTCCAGCAGCAGGTGTGGCCCAAATTAGAAGTGTGTGTACCACCACACCTGAAACTTGTGTCTTCCAGACTCAAGATCTAGATCACAGGTGAGCCTTCTAATTCTGGATTGTAATTCACTCCAGATATAGTCAAGTTGACAATCAGAAATAGCCACTACAACAGGGCAGCATCGGATTTACTATTGGACACAGGAGTAAGGAGGAGTCACAAGGACTCCTATGGCCCCCTAAAACAGGCATGTGTATCACAAGGTAGATAGACTGAGGCACACCTTGCTTGAATTGCCTCCGTGAGTCCTAGGGTGAGGGACTGTCTCTAGGTGCTTAGTGCTGGAGTAGAAGAAGCCCATAATGCAAGTGATGGCACTCACACACCTAGCCATGGGTGATTCTACTTGTCCTCCATTCTCTGTAGAACTCCCTGGGAGCAGGACTATGGCTTATTCTCCCTTGGATCTTTATCACAAGGCACTAGGCCCGGTACACAGTCTGTCCTTAACAAATGGCTTTGTTGAACGGCTGAATCAATCGGTTGAACAACAAATGTGGCATTGTGCAATTCACTCTCACCCCTAGAAGCTCATTTGGTTACTTCAAATTATTATAGCCATTATCACCACCATCACCATCACCACCACCATCACCATCATCATCACCATCACCATCACCATCACCACCACCATCACCATCATCATCATCATCACCACCACCACCATCATCACCACCATTACCATGTCTTTTCTGCCCACCTCACAGCCCATCTTATGGGAGGCAAAGGATTCTGGGAAGCAAAGGATGTGGTTACCATTGCCCACTGTCAAGTGCAGTTCAACTCATGAGGGTTTTCCTAAGCTCTGCTGGGATCTTGCATCACAGCTGCCCTCTCTAGCCCAAGTTTTTTCCAAGTCCCTGGTAGACAAAGACTGAGAAATGGGCTCCCTGAACACTTGCACCTCCCACCCTCCCTCTCCTTGTTCCTCCCCTCCCCCAACCTCCTCAACAGCTTGTGGCCACCCCTCCCTTTTCTTTCTTCCTCTCTTTTCAATAAGCAAACTTGAGAGCTGGTAACCGGTTTCCCCATTATTCAAATGGCATGGAAATTACCTACTTGGCATTCCTCTTTGACATGGAGCCTTTAATTAGCCACTGGCTCCTCATCCTGGGTGTTTCTCTGGCTCCACAGCTCCCCCACTTCCTCCCTCCCTCCATTAGCATCCTAATCAGGGAAATACAGGCTTTGGGAAGAGGGAGAAGGGGCGGTGGCCTGGAGGGGAGGGGCTGGCAGAGAGGGCTTGGTTCAGGGGTCTGTTCTTCCAACCAACTCTCCTGTGACCTTGGACTTAATTGGAGTCACTCACAACAGAAAGTACCTTTGGCTCATACTGGGACTTTGATCCCATCCAGATCTCTTATCTCAGCTACACACACACACACACACACACACACACACACACCTATGCACACCCCGCCTCTAACAGGTCCACCTCTCCTGCGCTCCTTCAGTTTTTCCAGTCTCTCCACAGAATTCCCAACTGACCTAGACCATCACTTGGGTCCTCCAGCTCTAGGGGTACAGGAAGAGTTCTGATGGGACTCTCAGACTGGGAGGGCTCAGGTCTTTGACTTCTCAAACCCAGGATCCCAGAGCACCTGCCTCAGTCAGAGTGGATGGCGCTCTCATTCTCCCAACCCCATGAAGCCCTTTTCTTGCTCCTCAGATGAGGAAATAGAGCCACCCAAGAGCTCTTGATACACAATTGGCAAAGTCAGGAACGGCACCCTCCCCACATCCCATATCCCAAACAGTCTTCCCTGTCACTAAATACTTTACTTCTGGACCAAGGAACCCCACTTTCTGTCAGGACTTAAGTGCCAGCCTTCTTCCTTTGGATCCAACTCCACCCCCTTCAGGTTAGATTGTATAGCACAGCAGCTGCTAACAGAGAGGTTGAGTCTCAGTCACTGGGCAGAGGAGAAGCTCTGTAAGTCAGTGAACTTTCACAGTAGAGTTTCCAGCAGAGGCCCAGCACTGTTCTAGTACCTTCCATATCAGGGCCTCAAGCTTCAACCACTTCACTGCTCCACGGCTTCTTTCCTCACGTCACATCATGGCCCAATGTGGTTGCTACTTTACTAGCCATTACATCTGTACTGCAGCTAGCAGGAAGATGAGTGTGTTCCGGTTTCTTTATGGACACCACCTGGGATCTGTGCACGCTATTTCTACCTCCTTTGCTCATCCACAGTTTGGTCTTACGGATGTAGCTAGCTGCGAGGGAAGCTGACAAAAGCCATCTTTATTTTGGGTAGCTGTGAGCAGGGTTCTTACAGAGGAGAAAGGATGGTAGTGCTCTAATTCTTGCTGTCCCCAAGTCTTCCCAGTCTCATTTCATTCATTGGCTGTGTGAACCTTGAACAGTGCCTCCCACTTTTGCTAAGTGACCCAGAAATTGGTCATCATGGCTGGTGGACCAACACCCCTCGCTTTTTCCTCACCCTGAATGTAGTTCTTCTATGTAGAGTGTTTTCTCTATTGCTCACTGTTATGGTCCTCTCTACCCTGCCCTCTTATCATTAACAGCTGCCATGTTCTTCCCTCTCCTCACTTTTTAAAGGTGGCAGTAAACATAGAACAAACAAAATTTCATAGAAGTACCACTGTAGCCATTATGGGACCAAATACCTGACCAGAAGCAACTTGAGGGAGAAGGGTTTATCCTGGGCCACCATTTGAGGTTGTAGATTGCCCTGCTGCTGCTTGTATTTTGATACTAATTACTCTTCCTCAAGAGGGTCTGCCCCTATGAGGGGTGGATCACGTACTCAGGTGATTCCATGTGAACCTTCTCCCCATTTTAACTAGTCAATAAAAACAGAAGCTAATTGCTGGGCAAAGGATCAGGTGGGATTTCAGGGTCCCAGGAGGAAGAAGAGGAGGAGAGAGAGAGGAGGGGTCAGATAAGGCTGTGGAGAGGATAGGAAGCAACAGACAGGTAGGTCTCAGGGCAGGTCTCAGGGGTGGAGGCCAGGGAGCATGGGGCAGGATATTCTTTGCCCAGCAGTTGTTTTATCTGGCTGGTTTTAAAATATTAAGGTTGTCTGGTGTTTTCCATCCATAGAGACTCAGGTGGGCAGAAGAAAGGGCACAGCTGTGGGATGGTCATTGGAGGTTTGGCAGAGCTAGCTGTGGGAGATAGGTGAGACAGCCATTGCCAACATTGGGCAAGGAGCAAGCATTCATTTTAAAATTACATGCCAACAGTTTGAGGGTACCATCCATCATAGCAGGGACAGCATGGTAGTTAGGACATCTCTAGCTGTGGCAGTTGGGGTTCTTCACAGTCTCACAGTTTGACCAAACAGAAAGCAGAGAATGGACAAGAAGTGGGGCCAGACTATAAAACCTTAAGGCCCACCCACAATGACCCACTTTCTCCATTGAGAATCCAGCTCCTAAGCTTTCACAACCTTATAAAAGAGTGCTACTAGTTGGGGACCAAGTGTTCAAATACATGAGCCTATGGGAGACATTTCACATTCAAAACAGCATAACCACTTTCCAGGGAGTCTCCCTGTCCCCCAAGCTAGAACCAACCAGATAGCATGGTTTTGATCAGACTGTGCTCACTGGACAGCCCTTCCTGAGCTGGCACTAGGTACTGAGCTAGGCACAGGGGACATACACATGTGAAGATGGACCTACCCTTGGCAGCTCACAGTGTAGCCCTACCACATAGCTGGGCATCCAAGTCACTTAGCAGCAGGTGTCTCCATGTTTTATAAGGTTTAGAATTATATGACTCTGACACTGTGACACAAAGATATTAAGTCTCACTTTATATGCAAAATATGAAATAACATGTATAGTTTGCATTTTTCTAGACATGAAGAATGTTGAAGCTGTCAGGCCCAATGAATTGTAAACTGTTTGTACCCTTGCTGTGCAGCAGGGTGACTTCAGTGCATCAACAGAAACACTAACATAGGTGTCAGGATTTGTCTTTAATTATGTAAGTGTCTGCATTGTACAAGGCCTGCTAGGGCTCTGCCTCACACACCGTACCCAAGGTCTGGGAGTCAGATATCTGCCCCTAGGATCAGAGAGAGAGCTAGCATTTGGCTCCTAGCTCCATCGCTGTGTAATCTTGGGCAAAGTGTGAAGCCATTCCATGCCTCAGTTTCCATGTATGTACAGCCAAGGATGACCATGCCAGAGGGCCTAGTGAGAGGACCTGAATTCGGATCCTCAGCACTCCTGTCAATAAGCGAAACTTGACAGCATGAATCTGTAATCCCAGCCCTGGAGAGACAGAGACAGGAAAATCTTGGGGTTCACTAGCTAACCAGTCTAGCTGAGTTAGAGAATTCCAAATTTGGAGAGAAATCCTGCCTCAAAAAATAGGGAGTGATAAAGGAAGATGCCTGACATTGACCTCTGACCTACAAGTGCACATACAAGTGCACACACAAACATGTACTTACATGTAAATTAACCTGGAGCTCCACCCTAGGGAAGTTCCTCCCCACAGAGGATCCATGGAGGCTTTCCTGTCATTCATCTGCTCTGCAGAGGAGAACACCAATGAGCCAGAGAGGCAGCTAGCAGGCAGGTGGTTAGCAGGCACACACAACATGGGAGTAAAACAGACCAGTGGCTCCAGACAAAGCAAGACAAGGGGCAGCCAGGGCCCCTTCCACACTGGAAATGGTCTTTGGCCAGAGGTAGTGGGGGCTCTCTCTTTCCTGTCTTTGCCTTGTGTCAACCTTTGCAGATCCAGTGAAACCTGTGGACTCCCTCTCAGAATCCTGACTTTTAAAAGACCAAAGCACAATGTATACAGTTACAAGAGAAGCCATTTCCTCAGGCATCATCCCAGTGGGCTTTTAAAAGAAAAATGCACATTTTAGTCACATACATGCCCTTCTTCATTTTTTCTTTTTTAATGTATCAAGTACAGGATCTAGTTGCAGAAAACAGTGAGGAGTTAAAGTTGTTTCTCAGGATCTTTAAACCTCTGGAATAAGGCATAGAAACACCCGTGATTTCTATTACTGATAAGCCCAGCTTCTGCCAATTCTATTGTAGCTGGTTGCCCATCTCCACATCAAAATCCTCAATTTCACTGAAAGCTTAGTGAAGGTGGAGATGCACTCTTTCCTGGCCAAGTTCCCGGGCTCCCTGAATTCTTCCCACGTTCCCCCTGGATTTTCAGGATGCCAGAGAGAAATCCTTGCCATACACAAAGCCCCAGTTTTGTTCTCAACCAATGGTTAAGAACATCAGAGCCTATCAGGTTTGGTGGTGCAGGCCTATAATCCCAGCCTCTCAGGAGACAGAGGAACGAAGACTATGCATTCAAGGACAGCCTGGGATACAGAGAAAGTTCAAGGATGGCCTGGCTAACTCGGTGAGGCCCTATCTCAAAGGGAAAAGGAAAGAAGGGCTGGGGATGAAGCCAGCATTTTGTGTTTGTCTAGCACAGTGGCTTTCAATCTTCCTAATGCTGAGACCCTTTAATACAGATCCTCACGTTGTGCTGAATGCCCCCAACCATAAAATTCAACACAGTTCCTCATGTTGCTCTGAACCCCCAACCATAAAGTTTATTTTCATTGCTACTTCATAACTGTAATTTTGCCACTGTTGCAAATCATAATATAAATATTTTCGGAGGTAAAAGGTTTGCCAAACGGGTTGCAACCCACAGGTTGAGAACCACAGATCTGGAGGGTAAGTGGCTCCAGCTTTCATCCCTAGTGTTTTAATCTTAATTAGTTAATGATAATGTGTATTGGTATTACATCTATTAGTATAATATTAGTCAGATAAAGTGATAGAATGCTTGTTTAATATGTTTGAAACCCTAGGTTCAACACCCAGTATTGAAAAGAAAAATGTATCGAGGCCAGATTTCCTCTACTTCTCCACCCTCCATGCCTCAGTTTCCTCACAACCATGGGCATAGGATGAGTTCAGGTAAAGCGTCGAGGACAGCACTTGGCTCACATCCGTGCTCAGTGTTTCTGGGCAAGCAGCCTCCACGGGGTCTCAGCCTCCACAGACAATGAAGTGAGGAAGTTCCAGACTCAGTGTTATTTACTAACTGCCTTCATTTAATAAACAGGAGGCACAATTAGCAGAGTTATTTCAATTCTGAGGTTGGCTTGACTATAAAAGTTGACCATTTCTCCTTCCCTGATGTCTCTGCTAATTACAAACGTCGCCGTCCATCGTGACTGTCATGCACACCCATGCTGGCTGCATCTAAAGTGGTTGTTAAGGCAGGATAATGGTGCACACTGACTAATTGGCCATCACACCCAGGATGAATGGAGACAGGAGAAGGATGCTGGCCAGGTCCCCTGCCTGCTCTTAGGACCCCAAGCTACATAGCTCTAGCAAGATCGTTGTACCACTCTTCTTGACCTCCCAGCTGCCCATAGGAATGGATAGGTGTGCTGAACTAGTAGGATCTGGGAAACCGGCTAGGTCAGCTTTGTTCCACATTGCTGTGTGACTTGCAATTACTTGCTATGTCTCTCTAGGTTATCTGTTAATCATCTATAACACGGAATGGGGAGGAAGAGGTAGGTCTAAGATATTTTCTAGAGTCTCCCCTCTACTGCATCTCAATTATCCTGGGGCAGGTTACCCTTCATATATCTTCTCATGCCCTGGGGTAATCCAAGGCAACTGGCCCTGAGAGTCAGAGCTTGGCAGAAACTACCATGCTCACCTAATATTTCACATGGACTATTTCCCCATACTTCCTAACCTCTCTGCAGTTGGATGAGTCCACATCTCCAGCACTGACCAGTGAGCTATCAGGAGAAATGACATGTGTCACTCCTAGCTTGAGGTTACAGTACTATGACCACCCTGCTGCATCTTCCCATGTGGTGTTCAGAAGCCAATGGTGGGAAGATGGATAAGCTAAGCTGGAAGCAGCCCACGTCCCATTCTGCCACTTGGAGGACATTTTGCAGAATTAACAACCAGACCTCTCTGCCTATGTGAAGAGATGGATCTTGCTATCTTGGGATATCCCAGCCTATAGCACCTAATGGTAAGTATTTTCCTAGAGATTTCCTCTTGGAATATATACAGATAGGACCTCTCTATCAAGGGAAGTTAATGAAGAATAGAGTGGGTTTTTTAACGAAAGCCTCTGGGGGTAACAGTGAGTAAAGAGGCGGGTTTCCATCATGACCCACAGAGGGTCCAGCCCCAGTCACCGAGAACGCACTTTCTATAGCATGCTGGCTCCGGAGTGAGGAGCAGTCTCCTCCTGCTGCTCCCCCATCCCACCCCCTCCCCCAGCTACACAGCTCTTCAACCAAGCCAGATGAGCTGGGAACGCAATCCTCAAGGTGCAACCAGGAATCTAAGGGGATCTTAAGCTTCCTCCGGTTCCCTAGAGAGGTTTTTCACATGGTGGTTTACCCAGAAGGCAATGCGTCTGTGACAGACGACTCACCACGTGGATTTCAAGCCTGGGAAGAACTATCTGGGTGGGGGCTTTGTTCTGGGACCTCTCTATCAAGGGAAGTTAATGAAGAATCGAGTGCATGTGGTTGGGTTCCCTTCTGTCCCTGCAGCATAGCCCTCCTCGCTTCCCTGGAGTATTAGTGAGAAATAGAACCTTTCTCACCTCCACGGGGAGTAAGCGTCCTACAGAACCCTTGATGCAGCTTAAAAATCACAAACTGATTAAGGAACAAAATAATTCTGACGCCTATGAATCCAACACAGAAGTCTCCAGTGAGAGGACCACAGAAGGCTCCCTCGAGAAAAACAGGACTCTGGGATGAGTGTGGAATCCCCAGCATCAACCACTGCATCTTCAGTCCGGGTTGGGACATCTTAAATGTGACTGCAGAGCCTCCAGAAGTACAGGATTCTAGGGTCCCAGGAGTCAAAGTTCCCGAATAGTCCTGGAAATAAACGGATAAGGGAGGGCCACCCATCTGGTAACCATCAAGCCTGAAACCACAAGGATGCTGCTTCTCAAGGCACTGCAGAGGAACAAACTTCTCAACATCATCCCCTTTCTAGGTCCTGTGCTCACCGCCCCTCCCCCAGCACAATTGTAAGCAGCTGTTCTCGTGCACCAAATAAATAAATAAATAAATAAATAAATAAATAAATAAATGGAGTGACTTTGCATTTGAAGGACAAACACCTAGTCTCCTCTCCAGGGCCCTCTCCCAAGCCTTTGTATATTACCTCCACGTGACCAGGCTGTCAGCTCTGCCACCAGAATGCTGCTTGGCGGTGATAAACACAGGAAGCAGCACTCTGTCTACCCCCTCAGGCTCTGCAGTCAGGGATGGGGGGTTGGAAGGGGCCATCCCTGGAGCCACTCCAGAATTTATGTTGGAAACTATTTTCCTTTGTCAGGGGAGAAAACAAGCAGATGTTCCTAAAGGTGAACTTTGTAAATCAGCGCATGTGTGTTGGTGCACGATGCCCTTCGAGGCCACCTAACAGGGTTAAGTTTCTGCACCTGCACCTGGCATGCTTGGGCATAAGTACCCACCCACTACCTCCCACAGACCCCACCCCCTGCCTCTCACCTGCTCTGACTCCTTCTCCAGGAAGTCTTCCCAACATTCCTCTTTCTTGCTCTCAATACCAATAACTGATGGCTCTTTCTCAGGCTGCTACACGCTCAGGTTAGTCCACAACCATTTGTTTCTCTTCATCCTGTGCCAGAAGCATAGTTCCCAGCGCTAACCAAGCCTAAAATCATGGGAAGCAATAGCAACTACTACTCAAGTCAGGGTCCCATCTAAGACACTGTGGAGTCTGGAAGGGTGTATGGAACGTTCATGTGGACTTGAAACTTCCTGGAGAGCACACCCTCCACTTCTAATCAGAGCCAATCAGGATAGGGCCTTCAGAAACTCGGAGCATTGGTGAAAGTGTGGCTCTACCATATGCAATTCCAGCCAACTGGAGTTGAGCTGTGAACCACAGCTTCTATGACATACACAAGCAGCAGAGCTGAATGTCTTGGGATTCAATGGTGCCTTAGAATGCAGCTAAGTCTACCCAGCACACGGGGAGGTCACTGTCCTGCCAGCTGTGTGTGAAAATGTGTGTCTCAGGGGAAGATTGAAAACAAAACTGGGACAACAGAATGTAGTCTCCCAACCTCTGAGGAAGTCAGGTGGCTTTAGGCTAAGTCTCCTTAGCAACCCTTTGCTTCCCCAGTCTGGAGAGCCAGTGAGGGAAGCTCTTTGGGCTCTGTCAAATATGGGGACCACTGGGACCTTCCTCAACCCTCATTCCCAGGAGCAGACTTATTGGGTCAGTTGTATGCCCATTATAATAACAAATCCTTAAGATAGTCAATTAATAAAAACTTTGGCTCTTGGTTTCAGAGGCTCCGGTCCATGATCAGTTGGCTTATTACATTTGGGTCTGTGGCCACTCATCATAGTGGGAGGAGGTGACAGAACACAACCAGAGACAGCACAACCCCTCACCTTATGGCTAAGGAGCAAAGGAGAAAGAGAATCTCACAAGGCCCTTTAAGGATGGATCCCCAAAGACCTAAACACAAAGGCCCACTTCTTAAAGGCTCCACAACCTCCCAGTAGCTCGACCCATGGATCCCAGCCTTTCACACACAAGAGTTTAGGAGAGATTCAAGTTCCAAATGCAGCAGCAACGATGGTGACCCAGTGGAGGCAGGAACTCAGCATGCCTAGGAAAGCCTGCTCACTCTCAGAAGTCCATCACCTGGAACTGTGTTGCCAGAGGTCTTGAAGCCACTCAGCCACATCAGACTTTCTGATGCCTTAGAGTCCAGATATCCTACAGCAAGGGACAGACATGAGCTTCCCAGTCCCAGGACTTAGACAGCCAGAGGAGCCATACCATGGACAATATATGACATCAGGACTCCAGATGAGAGTGGGGAAAACAGTTCTGTCTCCCAGCTCACCCCAGCTGTGTTCTTAGAGTCTAGCAACCCACCACCCCTCAGATCATCACTGCTCTTAGATAATATGAGGAGAGATAGTCTCCTGAGCACTGGGGGTACTGCATGTCTCAGCTGGTGGTCTACATTCTAGAAAGATCCTCAGTGAGGCTTCACCTCTGAGCCTGTCTCCCCAGCAGCAGCATGTGGGTCTGTCCTTAACAGAATGCCAGCACACACTGATGTCCGTCTGGAAATATGCTTTGGGCTTGACAAGGAAGCACCATTCTGCTTGAGTTGGTTTCTAAGCAAGAATGCAGCAGTCTAGTGAAGTGTGGGCATCAAGGAGCACCGGAAGCTGGAGTCTAGATGCCAGAAAGCCTGAGGGTGGGGTACGAGGCAGGAACTCATGCTAAGTGGAGTAGAGCATCCACAGGACTCTAAGACCAAGCAGTCCCGATTCCCTCGGGACCCCAGGCTCTCTATTCTGGAAAGGAAAAGAATTATCCATGAAGAAAAGAATATGAGAGGAAACCGAAGGGCTGAGGATTTGGTGATGCTGGGCACGGAGATAACATTTCATTTCCAGAGCTTGGGAATAGTATGGTGACATTTGTTTTATAGATGAGGTAACTACGATTCAGATGGGTCAAATGACATGCTCAAGATAATGCATCTAGGACATGGCAAGGCCAAGACTCAAATTCCAAATCATTGGGTCTTTCTATGCATTTTCTCCAGCAATAGAGACTCAATAGAGAGTCCAGGGGATAGTATAGCCCAGGCTACTTCTTGTGTACTTAGCAGGTATTCTCCTTTCCTATTTCTACCTAACCTCTTCCTATCTTGCAGTCAAGATATTCCCAGAGTCCAGACAACACCCACGTGTTCCTCCAACTCTGAGACAGAAATTGGAGCCATCTTGAGATTCAGCAGCCACCAGGCTAGGCATCACAGCTTCTACCCTCCTGTCCCTACCAAGGACAGGATTTGGGCAGATCAGAAGTTAGGGAGCAGGGCAGCAGGAGTACCAGGGAGCAGAAGGCCCTAGCCTCCTAGGGCCACAGAGATGAGATGGGCTCTTGGAGTGAACTCTGGCTGCTAGATCCTTTCAACAAAAACCTCTCTCCCTCCCTCTCTCTCCCCCTCTCTCTCTCCCTTCCCCCTTCCTCCCCCCCTCTCCGTTGCCCTGGCTGGCCTAGAATTTACTATACAGCACAGACTGCATACTGGCCACAGACTCACAGATACATGACCCTGGAACTGGAGTGACAATGGTTGTAAGGCTCTGTGTGAATAAATGGAACTGAACCCACATCCTCTGCAAGGGCAGTAAATGATCTTTACCACTGAGCCATCTCTCCAGTCCCTGGGTAGAAAATACTTTTTAAAAAATGTTTGATTGCCTGTACCTTTCCTGTGTAACTTAGTCCTGTGCCTTTCCTGCATGACTTGGTCCTGTGCCTTTCCTGCGTGACTTGGTCCTGTGCCTTTCCTGCATGACTTGGTCCTGGATTCTTGATGAGGGCACGAGGGAATGGAAGTAGCTCAGAAACAGGAATACACGTACAGCAGAGCTGGGGTCTAGTGGGCTGTGCACTCTGATAGGAACAAGGCAACGTCATCAACCTGGAATCTAGGAGACAGGTTTGTACCCAGCAAACAAGGAGGCAGGGTTGGCTTATCTTGGTAGGAGGTCTCTATAGACCCCCTGGAGGAGGAGGCTGACATTTTCAGTGTCTGCATATGCAGTCAGCCTCTGCACACAGACCAGAAGTAAGCTTCCCCCTTTCACTGAACCTTAGCTGAGGAAGGCTTTGCCATTCCCAGGGGTCTGAGCCATTGAGGTTATTGATATGACCATGGCCGTGTCAACAGTACACACTCACCCAGAACCCATCTGCTCCTTACACACTCATTCAGAGCTTCCTCCACTCCCCACACGTCTGCATGCATGTATGTGCACCACTTGCATACATGGTACCCACAGAAGCCAGAAGAGGGTGTCAGATCCTCTGGAGCTAGAGTTACAGGCAGTTGTGAGGCACCTGGTATGAGTCCTAGGAGCCAAGTCTGGGTCCTCTGCAAGGGCAGAAAATGCTTTGGACCACTGAGCAATCTCTCCAGGCCAGAACATTCTTAAACACAATATTAGTTCCTCCAACTGCTGGTGGAAGGAGGGGCTAAGCTTCCTCCATGTGGAGGAGACTCCAGGAAAGGCTTGAAGCCCCACCCTTGTGGCCTGGCAACACTGCCCATTTTCCATGAAGTCACAAACCGTGATTCTTTTCTGGGCCTCAGTTTCCCTGTTGGTATTTTATTTTCAATCTCTAAGGCTACAAAGCTTGTAGCTAACTCAGTACCAGGCCCTGTACTGGGCCTAAGAGTGGGAAGCACAGTAGCAAAGACCCAAAGAATCCTGTACCTAGTAGAGCAGATGATGTAGTGACAGGTTCCTCAGGATTAGGTGTGTTAATATTGTCTCCATCTTACAGGTGAAATTGAGACCCAGGAGTCTGCACTAGATCACTGTGGTAGTTTCATTCAAAATGGTCCCACAAGTTCCTATGTTTGAATGTGTACTCCCAGTTTGTGGAGCTGTTTGGGAAGGGTTAGGAGGTGTGGCTTTGTTGGAGGAGGTGTGTAGGCTTGAAGGTTTCAAAAGCCCATGCTGTTCCCAGTTAGATCTCTCTGTCTCTGCTTCTCTGTCTCTCTCCCTTCCTCCCCATCCCAAGTTCTGCCTCATGGATGTTATCACACCTTCTAAGCTCTCAGCTACTTCTCCAGTGCCATGCTTGCCTGCCTGCCTGCTGCCATGCTCCCTTCCATGGTGGTCATGAACTCTCTAAAACTGTAAACAAGCCCCCAACTAACTCTCTCCTCCACAAATTGCCTTGATCATAGTATTTCTTCTCAGCAACAGAAAAGTAACAAAGTCATACAGCCGGTCAATAGCAAAGTGGACAGTCCGCCATGGCATTCATCCATGTGGTATCTAATTACAACTGACTGTGATTGTGTGACTGATTGCAACAAGATTATGACTAAGAAATGATCATGTAGTGTGGACATTCAGGGAAGGGAAGGCTTCCTGTAGGAGGTGACTTCTGACCTGCGCCTAAAAATAGGCAACATGGACAAGCAAACACTAGGGAGGGAGAGAGGAAAATGTGTTAACTAAAACCCCAACAGCATTCAAGGTCGAGTTTCCTGCCAGCACCCCTATCCACTGCCCCCTGAGCAGCCGTACCCAGGCCTGCAGTGTCGCTGAGGGCTCCAGGGTTCCAGGATGAGCAACAAAGTGGGAAGACATGTCCAGCCAAGCTCTGACTTGACTTTGAGGAGGGTGAGGAGAATCCAGGGACAGATTCGGGGAAGATGGTGCAAGGTTACAGCACGCAGCAGGAGGGGAGAGCATCCCACTCTGCACTCTCAGCATCCCAGTCCTGACCCACATTGCAGAGCACAGCAGGGCTGTAAACCACTATGTAGGGAGGACATTTATTGACATGGAAAAATGTCGCCATATATTTCAGGTGAGATGGCAGGTCGCAGTATAATACCTATGGTGCGATGCCATTCTTGTAGGAGAAAAATATCTTCATATAAGTCTGGAAAGATATACACCCAAGATTTCAGCCATGGCTATCTCCAGGTGGGTTTTTATCCTCTTTACACTTACCTGGATTGTCTAATTCTTCCACAAAACAAACAAACAAAAGCAGACATTATTGGTGCTGATTCACAGGTTTTTTGGTTGTTTTTTTTTTTTTTAAAAAAACAACAAGGTAAATACATCTAGAATTTGAGCAGGTGTGGTGGACAGCAATCTGATTGCAGAAGGGAGAGGGGGAAGGAGGAAGGGTGGTGTAGCAAGATGGGGGTAGGAAGCAGGGTGGGGGAGGGTAAGGGCAGAGAGAAGGGAGGGGAGGATTCAGCCATGGTGAGGGTGGGGAGGTAGGAGGACTTCACAGGGATAAGGAAGACAGTGGTCTTCCTAGAGGTCCACTTCCTAAGAGGACCAAGGACTTAGATGCTAGTTTATAAGTTCTGCCCCTCGATCTTCTTCTTCCCCATATCCTCATAGTGAGGGGTACAGTCTAGAAGCCCACTGCTGAAGGAAAAGATTCGTAAGGCCGGGCAGTGATGGCACACGCCTTTAATCCCAGCACTCAGGAGGCAGAGGCAGGCAGATTTCTGAGTTCAAGTCCAGCCTGGTCTACAGAGTGAGTTCCAGGACAGCCAGGGCTACTCAGAGAAACCCTGTCTCGAAAAACAAAAACAAAAAAGAAAAGAAAAGAAAAGAAAAGATTCATAAGAAGGTATGGAGAGGCATCATGGGGTACCAGGAGAGTGGGTACTTAGAAGCTAAGCTTGGAATATATGAGAAGCAGGCAGGCCCCAGGCCCAGAAGTAGACCTGGGCAGCATCCCAAGAACTGCCAGGTGAGCTTCAGAGTGAGGCAGGTAGCAGATTGGCTGACATGCCCCAAGATGCCTGTGGACCAGTGGTTAATCCAGATCCCTGTGATTGGCAGCTTGGGACCTAAGCTGTGGCTGGAGGATGGGGGTGGTGGTGGGAGGGACTCAGCCAGGCAGGACAGGAAGCACCCTGCTTCCTGAGTGCTGGGAAGTAACATGGGTGAGGCCGGTCAATGTCACAGTGGTGTCACCTATGTCACATAGGTGTCTGGCATTCTCTTTATAGCATCATTCAGCATACCCTCTGTCAGCAGCAAAATACTGAAGACAGCCAGGGCTCTCCTCCACTAGGTAACAAGCTGCCTTAAAGAGTGAGGATCCTTCTGTCCCTAGAGTTATTAAACAGGAACTGGACCCCACAAAGGGCATGTCAGAAAGAGTGATCGCAGAAGTCCCCCCATCACAGAGTTTCTCAGACTCCATAACAGCAGGTCTGGAGAAAGAAATCTCAGGCCTAAGGCAGAAATCATTACCAACCAACATTTCCGCGTCTGCAACCACTCCTCACAGACCTGAGCCTAAGGGGAAGTGGGTCTGTCAATGCCTCCCAGCAAAGATCTGGACCTAAAAGAGGAGTCTAGCCCTACGTCTATCTGCAAGGTAGAAATGAGATAGGGCAAGGCTGAGTAGATGTCATGGTCTCTGGGAGGATGCAAGGATTTCTGGGAGGAAGTGGGGGACTCTGAGAGGAAGTGAGGGTCTCAGAGGAAGTTAGGGTCTCTGGGAGGAAGTGAGGGTTTCTGAGAGGAAATGAGGGTCTCTGAGAGGAAGTGAAGGTCTCTGAGAGTTTCTGAGAGGAAGTGAGGGTTTCTGGGAGGAAGTAGGAATTCCTGGGGAGAGGCAATGAGCTGAGGGGAAAGTAAGAGAGCTTGGGAGGAAGATACAGGTCTCTAATCAGAAGCAAGGCTCTCAGGGAGCTTTGGGATACACCACTGGGCAGAGGCATGTAGGGGAAAATGCCCGTGGGAAGAAAAACAGAAGTGATTCTGCTCCAGGTATTCAGGAGTTCAGGAGAGGTCACAGGAACCTTTAATCCCATTGGTCTGTTGGTGAAAGTGAGGCAGTGAGGCCCCTCACAGATCCTGAGAACCAGAGGCTGCTTTAGCATCCTCAGTGCTCATACATGGAGTCAACAAAGAAGAGCAGAGCTGGGAGGTCCTGGGCTGGTGCAGAGTGTCAACAAGGGACACTAACCTTCTTGCCCTAGACGCTACCACTCTTTTCTGCAACCTCAGCACCACAGTTTTCGGTTAACCCGGGGTTGGGGGGGGGGAGATTTACAGGGAAGCTGACTAGGGCTTGCTTTTAGGAAGCTTTCGGCTTCTAAAACAGGAGAAAAGGGAACTAGGAGGTAGGTAGGGGAGGCATACCTCCAGCAGCTGCAGCCAACATGGAGGTGCAGAACCCTATGATGAGGCAAAGTCTTTCCTTGCTCTCTCAGGCCTTTCTCCACCCTCACTCTATCCACCTAAAAACCCAGCCTAGGCCCTGACTGCCTCTGGCTCCTGTTGGGTCTGAACATCCTGAAGCCATGCAGTAGGGTGGGGAAGAGGACAGGTACCCACATCCCTGACCTCTCCCCCACCCCAGGATCCCTCCCTGTAAGACCACCTTAGACAAGAAGTCAGGAGCCTTTCTGAGAAGCCTCCATGACACGACCCTGGACACTATGGATTCTGTTCACACTTCTTTCTCTGTTCCTCTCCACCTAAGAAGCGTCAGCTCCATCACAATACACCTGTCACTAACCCTATAACACCTGGTGAGGGTCCCCACCACCACCCTGCCCACACCTTGACAAATTATTCCTTTACGAAAAATCCTGCTGGAATTATCCTAATGTGTTCACGCCATCTGGCTCCTGCCAGGGTCCTGACTGATGCACAGGGTCCCTAATCAGACAAAAGAATTAAACAATTTGTCCTCTCTGTGTGCTACAATTAAGTCAGTAGTTCGGCAGAATGTGAATCAGAGTCACTTTGTCAGACCGGGAAGATGGCTCAGGAGGTAAAAGTGCTAGCTAAGGAAGCCTTATGACTAGAGTTCATAAGATGGTGCATGTCTGTGAATCCCAGCACTTCTGTGGCAAGATGGGAGGCAGAGACAGGACAATTAGCCACAAGCTCACAGTTACCCTCAAGTACACAACACAGCAGCAGAAACAACAGAGGCCCTGCTTCAGAGAGGTGGGAGGTGAGAACTGACCCTGAAAGATGTCCTCTGACCTCCACATGTCCCATACACACACACACACACACCCCTTCTCCCTCTCTCTCTCTCTCTCTCTCTCTCTCACACACACACACACACACACACACACCTCCTCTCTCTCTCACACACACACACACACACACACACCCTCTCACACACACACACACACACACACCACTCCTCCCCTCCCCCCTCACACACACACACACTTTTTTTTTTTTTTTTTTTGAGACAGGGTTTCTCTGTGTAGCCCTGGCTGTCCTGGAACTCACGCTGTAGACTAGGCTGGCCTCAAACTCAGAAATCCACCTGCTAAAGGCATGTGCCACTACTGCCCAGCTACACTACACACACTCTTAATAAATTAACTAGGTAATAGAGTCACTGTTGCCAGCCTAATCAGTACTAAACTATAGTATTGGCCATTGTGTGGCTCATGACTCACAACTTCCAAAACCATTCCTCCCCATGCCTACTTCTTCTGAGGGAAAACCAAGTCCTAGAAATGTACCCAAAGTCACAACCAAACAGAAAGCCAGCCACCCCAGATTTCACTTATGTGCCTTCCCTGAACTGAGCACCTAGCTGGGCTTTGTAGTCCTCCCCTGTCCCCCTCCACCGCTGAGGCATCGGCCCCTCCCCCTCTGTCTCGGGGGTGGACCTTGGGGAAAATGATGGTTTTTATAGATTCTGTGGTAAGTACTTAATAACTCTCTAGGCATAGATCAGTGCTTCACACAGGCTGGGGATAATTCACAGTAAAATATGACTTTTCATTTATCACACTGACGGGTAATAAATGCTTTCAAGTGAAATCTGGGCCCCAAAATGGGGGTGGTAAGCACAGCTACCAAATGAGGCTCCAAACAAGCTGTTAGAGATCAGGTCAGAGTAGGGATTTAGGATGCACAAGTTCAACCCACAAAGGGAACAGAATCCAGAAACTTTTTTCTTTTTTTTTTTTTCTGTGCTAGAGATTGAATCTGAGACCTTGCACTTGCTAGGCAAGGCTGTGCCTCTAATACATCTCCTACCCTACCCTGAGACAGGGTCTCACTAAGTTGCCTAGGCTGTCTTTGAACTTGCAACCTTCCTGCTTGATCCCAGGCGTAGTTGGGACTATGAGCTTTTGCCACCAGCCAACTCAGAAGCTTTCCTGGAAACTCCCTAGACTGTACCTTGTAGGGCAGTGGACCATACCACCAGACAGAATTGGTAAGGTAGTAATAAGTTCTGGTAAATCTCGTAATTGAGAAGGACAGGAGTTCAAAATAGCTCCTGATCAGGTTCCTGTCCTGGAACATGTGACCACGATACCCCACTAAGAGGACCATGACAACCGGTCATGTAGCATACATAGAACATAGAGCTCTCCATGCTAATGAGGTATCTAGACAGGACCTGAGTGTTTAGCCAATGTGCTCCCCTTCCTGGGCATCCCTTCATGCAAAAGGTACTTAATCTCTGGTTCACCCTGAGTAAGTTGTATGCATTTCCATCTGCCATGAATAAAGCAGTTTGGACAAGCAAGGACTATTGCTTTCATCAAGGACTGGGGAGTGGGGCACTTAGTCATATATAGCCACACCCTTAGGTCTCCTATAGAAGCCCCTCTGTACTCCATACTCCTTGCACTCACTCAGAGCTAAGCCAGATAGATACCCCACCCCCACCCCTACCCCCACCCCCACCCCTGGCTCATCGAAGGCCTGTGTGCCCCCAGTCTTAACTCCTTGTGGTTCCCAGTGGTGTCTGGGTGCCCAGAAGTTTGAGAGCCACAGCATCCATCCCAGCCCCTGCTGTTTCTCACCGAGAAACACAGGCAGGGACTCCTGACTTAGACTGTGGTTGGTCTTTCCTGCCTGGTCTGTCGGGCAGCCAGCACCACAGCAATGAGGCAGAAACACTGATTGGCAATACCTCAGTCGGCTCTCCACCAGCTTAGATGCCATCCCTTCCTTAAAGAGCTGGGATCCCCCCAGAGAGCAGTGAGGCCTGTGTCTAGAAGTCCTTTGCCTGCCTCATCCTGGTGAATCAGTGCCACTCCCTGAGTTTCCATGAGTGACCACCCAGTCACTATGGGTGAGTCACTTTCCTATTTTCCATAGCACGTAAAAGTGATCACAGCTTTCCTACCTCAGCATCTGCCATGGGTCAGGAGCATTTGCTCATGTGATTCAGGACATCTCTGGGAGTCCTGACCCTCA
Source organism: Rhynchomys soricoides (assembly GCA_019843965.1). Classification (NCBI taxonomy): domain Eukaryota; kingdom Metazoa; phylum Chordata; class Mammalia; order Rodentia; family Muridae; genus Rhynchomys; species Rhynchomys soricoides. The sequence goes on along the minus strand of JADRCH010000059.1, from coordinate 386,575 downwards.
GATGACAGCAGGGACACACAGAAATTGAGTGCCCAGCCCAGGGTCTCATCATGATAGCACAGTGCCTCAGTCTTCTCACTGAGCCAGTCTGTCCTCCATCTACTTATCATAAAGGCTATCTCAGTGTGGACCCTGCAGGCCACAGGCACATACTGAGACAAGGGTTGGGTGCACAAGCATAGTCTATTTAGGAAGGAGAAAAGACCCGGGAAGGAAGGAAGACCGTGAAGAATGTCAAGCAGGTAATACCTGAGGAACTCAAGAAATGGGTGTGGGCCTCAGCAGAGAGAGAGCCAGGATGCATCCACAGCCACTGGTCAGTCACTTCCTAGTAGAGGGTGTCCATTCACTGTGTGTGGTGGTTTGGATGAGAAAGGTCCCATAGTCTCAAACATTTGAACACTTCTGTTGGTGGCCCTGTGTAGGGATTTTAAGCGGAATAACCTTGCTGGAGAAAGTGTGTCACTGGAGGTTGGCTTTGAGAATGTAAAGACATATATAATTTCTTGTGCTATCTCCCCAGACCCAACCCCACCCCAATCTCCTTGCTTCATGCTTCTAGTTTGAGATATGAGCTCTCACTTGCTGCATGTTGCTTGCTGCCATGCCCTTGTCTTGCACTCATAGACTCTAACCGTGGGACCATAACCCAAAATAAACTCTTTCCTCTAAAGCTGTCTTGGTCATGGTCTTTTATCCCAGCAATGGGAAAGTAGCTAAAGTACTGGAGTGAAATGGCAGAGCAGGTTCCAATAGCCCAAGGAAGTCCAAGGGAGCCTTGCAGGTGGCAAGCTGGGATTTTGCAGCCACAGCCTTCCCCCTTTGTTCATGGGAATGGTAAATGCCATGAAGACCTGGAGAGAACCCCTGTCTTAGTCAGGGTTTCTATTCCTGCACAAACATCATGACCAAGATGCAAGTTGGGGAGGAAAGGGTTTATTGAGCTTACACTTCCATGCTGCTGTTCATCACCAGAGGAAGTCAGGACTGGAACTCAAGCAGGTCAGGAAGCAGGAGCTGATGCAGAGGCCATGGAGGGACTTTACTTACTGGCTTGCTTCCCCTGGCTTGCTCAGCCTGCTTTCTTATAGAACCAAAGACTACCAACCTACGGATGGTACCACTCACAAGGGGCCCTCCCCCTCCTTGATCACTAATTGAGAAAATCCCTTACCGCTGGATCTCATGAAGGCATTTTCTCAACTGAAGCTCCTTTCTCTGTGATAACTCCAGTTTGTGTCAAGTTGACACAAAACCAGCCAGTACAACCCCAAAGCATCTGTTGTGTCCCTGCTACTGCTTGTCTGGTCACCCCCTTGGCCTGGCCTCACCCAGTGCATCTTCCAGGAAGTAAACTGTACCTCCAACAGTACAGAAGAGAACAGGGTGGAACCTGAAGTCCAAGGAAGCAGCCCAAAGTCTGCAAAAGCACAGATGTCAGGCCTAGCTAGGGCCTCAGTCCTCACAACAGGCACAGGAAAGTGATCGAACAAGTTAGATGTTCCAAGACCTGTTTGTACTTGAAACAAATGCATCTCCCCAGCGGAAACTTTGTGTACTGGGAATCAGGAGCCAGAATCCAGTCCTGGTCCAACTGCTTACTGTGTACATAAGGACTCCAGGGCTCTCAGCTGTGAACACTTGGGATGACAGAGAAACTTGTCCCAGATGAAGAGGACACACAAATGCATAATAAGCACTTGTCCCTGCAGCCTGACCTCTGATCTCACCTGCAAAGTATGGCCACTTGGTCCTGACCTCCTCTGCTCATGCCCTTTATAGGCAGAAAATGTTCTGAAAGAGCTCCAAGAGCTCCGTGTAGGAAAACAACCCCCAAGTCATCCTCCAAGAGGCCTTCCCTGACAGCCCTCTCCATTGGTCCCCATGAAGAAACAACTGTGGCCCATTCCTCCTACCCCCAGCCTTACTCTCTGTCCTGGCACTCTGTCCCTGGCACAAGGCTGCCTCCCTTGCTTCAGTGAGATCACCTAAGGACTGTCAGAATGACAGCTCATCTCTTGTACACATGCACATATGCACAAGACCTGTGCTCACACAGACACAGACATTTGAAGGCCCTAGCTTGACTCTACCCTGGTTCTCTACAAGTCTTGTCAAACACATGGCTAAAAGACTGGACTGAGAAATAAGGGAGTGAGTGGGGCTAAGACCCAGAAGTGAAACTTTGGAACGGCAGCCACAAAAGGAGCTGAGCTCAGATGAACTCAGTCCAGCAAAGCTTGACGCTCAGAGATGGACCTGCTTCATTCTTTCCCCTTCCTCTTCCTGGCCAGGGAAGTCCAGGACTGTCTTCTGCTGTCTGATGCCAACACCCTACAAAGATGTGTGACAGAGTCCCCACCACCACCAGAACCCACAGAGGAGAAGACTTAGAGGGTAGTGGCCAATCCCTGCACAGGAAGCTCACACACACACACACACACACACACACACACACACACACACACACATACACACTGACCAAAGCTGCTAGCCACTGGCTGCTCTCAACCAGCCCCACCCCCATCATCCCACACCATCCCCTGGCCAGAAGATGGACTAGACAATCCATCACCACTGTGGGATCTAACTGCACCAATCATAAAGTCTCCCAGAGCTGAGTGTGTGAGAAACCATTTCCTAGCTTTACAGAAGCTACTGGGGCAACTCTGTGGAGGAACAAGGACCTGAGCCATGGACTCCTCCCCTGACACCAACACATGGACCACCCAGCTTCTGCCTCAGCCAGACAAGACAGAACATGGATACCCAAAAGACCAACCCCAATTTCCTCCAGCAGCTGAAGAGGCAACCCTTCTCCTGCCTCCCACTCCAGATCTGAAACAAAGAGTGATAAAAAATTTGTGGTGTTTCTTGCCTGTTGGAATGGATTTCTTGCTTACTGGGGAAATATGGGCTTCTGAATAATTAAGCACAACACTCTGCTTCTGTGGCCCAAGACTCCAAAAAGTGAAGCAGAGGCTGAAATTTTCCATCAGCAGCCAGCCACTATTCCAGGAAGCAGGCACATCACTTCTAAGGACCAGGCAGCCCTGGGTTTTGCCTGGAGCAAGGAGTCTAGCTGGAAAGATCTAACAGCTACCTTCACCCCTAAACAAGGGAGATGAGGTCCCTAGAGAGGCTTCATCCAGACCAGAGCCTGGAATACCTGGTAAACGGCCAGGAGTTCAGAGGTAAACCCAAATCCCAGGATGAGTCTGAATCCTCTACTTCCCAGCTGTGCCAGCCTGGACAAGTCACTCCCTTCCCCCACAGTAGCATGGTCTTCTGCAGTCACATGGGAAGAATGAAAGCTTACACACACCTGTCATCCCAACCTGTGAACAGAGGAAAAGGATGGTGAGAGAGGAGGAGTCTTGGGTGGATTTCAGAAGGAGGCAGGGTGGGCTGTAAAAGGCCCTGTCTCAGGGTCTAGAACGTTACTCTTTCTCCTCACCTCTCCTCATCCAACTCCCCATTTCCTTCCATAAAAACGACTAAAGGAAGCATTCAAAAGGCTACAGAAAACAATTAGAATCAAGCTAAGTGTCAACTTCAGAGGGATTACAGAAGCTTGGATGGAGGCAGATGGTGGTGCAGCCTCCTGGGAGAAGCAGAAAAGCACAGGGTTAAAGGTTGCTGGAAACCAAGAAGCAGGTTGCATCTCAGGGCCGTGAGTAAAGGATCTCTAACTGCAGCACCATTGGCCACTGGCTGTACACAGCTTAATACTAAATTCCTTCTAGTGTTCTGCCAGCTTTGTGCTCTTGCCCTCCCTTTACAGAATGAGGAAACTGAGGTTCAAAAGGCTAATGAACACTGCCAAGGTCACACAGACAGTAGATACAGGAGACTGGACTCAAACAGACAATGCCTGCACTTCTAACCCTCTCAGTCGTTAGAGTATTACAGGAGGTCTCTCTGAGTCTCCCTGCAGCTCAGTGACAGCAGAGAGGCCTGTGCAAGCATCCAGATTTATAGTTTATAGAAGATGGTTAAAACGTACACACAGCCCTCTGGCCCCTGCCCCTAGACACAGAAAGGAGGGATAACGGTGTGAAATAACATTTCTGATTTAGCCCCTCCAGACCACAAACACTGCAGGACAAATCTGCCTGAGGCTACGGAGCTGAACTGTGGGGGAGGGTGCTAGGCCCTGAGCTGAGAGAGGCACCTCTGGAGCCCAGCAGCTACTGCCCTTGTCCAACACAGATTCCATTCTGCCATCCCGCCCTTTGCTCTGAGAATCCGGCCTTCTTTGCATCTTTACTCCCCTGCCCCTGATCACCAGATCTTGAGATAATAGTGGTTAGGTAGGAATTTCAGGGTCCAAGGCAACCCCCCTCCCCCCGAGAACTTATGTCCACAAATCCCTCAATTCAACTTCTTCCTGAGCTGAGTCTCAAAGGACCTCAAGAACCAGGTGGGATGAACCCTAGTGAGGTCCCATTCAGTCACACTGTATTCCTGTATCCTAGCCTCTAAAGGCTAGGAGAAGCCTGAACTCAGAGGATACAGGAGGAGCAAAGCTGAGCAGAGATCAGTGTGCTCTGCACCTGACTGGTTCCTTTTCCCCCAGTCACTCCTCCAACTTCAAGCTGAACCATTCCAGAGTGCCCACTGAGCCACATGAACCCTGACCTGCAGCCAAGGTGTTCTAGCTGACAACTCCAGTGTGTCCTCTACAGGAGGCTGAACGGCCCAGCCTTGAACCTAAGCTCCAGGCAGGCCTGCCCTCATACCCTAGCTCTGCTTGGTGCTAGAAATCTATCGTTGCAGGTCAGCATTGAGAACAGCCATGTAAAGCAGCCACATTCACTAGCACAGTGTCTGTGGGTTATAAACGGATGTCCAGTTTTGCCATAATCCCTACAAGCCATGATTTCTCTCAAGACAGCAGCTCTGGGACAAAGTGACAATATGGAGTCTGTTAGCAAGATTGAAGTTGTGATCTTTAACATCTAGAGACTAGATACTATGAAATTAGTACTCACTTGTCCAACATTGTGTGTGTGTGTGTGTGTGTGTGTGCGCGCGCGCGCGCACGAAATCTATAGTGACACCATTCTGAACAGATAAGAAATCCTCCCATTTTACAGATGAAGAGCCCAAGAGTCTCAGGACTCTTTTAACCATAAAACCACTCCCACGGGAACCAGAGTGAGAGCTCAGGCTAGCCCATTTCCCACCTTCACCTGCGCAAACTTGGGCTGTGTGTCCTCTTAAACAAAATAATGAAATCTCCAAATGGCCCTTAATTATCCCACCGAAGAACCACTTTAGTAGGCTACATGAAAGATAAAGGATTTTAAATAAAAATCTTTGTTAAGCTTTGGGGCTTCAGCCTCCTCCTCAGGCTCCCCTTTGCAAATTCCCCTGAACCCAGAGACAGAGCATCCGTCACTATTTCATTAGGAGCTGCGGTGCCCATGTTATTTATGAGCTTGCTATTTATTGAAAATTGTATTTTTGAGGGAGAAGGGGATAAGGTTTATTGCCAAGAAGAAGCCTCAGCAGGAAAATTAGTGACATGTCAAAGTACTCAGTTCCATGATCCTAGACAAACTGAATAGGTGTACTGTCCCCCCAGGGTGTCAAAGCATATGCTGACACCAAATCTGAGGGTGGCAGCTGTTGGCAGCTGCCGGAGGCTCTTCCAGCCTCAGGAAGCAACAAAGGTTTGAAGCAGTATCCTCTAGATCTGACCTGTTTGGGTCTTCTTTCTCAAGCTTGTTTGTTGTTGTTTGACTAATTTTATTTATTTTAGGGTTTTGTTGTGTTGGGGTGTGGGGTGTGGTGTGTGTGTGTGTGTGTGTGTGTGTGTATGTGTGGTGATGTATTCATGTGGACATGCACATGCCGTGGCCAGTTTTTGGGCAACCTCAGGAGCCAGTCATCAATTTCCAACTTTTTTTGAGGCAGAACCTCTTTGCTATCTGCCACAATGTAGCCCAGGCCACCTGAATGTCCAGGGGTTCGCTCAGAAGTTCTGGAGATCTAAATTCAGGCTCCCATGCTTGTACAGCGAGTGGTTTGCCCCCTGAGCCATCTTCCCAACCACACTTTCCAACCCTGTCATCTTTTGCTGTTGTTACTGTTTTTTTATTTTGTAAACTGCACTTGTTTACTTATTATGGGAGGGAACCGTCTGTGCTTGTGCATGGGCTCACCTGTGGAGATCAGAGGGCAGCCTGCAGAGTCAGTGTTCTCCTTCCACCATGTGGATTCTGCGCATTGAACTCAGGTTGTTAGGCTTAGCAGCAAGCACCTTTACTCATTGAGCCATCTTGCAGGCCCTTTTGTGGTTTGTTTGTTTGGTGTTGAGACAGCATTCTGTGCAACCCAGGCTGGCCTGAAAATCAAACTGTCACTGAGGATGACCTGAAACTTCTGATCCTCCTGTCTCTACTCCCAGTGTCGAGATTACAGGTGTGTAGAATCATCCCTGGCTTTTATGCAAAGCCGAGAATCGAACCCAGGGCTTTGTAAACGGTAGGCAAGCACTCTCTACCAACTGAACTACACTCCAGCTTCAGAGCCCCTGTTTTCATTTGAAGTAATGTATGCATCGGGTTACAAACAGTACCCGGCTAAAGGGCCTCTCACTCCTATCCGGTTCCCTTGGGCAGCCACATCTAACTTTTTAAAATGTCTTGTCCTGTATTTGCCTCCATTTTTCGCAATAATATTCTTCTACCCATATTTCTTGATTCATCAATTTGAGACACAGCTCATTGACTTACTGCTCCGGTAAACAAGGATTTATCTCACCCACACCCTCACCCCTCCTGCTACCTTCCCGGCTTGGGTTCTTCTGTTTGTCAGTTTCTGGCTGGTGTGGGACCACTGAGTGGTTTCTAAAGAGAGGACGGTGAACACACACCCCTTCGCCTTGCCCCACCCCTCCACCTCTCCTTTGCTTTCAGTGCATAAGTTCAGTCTCTGTCACATTGTAAGATGTTGAAAGCGTTTGTTTATTCTGCAACCAGAAGAAAGCTCTTAGAATGGGGCTAAGACTGAAAAATCTTCCAACACCATTTTCTGGACCTGAGAAAGGCTGCTCACTGAAGGGTCAAGTGGATGCTTGGGCTTGTTTGCTGCTGGAGGACTGGGGAGGATCTGTGTGGTGCTTTGAGTTGTCTTTGGTTTTTGTTGTTTTGTTTCTTGGTTTTCTTTTACAGATTTTAGACAGGTCTTCATATATAGCCCAGGATGGCCAGGAACTCGGGCAATCCTCCTGCCTCAGCTTCCTGGGTATTGGGATTAGGGGTGTGTGCTACCACACCCAGCTAAGTTGTCGTTCTTTATCATTCTTGTTCTTTCGTGTATGTGCAGTGTTTGTGTGTGTGTGTGTGTGTGTGTGTGTGTGTGCGCGCCCTTTGAGACTAGAGGTCAGCTTTGGCTGTTGTACCAGGTACCCTTCCACGTTGATTTTTGAAGTAAGTTCAAGCTCAGTAGGAAGTGGAGCTCCTTGATGAAGCTAGGCTGGCTGGCAGGCAAGTCACAGAATCCATCTTTCTACATCCTCAGTCCCAGCCCTGAGATGACAAGCATGCTTCACCATGCCCAGCTTTTCAATGCCGTTGTATGTACATCTGGGATTCCCCCTGAGGTTTGCATGGTAATTGCTTTACCAATGCTATCTCCCCAGCCCCATCACAGGTCTTCTCAAAAGCCCATAGAGCTCTTCATAAGGGGTCAGGGTGCCCCCCTCCACTGGCCTGGGTGTTGCACTCAGGACTAGCACTCACCACACCCTTCTCAGCTCCAGCTGTTAGCTCTCCCAGCCTCCTTCTGTCTGGTTCATTCCCTAGCTTATTGCCACACATCTTCAGGTTGCTTCCTGAGAAAGGATTTATGGGAGATACATTTCCTGAGCCATTGCAACTTGAATAATGGGTTGGCTGGGTACAGAAAGCCTGTGTTGGAAATTATGTCTTTCTGAATGTGAGGATATTTGATGCTGCTGACAAGCCGGCGTCAGCCTGTGTCCTGCTGCTCTGTCACTGACCTGATTTCCCTCATGGGAGTCTCTAGAATGTTCTTTTCGATGTGTCTCTTGTGGCTCACAGAGAGGAAACTCGTGTGGGCTCTTTTCAGGTATTGTGTTTGGCTCTCAAGATGCTTTTGTATTGGGGCTCATGTGATTCTGTGAATTACAGCTTGGGAACTACACAAGTTATCAAAACAAACATACTTCAAGCAGCCTGAGTCCCTGCATGACTCTCCCAAAAGACACTCTCCCAACTTCAGCCGCTATTCCAACATCTACCACCTTTTCTTTTTGAGTGCCATATAAACAGACTTGTACGGTAAAGTGACACTTTATACCTGATCACTTTTATTTAATACTATTTTTCCAACTGTCACCCATGTTGTCCCAAGTAGAAATCGTTGGTTCTTTTTTTAATGCTGTTTAAATTCGTAAAGTCACAAATTTATTGACTTGTGCAATTAGTTTATAGAAATGTTGACAGATGATGTTTCTGTAACATTCTTGTTCATGTCTTTTGGTAGAAATGAGTATCTGCTTTTTTGTGTCTCTATATAGAAGTAGATTTTGGGAGACATTGGGTAGGCATCTGCCTAGATGGTGCCTATGATCATTAATCTCAGTTGTCAACTTTATGAGGTCTAGGATTGCCTGGGAGCTGGGCCTCTGGGTATGTCTGTGGGAGATTATTGTGCTTATGTTAACTGAGTTGGAAAAAAAACTGTCCACTATGAGCAATAACATTCCCTGGGCTGGGATCCTCTACTGCAAGAAAAGGAGAAAGTGAGTTGAGTACAGCTGTCCATCACTCTCTGCTTTGTGACTGTAGATACAATGTGACCAGCTGCCTCAAGCTCCTGCCAGTATTGTGGTGTCCCTAGTGTGATGGACTGTAATCTGGAACTGGAAAGCCAGTAAATCCTTTCTCCCTTAAATTGCTTTGGTCAGAGCATTTTATCACAGCAACAGAAAATGTAACTAAGTGCCAAACAGTTCTCAAAGGCAGCTTAAGCTACAAATGTTACCAACCACCAACAGTGTCGCTGCACTTCCTTACTGTGTAACATCTTTAGACCTTACATTCTCACCATTATGGTAGGAGCGTGGCAGTGTTCCATGGGGTTTTGGTTATTTTTTTCCAGGTTGCTAATAACATTGATCACCTTTTAATATGTTTATTGACCATTTTACACTTCTTGGGTGAGCTTATTTCATAACGTGCCTATTTTTATTTATTCTTTGATAATTTTTACATGCAAATAATGTATCTTGATCCTACTCCACTACTCTCTCAAGATATCCATCTCTCAGTATAAACCCATCCTATCTTTAAGTCCTCTCATTTTTCCTGTAAACCATTAAGTTTAATTGGTGCTGCCTTTGGGAATCGTGAGTGATGTGGTTCATTTGATCTTGTGCAGATAAACATACCTGCAGCAAGTTTATAAGTAAGATGGCTATGCCCTCTCCAGAGGACATTTCCTCACACGCCTCCTCATCCTCTCTCTTACATTCCTTCAATCCTCTTTTCTGTGATGTCCCTTGAGTCGTAGGGGTGCGATGTTGACAAAAATGTCCTGTTTAGGTCTGAAAACGCAGTAGTAACTTTTGCCCTACTCATACTCTTTGGCAGTTCTGAGTCTCTGCATTAACTCTAACCAATTGTAGAAAGAAGCTTCTCAGACCAACGTTGAGAGCTACATTAATCTACGGATAAAGATATAAATTCTTAGAAGGCAGTTTGAGAATATGTCTATTTGGAAGAATAACAATAAGAGGACACACACTCTCACCAGGGCCCATGACTTTCCAAGCCATGAGCATTTGATCAGGTTTACAGTACCAGACTTAAATTCTCTCCTGGGGGAAGGAGCCTCACATCCAACTAGAAAGCCGTTAGTTGCCCCAACAACCTGCCACTATTGTATGAGTGGGCACATCTTACCTGGAGGGGCTTAAAGCCAAAGGCTCTCACTTTATGAATTTGCAGGAATTTGTGTGCACGGGATTTGAGCCATAAAAATACTTTTCTACTTTTTTGCCTTGCCTTTCATCTCTTTAAGATGGTCTCTTGCTGAAAATCAGTTCTTAATTTTAACAGTTTTATCCAGCAATGATTTCTTTTGTGGTTACTACTTGTATTATCAGAAGGATTTGTCTGTCTCCAAGACATGAACCCCTCCTTTACAGATTCTTCCTAAAAGCTTTGCTTTACTTACTTAAGCCTAGCATGCATGCTAAATTAATTTTCCCATGTAGCTTATAAGGATTAAGGTTTATTTCTTTTTCATATGTTTTTCTATTTGGCCCAGTAGTAATAGTTTTTTTTAGCTCAAGTCCTCAGCTTTGAGGAGTTGTCTTGCATGGGTTCTAGGTACAGTTTGTACTTCTCCCATTTTCTGTATTTTGAAATTTATTATTCCATTGTTAAAGTCTGGTTCTCTCTCTCTCTCTCTCTCTCTCTCTCTCTCTCTCTCTCACACACACACACACACACACACACATTTGCTCTCTCACTTTTTCCTTTCAAAGGTTTGCAGAAAGTGTTAGACCATGTGATTTCATCTGGGATAACTTATTTGACAAGGATGATGGAGGAGCTAGGTGCAAGGTAGGATGATAAATTATGGGCAGTGAAGTCACAGCAGAGCATGGCTTCTCAACTCTGTCCCTGAGAAAGAACTGCAGCAGAGGCTAGTCTGATTTCTTCAGGCTATGAGTTCTGGCCACTTAGAGTGACCAGCATTTTAAAGGGACAAACCTATGATATAACAATGTCTTCTATGATATGATATAACAATGTGACTGAGGAGCTGTGTCCAATGATCCATGAAAGTGTTGGCCAAGTGTGAGTGCCTCAGAAGTACCTCAGTGGCAGAACCAAGGCAGCTCCTGGATGCCAGGCTGCTCTTCTCTCTGAGAAACTAGAGGAGCTCACAGAAGGGGCCTCCATGGGTCACATAGGGAGTGATGAATCTTGGGTAGCCCTTCCAAGTTTATCTTGATCTGAGGAAGGCGTAGAACCCTTGCTCACACTGGATGGTCATTGGGTCCAGACTATCCATGGGAAGGAGATGAGGCCTGGGATGAGGCTCTCTTTGGTTGAAGCAATGTCAGAGAGGAACAAAACTGAGAGATATCAATAGCCTGTACTCCCAGCAGCTTTGACTGAGCCTAAAACAGGGAGAGGAGAATGCCTGATCCTTGGAGCTCTACCAGGACCCAATGGAGTCCATCTTCCTTACTAACATCTCCATTGCTCTTTCTCCCCACCCCCTTGCACACATGAGTATGGCCTGCATGACACAGGGCTGTAAATGACCCATCTTTTTATGAGGAAATAAAGGAATGCACATTGACCTATTCCCACCATCCCCTCTCCGGAGTTCCCTCTACCATGCCTCCTGTTGGTTTCAGACCTGGGAGACAGGGACTAGATGCATATTTTACATATCAAAGCAGACCTGGCCTCCAGGTTCTCCCAGCATCCCTCAGTCCATACCTACCTGGCATACCCTGCCCTCAACCTTGAACTTTCCAGCCCGGGCTGCCCTTCCCCCAGAGGATCTTCCCCATACAATCCAGACATTTTGGTCTCTTGCTCTCTTCTCTTCCCTCTGCTAGGTCCCTTTCTCCCTGCCCCTCACTTCCCCATGGCGGTTTTCCTGGCCTTGGTCCTTGGGGCCAATGAACTCACCCGACTGAGAGCAGCTTCCCAATAAACCTGCCTTTAATATAATCTGATCTGGCTTGAACTGGCTCCTTGGCAGAGGCAGAGAAATAACCTATCAGATGGTGCTTCAAACTGAAAACTGGTGTGGAAGGAGAGGGAAATGGAGTGACAGGGAGAGAGATCCGAGGGCTGTTTCCTGAACCACAGCTGGGAATAATTTAAAATTTAATTGTATGTGTGGAGGTGTTTGGCTTTGTGTGTGTCTGTGACTCTGTACGTACCTGGTAGCCAGATGGCATTGGATCCCTTAGAACCAGAGTTAAAGATAGTTGGACCGTCACTCTGGTAATCAAACCCTTAACCCAAATTAAAAATAAATAAATACTTGTAATAAAACTAGCACCTTTTTTCCAAAGCCTCCCATCTTAACCCCCACCCAGCTCAGCTCTGTGTATTTCTTATGCCTCCTGGGAACAAACTAATGTAAAAGATCCTTCCAAGGAGCTAATCTGCACTACAAAGAGAAACTAAAGGGAGAGACTTGGGCTCCAGGGAAAGACTCAAATTGAAAAGGCTCAGGAGGCCCCATTAATAAAGACAACAACCCACTCCCATCTGAGCAGCCCCAGAACAAAGAGGAGAAATTGCTGAGTTTTACCTGAGTGGGGAAGGGAGAGGATCTGGGAGAGGGAAAACAGGGACAGGGTGACCTAAAAACATGAATGCCCTTCTCAGCGACTACTGACACAGGACTCTCAACCAGGAGCCTCATTACAGTTCCCATCCCAACTTTGCCCTCAGCTCATCCCAGGGTTGGGTCTCCCACTGGGAGCTGACAAGAGCCCTGGATTCATTGAGGAGTCTCCACACCTTCCCCAGATCTGTCTACCCAGGAACAGGCAGGAGCATGTGTTATTGCCAGGAAGCATTGGTGAATCCCAAAAGACCAACCAGGATATAATCACATTATATATAGAATATATCACACAGGATATATCACATAGGGTCTCCTTATTACAAACTCCAGTTTGGGCTTACTCACCACCAACCCACAGAACAGTTTGGTGAAGCAGCCTTGAACTCTCACTGGGACAGGGCTTTATAGAACAATGGGAGCAAGTGAGGGAGTGTCGGTCCTGGCAAACATCTAATTGAATGACTATTGTAAGCCCACAGGTAGGTGCTGTGAAGCAAGACCATGAACAATCACAAACAGTCTGAAAGTTCATCTGAAACAATCAGACTAATCTTTGATGAACTGTTGCTAAGAAGTAGCCAGGGAGTAACTCTGGGGTTGCCAAGGACAAGCCGTGGGGTCCTTCCTGGTACTTGAGTATAGCTTGGGTCCAGCTGTGGGCCAAGTTCTCAGGCTTTTTTTTTTTTTTTTCCCAGATAGAGGCTGGTCCTCTCACCTGGGCACTACAATCACCAAGCTCACAGTGGGCTATTCCAGCAACCTTATCTCTTAGCGAGCACATATAATCTGCAGCAGTCCGGTGATGGGAATAGTAAAATAATGAGCACTGGCTGAGCTCATTACACGCTAGGCTCTAGGTTTTCTCTTCTCCTCCCTTGCTACAAAACTGAGTGATAGAATCTCTCAGGAACCCCATCCCCTTTCACTACAGCTTTGCTGTGAGAATCCATGCACTATATAACTGTCCCACCAAAGGGGATGATTTTGTGATTTTTTTTTTTTTTTTTAAATCTCAGAGTTGTGTCGGCTTTCACTGCAGGTTTGGAATACTTTCATCTGCCCCCAAAGAACCCTCATCCTCCTCACCGACACCCCCAGTCCCCACCACTGAGTCAGTCCTACACAATTCCCAGCCCACTTTCTGCCTCTATGGAGTTTCCTATCCCGGGCATTCCTGTAAGTAAGGTTGTACCTGGGATTCTTCTGTGAGGGGCTTCATTTATTTAGGGTTAAGTTGTCAGGATTCAATCATATTGTAATAGGTATCCGTATCCAATTCCCTTTTGTGGCCAAATAATAGTTCATTGTGTGGATATACCACAATTTTTTGATCTACTGAACAGTTGATAGGCATTGGGGTTGTTCCCATCTTTTGACTGCCATAAGCAATGTCATTTATAAGTTTATGTCAACGTACATTTTTGTTATTTGGAAGTGTATACAAAGGAATGGAATGGCTGAATCATATACTAATATCATATGTTTAATTCTTTTGAAGTTGTATTTTTATTTTACATGTAGAAATGTGCATACATGCCTGTTTGCACATGGGCTACCATGGGCATGCAGTGCCAGTGGAGACCAGAAGAGGGAGGCATAACTAGCGTTGTGACAGTTGTGAACCACCATGTGAGTGCTGGAAATCAAACCTAGGTCCTCTGGAAGAGTAGCCAGCATCCTTAACTACTAAACCATCCCTCCGGGTCCTGTTTATTTTTTGTTTATTTTGCTTCTTGGTTTGCTGAGACAAGGTCTAGCTATATAGCCCAAGCTGGCCTCCAGTTCTCAGTTCTTCTGCCTCAGCCTTCCCAGTATTGGGATTACAGATCTGTACCACCACCTCCGGCTTAACTTTTTGAGTTATGATTCAGACTATTATCTAAAGTGTTACATTCTTTTATATTCCTGCTGGAGTGGGAGGCTGGGATTTCTCCACATCCTCCAAACACTGTTTTAGAACAGTTGGGCTACTGGGAACACAGAGCTTTCTCATGGGTTTGGTTTGCATTTCCCCTGTGACTAGTGAGGCTGAGCATCATTTTGTGTGCTTACTGGCCATTTGCTCCTCTTTGAAAATGTCTACTTAAAGCCTTTACCCCTTTTAAAATTCAAGTTGAGTTATATTCTTATATAGTCTAAAAACAAATGATTATCAGATGTGTGATTTAATTTTTCCTCGAGTTCAGTGGGTTACCTGTTCACTTTGAATAGTATCATCTGTTTTGGCTTGGGGTTTTTAATTGCTTGATTGGTTTTATATTCCTGTTGGGGTGGTTTGGTTTAGTTAGGTTTTTTGCAATCTTCCTGCCTCAGCCTCCTGAGTGCTGGGATTACAAGCCTGCATTCATCTTGAACTGTGCCCATCTTGAACGATATCCTTTGACGCACAAAGGCTTTATTTTGATGAAGTCCAATCTACCTATTATTTTTCCATTGTATCTCTTACCCCACTACATATGTGGGGAAAAAGTATTTGTAGAAACGTGGTTCTTGCTGGTATCATGGTAGCTGGCAGTGGCAAGATTCAACCCCAGCTCTGTAGGCTCCAGAGTCTCCTGTGGGGACTCAAGGAAGTCAGAGTAAGCAGGGACTGTTTCTTGTGTTTGTAGCTGAATGTCTCCTTGCTCAGAACCCAAGCCCTTGGATGTGTCTACCTCTGCCCCTGCCCATGGGAGTCAGAGATGGCCACAGCATCAAGCCCCAGAAGTAAAGTGACGCTACCCTGTCCCAGATCCAGCACCTGAGCCACTGCTTAAGCTTATCCACTAAATGGGGCTCTGTTCCCTGCAGGCTTCTGTACAGGATGGCCTGGGAAAGTGGAAGGATAAACGAACCTCCCAGCCCACAGCCGTCAATTCATCAGGGGCCAGGAGCTCACCCAATCACTTTGAGAGATGCTTACAAAGCCCTTCACGCTCCGGTTTAGACATTCCCATACATCACCTCATGTTTCTCAATAAATATTCATCCCTTTAGCAAACATGTATCAGGTACCCATCTGAGGCAAAGTGCTGGGCTGAGAACGTATGGAAGATAAAATGTCCTACTGTTTAGATCACACCAGGGAAAGTCAGAAACTTGTGCATTGCACAGAGACCAAGAAATGAAGGCACCGGGGCTCAGTCAAGGTGGTAGTTTAACAGAGCCAGGATCTCTGGGGCCCACATGCAGGCTCTGCTACTACTTGATGCACATCCCCAGCAGCAGAGGTCAAAGTCAAGGTTAACAGTACCTCATTTCCCCAGTTCAGGATGGGATTCTCAGGGCATCTGTACCTTCTGACTGGGCACTGCCAGGTGCTGACTTGGCACTGTAGCTTCTTACCCTCTTCCTGAGGGTAAGAGGGAGGCAAAACCTATCTTTTAATTATTATTTTAACGGGTAATTTTCCAGGCAAATCTTTTTATTTGTGTAAAATCCCATCAAGCCCTAAGCGCATTCTTCTTGTCTTTGAATTTTATCTCTCTTTTTAATTAGAAAAAAAAAAAAAAACACATAAGGAAAATCAAATTGGGTCACCATCAAAGACTTCTTTCTCTTTTCAAAGAGCAGTTCTGTGCATGTTAACCCTCATGCTG
Organism: Rhynchomys soricoides; assembly: GCA_019843965.1. Lineage (NCBI taxonomy): Eukaryota > Metazoa > Chordata > Mammalia > Rodentia > Muridae > Rhynchomys > Rhynchomys soricoides. The sequence goes on along the minus strand of JADRCH010000059.1, from coordinate 370,634 downwards.
CTGTGGCCTGGTGCGCTGCCTGAGATACTTGGCCTCTCTGGGCTGGTTTTCCTCTCTACAGTAAATGCTCTGCATTCCTCCGTAAACTCCATCCAGCTCGGACACGCCAGGCCCCCATTTCCAAGCCAGAGCCATGAAGACACTACTCTGTCTCTATGCCCAGGACAGGATGGGAGGCTGCATAACAACCTCAAACACAAACGGAGGACACACTGCACCTGCTTCTGAGGGTGACAGCTCATTTGTTGAGCGCCTGTTGACTCACAGAGCTCATCTTTCCTCTTCCATCACCTGTGTGAGGAGCTGCCACAGCAATTCTTTTTAAGTCAAACTTTTCCCTGCTTAGAACCCTCCAAGGAATTTTTTTTTTTTTTTAACCTAGAGTAAAAACCAGAGCCCTGGTCCTGATGATCTGCCAACACTATGCCCTGGTCCTGGTGACCTGCCATTGCTGAGCTCTGGTCCTGGTGATCTGCCATCCCTGCCCCTGGTCCTGGTGATCTGCCATCACTGCTTTCTTTCTTTTCTTGTCCCCTCAGGCTCAGGTCACTCCACTCCAGCCATGCTGGGCTTCTCCCAGTTCTGTGAATAGAGTGTAGATGCCGGTACCCTTAGGGCAACACCTTAATCATCTGTTCCCTTAAACCACTGGTTCTCCCAAAGGACATCAGACAAAACCTGGAAATATTTGGTCGTGACACCTGACAAGGGAGTTCTGGTTGGGTAGACCAGGCATAGATATCCTAAAATTTGTTGATGGCCTCCTGCAACAAAGAAGCATCCGTTCTGGACCACCAATAACAGAATAAAGGCACCATCTTCAGCCCACAGAGACTCAGCTGAGCATCGTACTCAAGGAGGCTACTCCAGATGGGGTACTGCACCATACAGTTTTTTCTTCATCCCTTCGGAGCTGAGGTCCTTGATCCCAACTGTTGTCAGCATTGTGTATGACCAAGTAACAGCAACTGAGTCCTTGTGTCATTGCCTTCTGCTCAAAGCTGTCTTGCTCAGACATCTACCTCCAGTGATTGGTCAGTGAGGGGCTCAAAGCTTGGCCCCGTTGCCTTGGTCTGGAATGACTCTCATGGGCCTTTCTAGCCCCAGGATTCTGCACCAGATGAGCCAAAGCCACTGTTGCAATTGTACATGATTCACCCCCCGGGACTCCCTCCCTCCCTCCCTCATATGAATTTCCTTAAGATCACACTGTAAGCTTCTAATTCTTGCCTTTTTCTCTTTCTGCTCTTCCATTAGCCTTCTGCCTTGACTCTGACCAGTCAAGGGTAAGTGGGGGCTGGGAGTGCCCAGGTTGATAATATAAACCCCTTGTCTTTGAGACATCATAGTCTTCCAGAAAAGACAGTTCCTCAACCACCTACAAGACAAAAAGAGTACCAATAGCCACCTAGACCAGACATCAGAGGAAGCCATGGACCACCCCACTAAGACACATTCCCTAGGAGTGTCACCTTCTGAAGATCAACAACCAGACCCTGTTATGGGTTGAATAGGAATGTCCTCCACGGCTTGTGTGCTGGGGGCTTGGTCCCTGTGATGGTTTGTATATGCCTGGCCCAGGGAGTGGGCACTATTTGGAAGTGTGGCTTTTTTGGAGCAGGTGTGGCCTTGTTGGAGTAGGTGTGTCACTGGGTCCTTGTTGGAGTAGGTGGGCTTTAAGACCCTACTCCTAGCTGTCTGGAATCAAGTCTTCCACTAGCAGCCTTCAGATGACGATGTAGAACTCTCAGCTCCTCCCGCACCTGCCTAGATGCCACCATGCTCCTAGCTTAATAATGGACTGAACCTCTGAACCTGTAAGCCAGCCCCAAATATATGTTGTCCTTTATAAGACTTGCTTTGGTCATCGTGTCTGTTCACAGCAGTAAAACCCTAAGACGGAAATTGGTACCAGCATAGTAGGGTATTCCTGTGACAACCTGACCATGTTTTGGGGATGACTGTGGAAGGACTTTGGAACTTTGAGCCAAAAGAGCCATTGGGATGTTAAGAGCTCTGTGGGGTGTTCTGTAGGAGCTTGGAAGATAATGTTGAGAACAGTGCAGAAGATGGAGATCTGGCTTGTGAAATTTCAGAGGGGAGATTAAAGACTCTTATCAGGGCCGTTGCTGTTTTAATTGTGAAGATTCTGTGGTTTTGGTTAGCTAGGGCTGAAGAAACAGCTGTGATTAACAAGATACCCGAAATACTAGAGAGAAACCTTTGCATTACTAGGATTATTGATGCTAGTTAGCTGGAACTAAGAAAGTAGTGGTGATTAAGAAGAGTCCACCATTATTGAGGTGAAATCTTCTGGGAAGTGTTTTCTGAGAGCACAAAGAGGCTGTGTTCCAGAGACAGGCAAGGTTGTACCTCATGCTGTGGCTGGACTTGGTAATGTGTAAGAAGCACCCAGATGGTGCTGGTCTTGAAAGCATGAAGAGGTCATGAAAAGCAGCTGAGGCTCGGCACTGTGAGAGGCCATAGAAGGCCATAGATGAAGGTACAGCCTCAGTTGCAATTGATGGCCCAGGACTGAAGGGTCATGCAAAGGAACCTCCCTTGAGGAAATGCCTCCATGAGATCCAGCTTTTAGGCATTTTCTCAATTAGTGATCAAGGGTGGGAGGGCCCATTGTGGGTGGTTCGATCCCTGGGCTGATAGTCTTGGGTTCTATAAGAAAGCAAGCTGAGCAAGTCAAGGGAAGGGAGCCAGGGGAAGCAAGTCAGTAAGTAACATCCCTCCATGGCCTCTGCATCAGATCCTGCTTCCTGACTTGCTTGAGTTCCAGGCCTGACTTCCTTTGGCAATAAACAGCAGCATGGAAATGTAAGCTCAATAAACCCTTTCCTCCCCAACTTGCATCTTGGTCATTATGTTTGTGCAGGAATAGAAATCCTGACTAAGACAGTCCCCAACCTGTGGGACTATCTTGATAGGTCCTTAAAAGTAGGTGGAACCTAGCTGCAGCAAGTAGGTTACAGGGGCCAAGTCTTTGGGGGACACTTTGCTCTGGCTGACTTCCTGTTTTCTCCTTCTCTGCTTCCTGGCTGCCAGTGTGAGCTGCTATGCTCCATCAAGCCCTCCTCACCATGAGAACATCTTCTAAATCATGACCAAATAATATCCTTTCCCCATATGATGTTTATGTAGCAATTTGCCCACAGTAGTGCTGATGTAACTAACACGGGTCCCCATCCTGGGCTCAGGTCACAGAGGATGCTGTCTCCAGAGCATCCTAGCCATCACGGCCCATAGCAGCCATGCCACAAGGGTCCCTTGGGGTATACATGGAAAGGGACCTCTGAGTAGGTCCTTTTTGTGGGGAAAAAATGATACAGACTTCTCAGCTCCTGGCTGAAGTCTCCCCAGCTGGTTTAGCCAGAACCGTAGCACAAAGAAACCCAACATCTCCAAGCCTTACCCTTCTTACCTTTTTTGAGGATTGTCTCTGAACAACGGCCACCTATGATTTTCCTACAGCCTCGCATGGGCCCTTGGTCCCTGGCCTAGAATTTAAGAGAGTGTCTGGACATATCCACCCCTCACCCATGTAATTCCAGTTTTTGGACCCACCTCTCAGATACTCAGTAAATGTCACAAAAGGAAAAGAGGTCGATGATGGAGGGAGAGGAAGAAGAAGAACGGGAAATGCAGAGAGTAGGGAAGGGGAGGGAAGGGGAGGGTATAATTCAGGGTGCGCCTTGTACTGACTTTTCAATCTCCATGGCTTCCAAAGTGTCACTTAGGGATTTCTGCAGTGCACTGTCCTTTTGGGGCACAGCCTTTGACTCCATCTTAGAGCCAGAAACTCTGAGCCTCAGTGAAAAAGGGCATTTGGTGTGATGCTGCATACCTACAACCCACAACTCTCAGCAGGAAGAGACAGGAGCATGGCAAGTTCAAACCCGGGCAATATAGTGGGACCCTTGGGGAAAAGGAAGAGAAAAAGAGGAGGGAGGGAGAGAGGGAAGAAGGGAGGAAGAGGGAAGCTTTCTTAAGTACATTGAAGTGCAATAGCAGGATCAGGCTTCCTTAGCTTGGTCAGGCTGAACTCTTGGATGTGAAGAACTAAATCAGTGGTTCTCAACCTGTGGGTTGTGACCCCTTGACATACCTCTGTGTCCAAAAATATATACATTACTATCCATAAGAGTAGCAACTAGGAAGGTTGAGAACCACTGTGTAAAGGGTTCCCTGCAGTCATATTATGGGGACCATATGCTTACAGGCAGACGAGAGCCACATGAACAGGAGTAAAGCCATCCCAGGCCTCTTGACAGACACTGCTAGCTTCAGATGTAGGCTACTGGAGCCCAAGGAGGCCCTGGTTCTGAGAAAGACACAACCTGGTGCCTTCTGTCCCAGCACTGGCTTCCAAGACTGACAAGCTGAGGCTCAGTGTCAGCTCTGCCTCCTGCTATGCAGTGAAGTCCCTTACTTTCCTTCTCTAACCTGTTTCCACCTATAAAATATGAAGGCTGAAGGTGACAGCTCTTGAGGGTCTGGTATAGAAGGAAGAGCTCCGGGCTCCAAGACACCTGAGGTTAAAAGCACCAGCAGGCAGGACCCCACACTCTCTGATTCTCTCATAGACCTAAGAGGGTCCACTACCAAGCCACCACTACCCAGTGAATGAGTTGGTATAGCTGGTGCCCATCCCCTCCCTGTTACCCAGGAGCCTGTTAACATTGTAGCCTCTCTTTCTTCCCTCAGGTCTTAGTATTTCAAACCTCTGTTCTTGGATTAGACCCTGTGCTTCTCATAGCTGGAGAAGAAAGGAGATCACTTGGTAAGCACCTGCTTCTGTCATATACAACTGTTTTTTACAGGCATTTACAGGCTCCTACCAATTTACTCCTACCTGGGAAAGCCAACCAGGCTCAGAGCCATTACGTAATATATACAACATCACACAGCTCTTGCATGCCAAGGCTAGAATCACGGCCTGGGAACCATACAGGTTACCTTTGCATTGCCTGGGAAGCCACTTGCAGTGAGAGCCTTCTGCTCCCCAAGCCACAGAACAGCATGTGTTATGGAAGAAGGTGGCATGTTGCCCTGGGAAGCCAGGGTTTGCAGCTCATGTGAGAGGTGACAAGATATTATAGTGGAAAAATGTCATGATCAGGGTTTAGAGATGCTTGCTCCAGACAGTTTTGGCAACTGCAGTCCTCAGCTCCTGGTGTGCTTTTCCCAGTAGATGGCCATGGATGCGCCTGAGGGAGAAAAAGCACCCTCCTTTTTTACATGTGTGTGTATATGACCTATGTTTGTGTCCATGAGTGTGTGTCTGTGTGTGTTTACATCTGTGTGGGCATACCTGTATGGGTACATGGGTGCATGTGCATGCACACGTGTATGGAGGCCCAAAATTGACATTAAATGTCTTTCTGGAAGACTCTTCCATCCAATTTATTGAAGCATGCTCTCTCACTGGATCTGAAACTGACTGATTGCAGCTGGTCTAGCCAGCTTGCCCCTGGGATCCCTGTCTGTGCATCCTGAATGCTGAGATCACAGGTAGCCACAGCTGCCCAGCTTTTATGTGGGTTCTGGGACCTAAACACACCCCAGCCTTCAACATGAGCAACTTATAACACTGGGTTTCTGATCTAGAGTAGATGGGTCACACCTACCTCAGCCACATCAGGCAGAGGGCACCGCAGGTTTGTTATATTTGGCAGCCTTTGCCTTTTCTCCCTCAGCCTGGGCATTCGCTATTGTCACACACTCCCTCCAGCTGACCATTGGCACACAGACACCGCAAGCCAGATGTTCAAGTTTTGTTAAGGGCAGCTTACATAAAGCCTTTAAAGCAAAAATTCTTGGCTGTGTAAGGGATGTCTCTCTTCCAATGAAGAATTTCTTTGATACATAAGAGATTTTTTAAAAAATAGAACAGCGGGAGAGATGCAAGCACCCCATAAAGCTGCTGGATCACCAGACAGACACTGGCTGTCCTGTCATCATCAAAGAAAAAGAAGGGGGACTTTGGGTGGAAGCCACTTTTCTCCAGTCCCTGCTGCATGCCTGCTGCTCCAGAAGGTGCCGGAGGGGAACTGAGCAGTTGACAACCATCTGACAAATGTCATGAGCAGGGTTTAGAGACGCTTGCTTCAGACGGTATTGGCAACTGCAATCCTCTGGTCTTGGTGCACTTTTCCCAGTAGACTTCACCATGGAGTCACCATGAATAAGAGAGGAGCAGCGCCCACACTCACCTCTGGAGACCAGGGCACCTGGAATGACAACCTGAGGCCAAATGCCCCAAGAAAAGTGACACTGAAATGAACACCTCTATAGACAAAGCCACCTGAAGGTTGTCACAGGCACCACACCCCAGTGTTCCCAAGAGTCACAACACTGCTCTGAGATTGATTCTCAGGAACAGCTGGGCCTGATGTAGTAGTAAGCACAGTCTCTGCCTAACCCAAGCCACAGAAGGAGCTATTAACCCAAAGAGGATCGAGGCTTTTAATAAGAGCTAAGCAGTTCCTAACAAACCTGTCCACCCACAGACAACAACATCAGCTTTGGGGGTGGGGAGGTGGAGAGCAAAAATGGGAAAGAAATCAACTCTTAGAAAAACAGTAGTGAGTGCATTTTATGTTTATTAAACGTTGCTCTTTAGAGCAGATGTCACACAAAGAAGCTGAATTTATTGAAAAACCATGTAAGTTACTGGGAGAATCAGAAAATGAAAGCGAGCGATGGCAAGAGTAACAGAGAGAAAGCCCTGATCTCTCTATATCAAGTCCACCCAGCCTGTGCGCCATCCTTCAGATGCCTGCATAGGTGAGTTTCAGCCAACCAGCTGAGACTACAAAACTGAATGCACTCTTCCACTGCTGCCCCTAGAGGGGAGATAGATGACTTGAAGATTTAGTTCAGCAGGCAGAGAGCTTGCCTGGGATGTATAGAGCCCTGGGTTCCAGCCTCGGCACCTAGGAAGCAGAGGAAAGAGAATCTGGCATTCAAGGTCATCCACACCTACATTGAAAGTTCAAGTCCGGCTTGGGATACATAAGAGCTTATCTTAAATAATAAAAATCAACATACTTCAAAAGAATATAATAGAACCCAGAGTCCCTTCAGCATGGCATTTACAATACAGTCTAAAATTGATAGACAGTTGAAGAAATAGGAAGATGTGGCCTTAAGAAAGAGGCCATCAAGGACACCAGTGGTAGGGGGACATTGTAGCTTCAATGCTTACAAAACTGGATGTGAAATAAGAAGCCATTTGGTGGGAAAGCATTCTCTGAGCACAGAAAATCCTGGTCCTGCCCCAGCTCCACCATGTGCAGATGCGCGGACCCAAGGAGTTTAATGCCTTTACTTTTCAGAGTCTCAGTTCTCTCTTCTGCCATCCTGAGAGACTGACACAGCTTGCCCTCTTATGGTCACTGTGAAGCTAAATGAAGCAACAACCTGAACGTGTCTAAATAATGATTCCCCAAGTCCCCATCAAGATCTCAGGAGTCTTTAACCTCCTCAGCATCCCATTCCTGTCAGCTTGCTAAAATGGTTTTGGAGTAGAGCAGTGGTGTCACACACCTTTAATCTGAGCACTCAGGAGGCAGAGGCAGGTGGATCTCTGAGTTTGAGGCCACCCTGGTCTACAGAAGGAGTTCCAGGACAGCCAGGGCTACACTAAATAAATAAATGAATGAATGAATGAATGAATGAATGAATAAATGAATGAAATGTTTTTCATCCAATAACCTGAGGTCTGGGAAATTTTTAAACAACATTCTCACAGAGAGCCTGTTCAGCTGTGTCCAGCAATGATCATGTTTACATCCAGCCATAGTTTCAGCAGGACTCTAGGAGAGAAATAGAGGCCACATAGGCAACAAAACACATTACCTCTTCTTCACACAGAGGAAGGTACCTGGCAGATACACCTATAGCAAAGGACAGATCTACAAAGGAAAAGAAAATGTAACGAACATATTTGTTTTCAGTTTTGCAGACCATGGGAACCTTCTGCAATGAAGGCCAAAGGCCCAGGGAAAACTGAGCATCCTATAGTCATGCAGAAGTGTGAGTAAAAACAAAGGTGTGGTACCCTGGTTAGAGAGAGATGAGTTTGTCAAGGAATGTCTGAGTTTTCTTGGCCTAGGCCCTTTCTGGGATGGCAGAATTCTCAATGGCCATCCTTCTTGTTTGAAGGCAGGAGAACACCAATGATCTTCTTGCTCCTCTGGGCTCACCAGTTTCTATGGGAAGCATTATGTGAGGTGGGAGTATTACGATTGGACCCCAACACCTACCTAGCATTTATTTAGCTCAATGGCTGGCTAACATGGTCCCGCCTCTTCCATGTCCTCAAGCTATAGGGTCCGCCCTCAGCTGGGAAGCCAAGCTAAGATTGGCTATGACTCCATCACTTCTGGCATCGGAGCTCAGATGTCTAGCATAGAGCGACAGGAGTCAACTCTCATAAGAAAAGAAAAATTGGGGGGCTGGGTACATGTTTAATACAGAGTCTCCTGGCTCCCTGTGGAAGATTCATAAAGAAGAACTCCATTGACCAGGTAGGGTGGCACATGCCTATATAATTGGAGCCCTCAGGATGCCGCCAGCCTCAGCCATAAAAGAAAGAAAAACCCCTTTGACATAGCTCTGCAGAAGACTCCAAAGACATATTCATGCTTTTTGTTTTATTTCTACTGCTATTCTGTTTGTAAGCTATAAGGAGGGCTACAGGAATGGAATGTTGGCCCCATTTTACAGATGAAGAAATTGAGACCCTACAAGGGGACCTGACTTGCTCCACTGCCACTCTACTCTGTGCTCATCTTTGGTCAGAGGAGCCAGGTGACTGCAGCCAGCCTTTGTTGGTTAACATATGAGTGAAGCCAGTGAGAGCTCCCACCCTGCCGGGCCCCTAAGCCTTTAAGACCTTTCTCTTGGATCTGACCTGTGCTCCTCTTGGGATTAGACTTCCATGGAGGACCGCCATCCACTGAGAAAAGGCAAGGCAAGCTTCTTGAGCAGCTAAGCCCCCCCCCCCCCCACACACACGAAGAAGGCCTCTGTCTACCTCCCAGCATTGTTGTGGAAGTCCAACAAGCTTCTGGATTCTGGCCTAGTGTCCTACAAGGCTAAAGCATATCCCTTACCTCCATTTGTACCTTCACCCACTTGTTACCCAGCCAGCCAAGGCCCAGTCCCCAGGGGCTAAATTCAGACCTCTTGGCTGACTCCTCTCTCCCTGAGGTCTGAAGGAGTTTTGCCCCTCATTTGGCCCCCACCTTCCTGAGGTATTCAGGACAGAACATCCACAGTCTGGGTGCTAAGGAATGGGGTCCCTATGCTCTGTCCTGTCACTCCTTTAGCTCCTGCCTTGGGTGCCCCAGCCCTGCAGACCAGCCCTCCAATCTTCCCCAGCCCCAGCACTTCCCTATGCTGCTATTCTGAGCTGCTCGTAAATCACCAAGTTTGACTCATTTTTCTTCATAAATTCAGAGCTTCCAGACTCATGTTTGATTTGTGTTCCTGAATTATCCATGAAATTTTCAGTGCTTTAGTGAACCACCAAACTGAGGTCCCTTTGGTCCAAAGGAGAAGCTCTAGAGGCTGAGACAAATGACAGAAGGACCACCAAAGTGGGGGAGACATGCCAATCTCTGAAGGGAGACAAATCTGGATAGAAATTTCTGGAAGGCCACTTGACCAGGTCCGAAGGAGCCATGGTAAACTGCTACCAAAGAGGTATAATCTGTAGGGGGTGCCCACAAAGCACACAGTCTGCCCCCAGGACCTGAGCCCCTACATTTCTCCAAATCCAAGAACACCATTCTGCAGAACAAGAGGCCTAGAAGGAAGGATTAGGGACGTAACAGGTAGCTGGTTAGAGCAAACTGCCCAGCACACACGAAGCCTGGGGTTTCATCCCCAGCACCCATGAGCCTGTGATAATGGTGCATACCTAGACTCCTAGCACTTAAGTAGTCAAGGCAGAAGGATCAGGACGTTCAAAGTCATTCTACAAAGTGAGTTCAAGGCCAGCCTGGTATATATAAGACCCTGTATTTAAACAAATAATCAAAAAAACAAGCAAACAAACTGAAGTGAAATCTCAGATTCAATCTTTTTTTTTTTTTTTTTAATTGCAAGAAAACTGTTTGAAGTAAAACATCTTTCTTTAGTGCACAGTTCAATGGTATCAAAGGACATCAATGACCTTGCTGTGCAGCCATTGTTGTGGTCAATCTGTGGAGTTTCCCCTTGCCCTGCAGGCTAAATCCCCCAGTCCAGAATGACAAGAGGAATGTTCAGGGCTCACAGTACATCTGCAGCATTTTGAAAGTTGTCCAGCCAGAAGTTGCCCAGACCCTTGTGGGGACATCATAAGCCTGTCCTCCAGGAGAGAAGGTCACCTCACAATACTCCCTATCTGCATGAAATAAGGATCCCTTCCTCCTCCCAGCACCTGCTCATCACCTTCCAGTGTGAAGTTGATAAACAGCCCCCAGCTGCATCTGAGCCAGTAAAACCAGTGGGGATGATGGCGCTCCCTTCAGCATCCATATACCCCAGCGCTCCAGCTGAAAAGGGAGTAAGTACCTCTGTACACTGCTCCCTTGTTCCCTCTGCCCACCTGTCACTGAGACTCACCGTCCCTCACTAAGCCATAGTCTCACACACACACACCATTTTATATCAAAAACATCTATCCACACTGAACCATCCAAAAATGTTCCTGCCTATTGCCAACCACAGCCCTTCTTTCTCTGTGGAGGGGAAGAATGGTGTGTAGTTCTGGTAAGGCCCAGGTGCCTAAGCTGGCAGAGGATAGATCCACTCCTGGGAGGGACCAGTGAATAAAATCCATCTCACCAGCAGACACATACACCTGCACCATGCACTGGTGAGTGTGGCCATTGCTGAGGCTCTGGAGAGGTTTGGAGAGACAGGAAGAACAGACAGCTGAAAGTTCATAAAAGCTGCCTTTAGCCAGACCTAGTAGCTCAGCCTGTAATCCTGATGATTTAGGAGGCTAAAGCAGGAGGGTGGGAAGCACAAGGCTAGCCTGGGCTATAAAGTGAGTTCAAGGTCAGCCTAGGGGATTTAAGGAGAAGCTGTCTCAATTAGTTTTTGTTTGTTTGTTTGTTTGTTTGCTTGCTTGCTTGCTTAATGCTGGTGATATAATTCAGTAGCAAAGCACTTATACAGTACAGCATGTACAATGACCTACACTCAGTTCCCAGTACTGTACGCATAATGCACGGGTGCATACACACAGGTCTCCTCCAGAGAGGGTTTCCTCTGTCCTGTTCATTACCACCTCATGGGTAAACAGCTGGACAGTCCCTCATAGATGGCAGTTACTCACAATGACCACGGGAGGAAGGTCAGGAAAACACTTTGGAGACATAGTTTAGTTATTCAGTCACTTCTTTGGTGTCATGAAGTCTGGGACAAGTCCCCCCTTACCCCCACCCCACTCCCTGTTTATTCTGCTTTCTTCCCTCTGAGAGGCCCCAATGAAGCTGAGTGGAGCAGCCTGGGTCAGCACAAGTCCCTCCTGCCACACCTAGAACCCCTCTGAAACACACTAACTACTGCAGGCTAACCTAGCCAGAAAGATACAGGCCCCCAGTGAATACAATGTAGATTCCCAGTCCCCACCACTACCCTGTCCAGAGCACTTGACTAAACCTCTGTTTCCTCATCTGTAAAATGAGCCCAAACACTTGCTTGGTAAGGCTGCTATGTAGACACTTGGCACAGTGCTTATAGAGCTGACTCCAAAACCCCTCATTAACTGGACATGAAGGTACACATCTGCTATCCCAGCAGAGAGGATTGTCGTGAGTTGAAGGCCAATCTGGATACAAAAGCAAGTTCTGGGCCAGCCAGGAATATATAGAAAGACCACACACACACACACACACACACAGAGAGAGAGAGAGAGAGAGAGAGCGTGAGCAAACAGAGAAATAAAATAAAACAAGATTAAGCCAGCTGGTGGTAGCACATGCCTTTAATTCCAGTACTCAAGAGGCAAAGACTGAAGGATCTCTGAGTTAGAAGTTGAGTTTGGTCTACAAAGTGAGTTCCAGGACAGCCAGGGCTACCCTTCTGAAAACAAACAAACAAACACCAAAATCAGATTGGTCAGAGGAAACTTGGGGGATTTTATTTTGTCTGTAAAAGAAAGCAAGGCTAGAGCTGGAGCGAGGAAGTTGTCTTAGTTACAGTCACTATTGCTATGATGAAACACCATGACCAAAGCCATGGGGGAGGAAAGGGGTTATTTCAGCCTACACCTCCTGGTAATAGTCCATCACTGAGGGAAGTCAGGCTACAAACTCAAACAAGACAGAAACCCGGAGGCAGGAGTTGATGCAGAAGCAATAGAAGGTGCTGCTCACTGGCTTGCTCCTCATGACTTGCTCAGCCAGGACCACACCAACCCAGGGCTGGCCCCACCCACAATGGGCTGGGCACTCCTCCATCAATCACCAATTAAGAAAATGCTCTACAGGCTTGACTTAATCTTAGGGCTGCATTTTCTTAATTGAGGTTCCCTCCTCTCAGATGACTTTCACTTGTGTCTCTTTGACTTAAAACTAGCTAGCACAGAAGCAGAGTGCTTTCCTAGCATGTGTAAGCAAGCAAGGCCTGGGTTCCATCCCAAGCAACATACGTACATGCACACACTCGTGTGCGGACACACATGAGGAAAGGAAGCATGCACCACCAGTCATTAGAGTCACACTCAGCAGCCCCTCCTATTCTCCCACTCTCCTTCAGTATTATCCTCATGAACTGCCCAAATCTTGATCTAATACTGCTGCAAGAAAGAACCCCAGGCTGCTGTGCGAGCCATTAAGACAGCATGGCCTCTATATACTAAGGACCCCAGCACAGGGCCTCTGCTGATTAACCTACTCTTTAGGACCAGTCTCATTATCTGAGGCTCCTGGTCCCTGCTGTCCCTCTGCTTCTATTTTTCTGTTGTTGTTATTTGTTTGTTTGTTTCTGATCAAGCAGCCATACAGTTGCACCCTAAGTCACGAACAGACTTTTGCTGTTGTAATCAAATAAAACTTACACCAAAGCGCATTAGCCCCACATGGGCGCTGCGTGCCGTGATTAGTCTGCTCCCAGGAGATAAGCTCTCTAGTAAGCAAAGGCTAGGCGAACACACATTTGCTTTCATCCTTTGTTGGTTCTTCCAAGTCTTGAAATGGTGAAGGCTTTAGATTTAATCCATGTCCCAGACACATGTGTGGGAGTTCATTCTCAGGGAATTCCAAGGACAGTCAGTGTGCTTTGCACCCCATCCCACCCCAACACACACAGGGTGAGCTGTCTCGATCTTGGGAGGGTCTCTCCTATTCCTCTGCTCCAAGGAGGTGGAGAGCATCGTTCGGTCCTTTGATCTAGGAGAGGTATGGTTAAAGCAATATGGCCTTCTAGTCAGTGTGGCTTGCATTGTGATCCTGTGTCACTAGCTAAGTGATAACAAATGAGTCACTTAGGTTCTCAAAACCACAGTTCCCTTCTCTGTACCAGGGTGGGTATAAGGATAGATGGAAGCACTTTCGCTTCGTTTCCAACATCAGTGGCACTGGGTCCTAGATCCACCTCTGCCAAGTTGCATCCTTTGCTTTCTCCTAGCTCCGGCCTCCTTTTCTGTCCAGTCAGCATGGGATTGGTGCCTACCACATTGTTGCAGTAGGGACTAAGAAGGACACCCCACAGAAGGTGCTGAGAAGAATGTCTGCTGTGTGGGGGAACACAAGACCATTATGAGGCGATTGGCACTTCGGCTTGCCCCGTTTTCCAACCTGGAGATTACGCTCCCATCTCCACCGGGCAGAGTAGTCTCAGGCCCCGCCCCTCCCAGACAATGATGCTTGGAGGAAAGCTAATATGGGCTTCCATCCGGGCGGGGCTGGGGCTGGGAGTGTAGAATGAGGGCAGAGAAAGGTTGGGGAAGAAATGAGACTGGCAGGAGCCAGAGCTGAGGTAGAACAGACTCCAAGCCTTCGGGCTGCAGCTGAATGGAACTGGTATACCTGAAAATGTGGGTCTGAAAATGTGGAAATCTGGTTCTAGGAAGAAACACCCAGCAGCCTTGACTTTGAAATGTACTCCACTCAACTGTGAATGAATAATTTACAGCCTTTGATCTTACCTTGCTGAGGCGAAGGAGAGGGAGAAGACCATGAGGTCTGTGGGTACCACAAGAGAAGAATACAGCACTTAACCCTCTCTGCCTACCTAGGCTTTCAAGCCTCCTATAGAGACCATTCTCTGGATTCGAGCATTAGAAAGCCTGTGGTTTCTGCCCCATTGTGGGTCCTAGGCTCCTATACATCAAGGCTACCAGGATATGTTGGGGCTAGCATATCACTAAAACCAGAGGAAACGACAAAAAGAAAGTTGCAAACACAAGACAGGTATCGAACTGTTCTCATCATTGCCAAAGACTCAGTCCAGTTGCCCCCACTTAGCCCCAGATCTTGTGGCAACAAGTCACTCTCTCCTCATGCAGAAAACATCCACAAGTCCTTTCTTCAACAGTATGGGTGTGAATGACATTAACATCTTCTGCCTCAGATAGTACCAGCTGTGAGTACCTATCTGCCAACTGGGAACTTCATAAAACTTGCTCCTGTTTCTAGGAGCCCCCCCGGGGTGTCTCACCATGGAACTCTTGGGTTGTCACTCACTTGTTGCTCTGCAGGGGTCTCTCTTCCCTACAGACACCTGCAAATTGTCAATGACAAGAATAAACATCACTAGATGGGCACTTTTAAAATTGAAATGTAGCTTTGCTTTAACCAGTATTCAAGCAGCTCCTTTGTGGGAGGTATGAAGAAGACTCAGCATCCTCCTCTTGAGGAGAATGAAATCAACAGGGCCAGATGCCAGAACTAGGGATCCAATATAGCACTGCCTGGCTTCAAAGACCTAGAGGGCAGAACAGCCCATTCTACACATATAGACACACATACAGAAACACACATAGCAAGCACATATATGTGTACACGTGCATGTGCAAACACGCAAGCATGAGCACACACAGAGTATTCCTCTCCAAGGGTTTGATGGCCAACCGTACATGTACCCCTCAACAACTGCCTCCATGGTTCCCAGGCATTGAGCATCAGCCAGACCCAAGGCCAGGCCTCTTCAGTTCCCACCATGACATCTCTCTTGGGGACACACCTTCTCTAGCATCTGTTCCAATAGACACAACTCTAGACAAATGACCCTAGCTGTGGACAATGAAGTATTAGGGTCCCTGGTACCCCAAAGTCTTACTGTGCTAGGAATCAGTGAATAAGCAGGCCATTAGGAAGAGAAGAGTCATTGTCACAAACCAAGCTGATGGGAGTCTCAGCTTAGGTTTGCTCAGCCCTAAAGCTGTCATGTTCTCTCTCAACACATGGCTCAGTCCTAACCCGAAGACCCTGCTGGGAAGAAACCAGGGAGCCAGATGCTGGTGAGGAAAGGTCACACTCCCAGCATTGCCTGTCCTTCTGGGGATCTCAGCCATGGCTCTCCTCAGGCAAAGGGAGAGGGTCAGTGGGTCTGGCTCCCCATCTACCTCCTCTTCTGTCTGCCTCTTGCTTTCATTTGTTTAGGTAACCTTCGTGCCGCAAGCAGGAGCCACCACCCAAGTCCCAGTCCCATTTTCAAGGCTGGTTTCCACTGTCCTCCAGAAATAGCTCTGCCTAACTCCACAAGGCCCACCTAAGACCTATCTGTCAGCCTCAGTTAGATCATGTCTGTGTGTCTGGAAACTAGAGGCATGACCTAGGCCCTCCCTCCAGCCACGTGAATGCTTTTTTATAGTCAGAGAAAGCACTCTCCCTGCCCTGCCCTGGATCTGATGTTGCCTTGATTCACTATCTGTGTCACCTCTGAAAAGCCACCCATTCACACGCCAGGAGTCCATCATTCTTCAGTCAGGAACACTCCTCCCTGTGATTGAACTGTAATCCCTGGAAGCAACCACGGTGTTATCAGCACAGAAGGCTGTTAGTAAAGGCTGGATGGAGACTACAGGGAGGGTGACAGACAAACCTCTGCAGATCTCCCCTGGCCCATGGGCAGAGTACAGTTGGGAGCCTGGCACTCACTCTGAGCCTGGGTCTCAGAGCACAACCTACCAGCCTACCAACAGAGTACGGGCTAGCATCTAGCTGGGCACTTCCAGGGGTGATGGGTACTGTGCTCAGCACTTAACTCTCATTAGCCTATTTACTCCTCACAATAGCCAGGTCAAGGGGACACCATTAGCACCGATATCAGGTGAGGGGAATGAAAGATCAGAGGAGTTAATTGAGCTGACCAAGGTAACACAGTGACTAAGGGAACGGGGGGGGGGGGGGAGTGAGGTCTGGATGCCTGGCTGGAATCCTCCTGAAGCTAGCTGTTGGCCCTAGGGTGTTCACACCCATGACAGGGCCTCACAATGCAGCATTTAGTGTGAGGATGGAAAGGATCAGAGGCTCAGCTGAGGCCAAAAGTTCCACTTGTGATCTACCCCATCTGGATTCAGACCCTTCCCCAAAGCATTAGAGATAGGATATCCCAGGGAGTCAGTTTCCCAGCAAGAGAGGCTAGTCCTCACCTGACAGGTAAGTGATTTATCTTCACAGGTACCCAGCCACATACAAACACTAATGTAAAGACAGGGGATCTGGACCTTGGAAACCCTCAAGCTCCCAACAGACCCCACAGGCAGCTTTGTCTCCTCACTGCGGGCAGCTGGAGGAAAGGGGACATGGAAGAGGATGATGGGAAGAAAAGAAAGGAGAAGAAAGAAAGGGGGAAGGGAACAGGGGAAGAAGGAGGAGGAAGAAGACTGTAGGAGAAGGAGGGAGGAAGAAGAGGAGACAAGGAAGGAGACAAGGAGAAGGGAGAGAAGAAATGAAGAGGGGAGCCATCTTCTCTGGTTCAGCACTGAAGGCTAGAGGCACCTGCTTGAGACAAGTGAGTACTCAGGACCTCACACATGCTGGAGAGAACTTAAGAGCCACTTTTAGGAAAAGGAACAGGACCCAGAGTAATGAATGGCACAGGCTTATAAGGCCCAGCATTTGGAAGTGGAGGCAGAAGAGTACTACAAGTTTTAAGTCAGCCTGAGCTCTATGAGGCTCTATCTCAGAAAGCATCCAGACGGGGCCTGGAGAGATTGCCCAGAATTGAAGAACACTTGTTGCTCATCCAGAGAACTCAAGAGTTCAATTCCCATTACCCACATGATGGTTCACAGCCATCTGTAACTCCAGGTCCAGGGAATCCAATGCCTTCTTCTGACTTCCTCAGGCATCAGGCACGCATGTGGTGCACATACAGGCAAACCACTCATACACATAAAATAAAATAAGTTTTTGAAAAAGCTTACACATAGACATTCTTAAGTGCATAAGGGGTGCCAGAATTCTGAAAAATTCTGTGTGACACCTGAGCCCCCATGTCTGAAGCTTTTATGTGCCCATCCAAGGAGAGCGGTGACTCCTGAGGACTCCAGGCAGCTCCTCTGTAAGGAGCCCAGGGTGTTCGGGTATAAGGAACTGTGGCACTGGTTATAATTCTGCTGACATCAACAGCCTTACTGTAGGGGTTTATGGTCCTTCCCTCACCCTCACAATGGCCCCCTAAGCGTGAATGATGTCCCTGACTCTATAACTGAGGAGACCAAAGCACAGAGAGGATACGTACATTACCTGTGAGCTGAGCCTGTTGGGGCCAGCTAGTAACTCCAGGCCCTCCTATGACCACTAAGGCTTAGAGCTTCTACAGAGCTGGGTTCAAGTGGAAGAGTCAAGGGACTCTGTGAGCCTCTGATGCAGCCCCCCCCCCCCCCGTAGTGAAGCGCCCTCATTGGCAGGACACTGACGCCCGCCCTCAGTCCCAGGTCCCCTGCTGGAGGGCTGTAGCCATGTTGGCTAATTCTGCTTCCCTATTGCTTAGACCCCAACCTCCCCACCCTCTCCGCTTTACTCTCCAGTCACCACCTGTCTTGCCTCCCCAGATCCCAAGCCCCTCTTGCACTAGTAACTGGACATGGGCAGTGAGCTGACACCCTGCCCTGTGTATCCTAGGGTGGCACTTCCCTCTCTCCCCACCCAGGCAGCCATCTGCTGCTGCCATCTGCTTCCAAGGCCATACCTGGGAGAGGCCGAATGTGGCTGTGAGACCAGAAGCTCTGGGGTCTGGAAAAGAGCCTTTCCCTGGGTCACAAAGTGGACCTCAGGATCCCCAGATATTCAGTCATATGGCCGACACCCAGAGCACCCTGAGCCCTAAAGGCCAAGATCTGCTTCTCTCCTGTGTGACTTGGGAAGGGAGCAAGGGACCCTGCCTTTCTCCTTCCATCTGCTAGAGCCCCCACCTAGCCCTGGGAGCCAGTGGTCTCCACCAGAGGATCTGCAGAGGGTGTGTGGGACAAGGCTGCCCCCAACAGGCAGCCAGAGGAGGAGGTCTCTGGGTTCAGCGGCTGAAATCTCTTTAGCACCCAGAGAGGGTGTGGGCTGTGTAGAATCTCTTTGCTGGATTATCTCCATGATCCTCAACCTCATCCTGAGGCAGAGAGAAATCCATTTAAATGATGTCAAGAGAGAACCCAGATCTGGGGTGGGGCTAAGAGTTTCTAAGCCCTGCATTAGGATGTGGGACTTGGACAGAGTCAGATCCCTCACCCAGCTCTGTCAGGACACTGCCAGAGAGGGCATACCCCTTCCCTGTCCTAGACTGCTGACTCTGTGGTCCCATCCATCTCCTTCCATCTCCTAGCCTCCAGTCGTCTAGAAGTATTTTCAAAGATCCAGCCAAGATCTCTCCTGCTGCAGCTGAAGCTGAGTCCCAAAGCCTGATTGGAGGTCTGGTTGTCCAGGGCAGAAAGAGATGCATGTAGGGCACCATTACAGAAGAAAATAGGACAGAGCAAGTGTGGAAAAGGAGTCTTGGGGTGACAGACACTGGAAGCTGCAGGCCAGGGAAGCACAACACAGCACAGCACAGGGTGCATCTCTGCAAGACAAATGCCTGAGCTTCTGCTGGCCCAAAGCCTGGTTTCCTCAAACACAAGCCAGCTGCTCTTTTGCACCACTGGAACATAATCTGCAGCAAGGAGTCTGGGCCCAATCAACAGTAAATCCTCTAGCCCTTGCTTCAGAGCCAGCTCCTGTCTGGAGATGGCTGTCCCTCTCAGTGATGCCAGCCTGGGTCTTTTTGTTGGTCATGTATACTATTTATGTATTTATTTATCATTGTTAGCGTGGTGGGCACACTTATGCCATGAGAGGAGAGAGGAGAACCTCTGGGAGTCGGTTCTCTCCTTCTACCTTGTTGAAGCAGGGTGTCTTGGTATTTCTATCACATGGAGGTATAGTCCTGGCTAACTGTCACTCAGGGTTCAGGGAGATTCTCCTGAATCCACCTCAAATCGCTCTAAATGTACGCTAGGATTACAGATGCTTGTCACCACATGCGACTTTTTAAATGTGAGTTCTGAGGTGGAATTCAGATAATCAGGCTTACATGGCACACACTCAGACCCACAGAGCCATCTTGCATGGCTGTGTTTTATATTTTTGAGACAGGGTCTCATGTAGTCCAGGCTGGTCTGGAACTTGCTATGAAGCTGGCTCTGATGGACAGGGCAGGCAAATCAGTTTCCTTGTCTGCATCTCAGACTCCTTCCCTAGTGTGTGTGTGGGGGGGGGGCTCTCCCCATACAGATGCAGGCATCCCCCTTGTATTCCTGGCACCAGCCACAATGTGGATCTGACTCCTTCAGTCTGGGAATCACCAAAAAGACAAAATATACGGACTTTCCCCTGGAGGAGTCCCCAGAGCTGTTCTGCCCTTAGCTAAGGCAGGGTCTTTCAGAGCCCCCATATCTATGGTAGTAGGGCTATGGCCGTGGACCAGGACCCCTTCTTAGGAAGAGCCATAGGATATCTGCTCAGCAGGGACATTCACAGGTTAGCAGGTTAGAGCCATGAAGTCCAGAGAAGTCGAGGGGTTGGCCTAAGATCGAGGAATGAGTCACAAGCAACTTGCTGAGACAAGACCAATGCCCAGTCCCTGTATCCACCTTTCTCCTGAGATCAGAGACAATTTTATCAAGCCAAGATCTTTCCTTCCAGAATAGTATCTAGTGCCTAAGTATATAGGGAGACCTGAGTTCAAATCCCAGCTCTTATACTTCCTACATAAACACTTCAAACATTCAAGCTCTCTGAACTTGTTTGGGTTTTTAGGGTTTTTTGGTTTTTGTTTGTTTGTTTGTTTTTGTTTTTTTTTTTATCTGCAACATGAATGTATAGAGCAGGCATGGTGCCATATACCCATAACCCCAGTACTGAAGCAGAAGGTGCACTAGTCTTAGTCTAGCCTCCATTACCTAGTTAGAGTCTTTCAGAAATGGGGAAGGGGGCTATAATTACTTACTTCTCAGGGTGGCCGTAAAATTCAGGAAAATGATGCCCCCATGAGCAATGTTAAGGATGCAGGGTGTACTTGGTCCGTGAAAAGCATGCAACAGGTAAGTCACCACTGTCTTCACATGCATGTACACGAGCACTCTCATGTGTCTTCACATGCAAGTGCTTCACACTCAGAAACTCACCCACTCACTTAAAATATCCGTAAAGGAAAATTTAAATCTGCCAATAGCCTGAGACTTTGTCACATCTCTGCACACACACATATTCGTGATGACACTACATGAAGGGACACAGGAAAAGGGAGAGGAGAAAGCAGACTAGGATCCTCCAGGGGACATGATTCACCCTAGAGTTAAAAAGATAGAGACCAGGCTCACCACAGTCTAGTACTACTTCTCCTAACTGGGCCCTGCTGGTCACCTAGCAACAAGCATCTCTCCCAAATCCTTCCTAAATTGCCCACTGCCTCCTTTTCTGCAGCTCAGCCACCCTCCCCCCACATTTCACACATCTAGGGTGGGCTCTCAGGCCTAAAGACTCATGGGAGCCTTGCTGGGAGCCTTAATGACAAGGTTCTGGAATATTCTGTGTGGAGACCAGAGCAATTGTCCCAGAATGGAAGAACAAGAATGTAGAAGGATGTCACGGCTTGAGCTACTCAGGCAGGATCCAGAGTCATGTAAGACCTTGTTCAAAAAATGCAGCTGTAAAATCCCAAAATTCCTTACCACTAGGAAGTGTTGAGGAAAGGCAAAGCAAAAGAGAGGAAAAGGGAGAAGAGGGAGCAGGTGCTACATCTGAACTGCCATAGTCTAAAACTCATACAGTTTTCAGGACTCTGGGACCAGGGGAGATGAGCCCTCAGTCTGGGAGTAAACTACAGCAGCTCCCTAGGACTTGGCATCAGATCTGACCAACTCCCAGCACACTGTGACTCTATGGCCAAGGCTGGGGCTAGGAGGCCAGGAGATAAAGCCTGCTAGAAGGCCTTAACAGAGAGCCCAGGCCACACACACAACCATGGTTCTCAGAATGCACCTGCCGGGATCAGGGCACAGGCCAGTCCATGGTCCCCTTCCCACCAACCCTCCTCCTTTGCCTCCACCTTCCATTTTGTGGTCTGAGACTCAGGGTATCAGCCTGCCCCTACCATAAAGCACGAAGACCCTGGCTTTCTGGAGCAGTGATCCTGGCACATGGATGAACACTTGTCTCCTGTTCTTCGGCAGATAAGCTCCTTTAATTGCTTTGATACCCTAGTCCCCTCTTCCTAAGCACCCCATGCCAGCTTCCTGGCACTGACCCACACAAGCCTGCATACCTGGGATGCCTCCAATACCCAGAAAATTCTCATTGCTTAGCTGCTGCAGAAGACATACCCTCCTCAAGATTAACCAGATAGACCCCTGGGGTCCTCCCTGACTCAACCCTCCTGATTCCATTCCTACACATTCCTCTCACTCCTGACCTTCCAGGAGCAACCCGGAGCCAGCCTCACAAACTAGACTTGGGGACACATCAGGACAGTTGAGAGGCTTGGGTTCCTGTACCAACTTCCCATGTGATCTCAGGCCAGTCCCTCTCTGTGCCTTGGGTTTCCCATCTATGAAATGGGGGCAATAGTAGTGCTCTCTTTGTAGGATCCCTGTGAGGGTTTAGCAATAATAGGCACTAGAACCCAGCAGGACAGTCTTGTCAGCTCCTCTTATGTAGATGGAGGGGAAGCTAACTACTGGAATGGAGCTGTTCCCATCCAACACAAGTCCTTGACCTGGGCAAGGCCACCAGCAAGGTTGCATGCAGACCTAGTGTTGGGCTAAATTAGTTTGGCGGAGGGAGGTTCTGCTCAGCGTCCCCAACCCTTGTCTGGGGTCTACTGAACTCCCTGCTCCTTTATGTTCTGAGAAAACCCCGCAATGGTCCAGACTCAACACCTGCAACTCCCCTCTCCTCAATCCATGGTGTCAGCTTGCACCAAAGGCCTCCTGAGCACAGCCTGCATTCCTGCTGCGAGGCTGTGGGCCTCCATTATTCTAATTAAAGGACAATCTTCTTCAGTCCAGGTCCGAGTTGTGCTCTTTGAAAACAAAAACAAAAACAAAAAACAAGAAAGAAGGGGAAAGCACATGACTGCTCCTAGCAGAGGTGGAAGAGAAAGTTTATTGTAGTTGAAAGGGAGAGCATAGCCAGAGGCACGGGAGAGTCCAGAGTGAACTGACCCTGAGCCATGTGAGGAGAGGTGGGTGGGAGAAGAGAGAGGAGACAGCAGGTGCAGCAGCCAGGAAGCCAAAGGTACAAAAGGGCAGTGTCTTAGTTAGGGTTTGACTGCTGTGAGCAGACACCATGACCAAGGCAAGTCTTAGAAGGACAACATTTAATTGGGGCTGGCTTACAGGTTCAGAAGTCCAGTTAATTATCATCAAGGCAGGAGCATAGCAGCATCCAGGCAGGCATGATGCAGGAAGAGCTGAGAGTTCTACATCTTCATCTGAAGGCTGTTAGCAGAATACTGGCTTCCAGGCAGCTAGGATGGGGGTCTTAAAGCCTGTACCCACCATGACTCACCTACTCCAACAGGGCCACACCTTCTAATCATGCCACTCCCTGGCCCGAGCATATACAAATCATCACAGGCAGTAACCAAAATAGTTGGATTATATAGGGAAGAGCTCCTGAGAAAGGGCTGCCCAGCCCCTGGCCTGGAGAAGTTTGGGGTAGGGGGCAGGGCATGCCAGCCATACCCTGTAATTAGTAGGAACTGAGGGTTGCTGGGAGAACCTGGTGGCCAGGTCCACTATGATATGTTAGATAAGCACCCACGGTCTGGGATCTAACACTCATTTCTTTTCTTCGACCCAATCCATTCCCCATCTAACACCCAGGATCCTGGCCTACTGAGGTTCTGTTATGGTCCAGGAGTCTTGATTGGGTCTGTTTCCTCTGCCAGTTAAAGGATTAAAGAGCAGGAAAATCCTTGAGTGGGACAGGTAGCAATCTCAAACACACAAACAGGAGCAGACAGAGCCAAAGATTAGTCAAGGGTTTGGGGTGGGGGTGGGGGTGGAGTGGAAACATTCAAATGGGAAAGACACACAGAGGAAAAGACCCTCTGCAGACCAGAAGGGGTCTCTTTAAGGTTGAGATTTTTAGTCTCCTAAAGAGTCTTCCTTCCCTAATTTAGAGTTGGTCAGTTTGAAGAAAGACAGGCTGATTAGCCCACAACAGTTGTGTTAGAACAGCCTGGAATGCTTGCCAGTCCATAAACAGGGGGCCTACTGGCAAAAGAAAAGAAGTCTACAAGGCCTTTGTTTTAAGCTGCCAGGCTTTTGTCTCGGTTAGGAGAGTGAGGAAGTGGCCGGCCATCTTGGAAGTTCATCACCTTGATTTCTTAGCTGTGGCCCCTCCCCCATCTGGCTGCCTTCTGGGGAGTCTAACTCCTAGTCCCTCCGTTCTATGAATGCAGCAGCCGTGTGGTATGCCCATCACCACCAGGGTGGAGCATAGCCCCACGAGGCAGACCTCCTCTTCAAGCCCAGAGCAGGCTGCTGACACTGTGAGTCTTTTCGCAAAACGCCTGGGCAGCGGCTTTCCGTGCGTGCGTGCGTACTTTCGTCCTCCACTTCATATTGACCATAGCCCGGTTCTGCTCCTTCCCTCCCCTCCCTTCCCCTCCCCTCCCCTTAAACAGACGGGAGCATCAAAGCGCGAAAAACATCGAAATTGCCAAATGCAATTTCTCTCCGGAGACGACAAATTTGCGGCAATTTGTATTTCCAGAGCAGCTCCCAGGCAGGTTCCCCGCCCCCACCAAAGCATCCTCCCTCCCACAGAGGCCAGTGCACACCCTACTTCTGCTGCAGGGGAAAGGGTACTGAGGGTTGGGAGATCGTCAGAACAAGGGTAGAAGGAAGAAAGAAACAGCCACCTCTGTGGACCAATCTCAGAGCTCCCAGGCCTCAAATGAGCTGCCAAGACCAGCTCTGCATGGAGTGAACAGGGACATAAGAACCCTTGGTAAATGACAAGCTGGACAGGGGCTCATTACCTAGAAATCCTAGTACAGTCTATGGTGAGCTAAGTAGTCAGTCTCCCCCTTTTATCTGAAGAGACAAACTCCAGAGGAGCTGTGAGGCTGGACCACTCTCACAGGCAGCTAGTGATAGGATGTTACATTAAATTCTGGTTTCCCTGTCCAACTTCTTCCTGTGATCTTGGTGGCCTTGGTGACCTTGGGTCCCTCCCACCAACTGAGTGCTCTCCACTGCAGACTTGAGAGATTGTATGGATGTTTCTTTTCCTTTCTTCTGTTTTTGTTTTTTTACACCAACTCCCTTTAAGCAGGGCATGCTGGTTAATTTTCTGTGCCAACTTCACTGGACAAGAGACATTGTTCTGGGTGTGTCTCTGAGGGTGTGTATGGTTGACATTTGGGCCAGTAGACAAAGAGAAGCAGATGGCCTCACTTAGGTTGGCTGAAAGCCTGAACCTACTCTGCTAAAGAAGACAGTGTGTGTGTCCTCTGGCATTGTGTTGTCGTGGTTGTGCCATGCACCCACTCCTACCTCAACCCCCCTGCCTCCCGCCATCTCATGTCTGCCTTCAAACTGGCTTGGGCTTTTTGCTTCAAGGAAATGATGACTGGTTCTGGTTCTGGGGCTGCCAGCCTTTAGATGGTAGCCACACCATCCTCTTTCTGGGGTTCATGGGCCTGTGGATGCAGATAGAAGAGAGCCCTTCAGGTCTCCTGAGTCTCTATCTGGCAACCCATCTTAGGCTTGCTTGAAAGCTAGATCTTTACCTTGCTCCATACACCAAAAGTCCAGCTTGCCAATCTTAGGCTTGCCCAAATCCAGAAGAAAATGAGCCAGTTAGTTTTATATATTAAATGTCTGTGTATAACAAACATATGGAACTACTGGCTCTTTTTCTTCTGGATAGTAGCTACTGGCTACTTCTTTGGAGCATCTAATTAGTGTACAGGGGTGCACCTTAAGGTTTATGCCCTCTCTGTGATAGGCAGTATGTTTGTTTTCCAAATCAAAATTCAATTTTCCAAAGGGAATATTCATTTCCAGTGATCTAACACTGGCTCAGCCTTTCATTCCATGAGTCCTCCCAGCCCTGGGATATCCTGCTATGGACGAGCCCAGGGGCAGGACCTCACTTGCCAGCCAGACTCTGGACTGAGAGGAGATCACTGCTTTGAGAGAGGCCTGGGAGCTGGGAGCACCCCACTGTTCTGAGAACCTGACCTAGGGCCCTTCCTCCCCACGGGAACAGAGCCTTCTGGAGGACCATCCTTCTGCTTAAACATGTCTTTAATGCCTCCCCCCCCCTCCAGATTCCTTATTTACCCTTAGAGCAATGCTGAGGACTCCTAGAGCTCCAGCCAGCTTGTCCCTTGGCTGGCTCTTGTGAAGTTATTCTGTTGGCCACTCCCCACACTCAGGGCTTCAGCATTGTTGGCCCTGCAGTCTGTGCAAACCCAAACAAACTGCCGCTTCTCTCCAGATTTCTGTTTCTTGGTATTTGAGGAACCAGCCATCTGGGAGGCATTTGAAGCTAGATCTGTACCTCACTCCATACACCAAAATAAATTCCAGATGGATCTCAGTGGTTCAACATACACAATGAAACCACAAACGTCCCCACAAAGAGAGAGAAATCTTAATACGAGCAAAACTTCTAAGTAGGACACAACCATAAGCCGAGAGAAGTCGAAGGACATAAATCCCAGCTCCACAGAGGATTGTTAACTTATGTGAAGAAACCTGAAACAAAATTAAACGACGAGGGGTAAATCGAAGGGTGAGGGTGATATTCATTAGTTCATAGTTCACAAATAAAGCTGATTGCTTAAAGAACTGGGAATTAATGAGAAAGAGATGCATGGAGATCACAGAGAGGGGATAGAACACATCAAACACACCGTGAGGGCTGGAGTCTCGTCAACAAGGGAGACAGGCAGAAGCTGGAGCAGGACCTGGCATTGCTTATCTGTTATGGAAACAACTTTAGGTTTGATAATAATATTCCTTTGGGAAGCCAGGAAGGCTGAAACTAACGGTTATGGCTGCAGGCTGTTAACACTTCTCTTAGGTACAATTTGGCAGGATTTGATCCTTGCACACTCTCCTCTAGGATCCTTCTGTGACGACAGAAGACAGAATAACCCATGTACAACATTTGCCCACTTTGAGCACAACAACCCACTACTGAGCCTCTGGTATAGACCCTTCTCTGGGCCTCACTTTCCTCTTCTGTGAAGTGGAGATATCAAGAGAATCTCGTCAGATTGTAATTTATCATGTGCATACAGAAAGCCACTAGGAAAGAGACCTAGGAAGGTCTCAGGAGTAGTGAGTGCTCCCATTACTGTGATTAAACTACTGCCATGCTCAGGACCAAACAGAGGCTGAAGGAGCATGTGAGGAAGACTTTGGAGTGGGCAAGTCCTTCAGCCCCCTTTGAGGAGTCTCTATACAGCAAGGCCAGGTGACTGAGGAAGTACAAGCCTACTAGAGTTGAGTGTGATGCGTGCAGATGTTTGGTCAGTAATGGAAAAGGCCAAAGTGATCTTGGGAGCAATTCCTAACGTGGCCTGACTAGACCCCATCTCCCTGGGGGATGGGCCACTTTGGCAAAGGAGATGAGCCATCTTACCTGTCTTAGCAGCTCTTCCCCAGTGATGCCACGCCACGCTTAACTGTTTCTAGCACTCTCAGAAGGGCTGATGTGCTGTGGTTTGTTTTCTAAACGCCAGGCCTGGCTAAGCACCCAACAGTTCATTTCTCCATCCAACAGCTTTGTCACGTGGCTGTCATGATTTTGCCCATTTCACAGAAGTGGAACTGACACTCTAGCATGGGCGATTCTCACAGCAGCTCAGTGTCAAGGCCCACATTGGACCTGAGCCTCTCTGGCATCACCTGGGCATACTGTCCACCTGGCAGTGGCATTTCTTTGTATACCCCAGAGGGTCACCTCAGAGTGTGTGTCCCTCCTTCTTAGAGCTATCTGTCAGAAAGATCCCCACCCCAAAGGACCTCTCTAAGTATAAGGTCAAACTCTCTCTCTCTCTCTCTCTCTCTCTCTCTCTCTCTCTCTCTCTCTCTGTGTGTGTGTGTGTATGTGTGTTTAGCCCAGGAAACAACCTTGGGTATGGTTCCTCAGAAACTACCTTCCATCTTTTTTAAGACAGGATCTCTCTTTGGAACCTGGGAGTTGTCAGTTAGACTAGGTTCACTGGCCCATGAACTCCAGGGATCCACCTATCTCCACCTCCCTAGTACTGGGGCAGCAAACATGTCCCACCATACCCACTCTTTCTGGGTGCTGAGGATCAAACACCAGTTTTCTCACTTGCATGGCAGGCACTTTACCGAGCCATCTCTCCAGCCCTGAGATTGTGTTTTTAAGCCTAGCAGGTTATGGGACACAGCCAGCCCATGTAAAGATTTTGTCTTTCTCTCTATTTTCAGACAGGGCAAGAAACCTAAGCTGGCCCACCCAGTAACGTCATATCCTTCCTGATCTACATCTTCAAAAACTGAAGAGCCTCAGAAACATGCTCACAGGTGGTGGTGACAAGTATAGAAAGGCCAATAAGCAAGGGTGAGCCTGGTGGTGGTGGTGCCTGCCTTTAAACCCAGCACTCAGGAGGCAGAGGCAGGCAGATCTAAAAGAAGAAAGTGAGAGAGAGAGAGAGAGAGAGAGAGAGAGAGAAAGAGAGAGAGAGAGAGAGAGAAGGAAAGTAACTAAATATTGGTTTCCTGGCATTCTACACCGAGCCTCCCAGGGACCTAGCAACACCTTACATCATCACCCAGTCAGCCAGTTGGTTGGCTTTCTCTCTGTGTGTTCCCAGCCTTCTCTGCCCTCATGGCTCTGCTCTGTCTGTCTGCCTCAACCCCTTCTCCAGGCCCTCACTCCATTCCCTCAAGTAAACCCCTTTTATACCATATCTGTTGCATGGTGTGATTTCTTAGGGTGCACCTTGGCATGGGCTCCTAGGTGCCAGGTGCTGCCTCCTGCCATGTTATATTTCATAACAGGAAGGAAGGAAGGAAGGCAGGCAGGCAAAAGGAAGTAATCAAGGCCTCTACATGCCCTTACGGTGCTGAGAAAGATCCTTGCAGAACCAGCATGCCAGTCAAGGCCATTGACTCCCCTCCCTCCTTCACTGGGACAGCGCATGAGGGCTCCAGCTCTACCTGCTAATTGCCTTCCAAATGGATGAGGACTCAGTTAGCACCCGGCTTCTGGGAATCTTTGCAGTCCCCTTTAGCATAAGATAAATTGTTACTTCTGATTCAATTTCTTCCTCCCTCTCCCTCCCCCACCCCTCGTGGTTTCCTAAAACAATAAGAAAACACATTTCTCATTCCTGCATTCAGTGCTTCAGGCAAGCAGCAGAATCTCTGCTTAGGGTTCCCAGCACAAACATGGTAAGAGCCCAAGGCCCAGCCAGGGGTAGTGGAAGGCAGTGGGTTCTAGGGAGAACTAAAGAGGTGATTTAGCTCCCCGTATAAGGCTTGGGCAGACAGGGCACAGCTTGCCTGTCCTGTATCTGTAGTAAGATCATCGTGTTGTGCACTGGGGAGAAAGACACATAGGCCCAGGTCATACTGTGGGAGTCTACTGACCTACACACCTAGATTTCATCATTACTCTACTCTGATAGAAGCTGTTCTGGGTTCCAGGGTAGCAAGATGAGAAGGCTGTCAAGTGAGTAGGGTACATTTGTACTGCCCCTCCAACTTAGTCCCCAGCCAGATGGTGGGGGCAGAAACAAGTCATAGTAGTTATGACGTTTTATACTCCAGTGATCTTTACAATGAGGGCATGGGGGTGGGGCTCAGCAGTCAGCATAGAATTGTCACACACTATCTCTTGATTGTCACTATGCTGAGAATGAGGAAGCAAAGGTCTTGGGAAGAGACACCAGCCTGGGTCTCCATGGCCTGTGAATACCAGAGCTGGAGTTCAGATTCATATCTGATGATTAAAATCCATGTTCTTCCTCCACCCCTAGAGATGTCCGTGTGTCCCTCAGGAGAAGGATGTTTCAGGGAAAGCATTGAGGGGGAAGTGGAGCCAAAGTGAGGTCAAGAAGGACAGGTGGTCAGGTGACTCCCTGTGAATCTCTCCTCTCTCCACACATGACTAGGTCTGAACGAAGAAAACCCCCGCTCTCAGGCTGATCACCTTTCTCAATCAATCAGCCAGCCACAGTGGAGTGTTAGGTCTCA
>JADRCH010000059.1:293450-340938 GCA_019843965.1 Rhynchomys soricoides | reverse complement strand
CACCTTTCTCAATCAATCAGCCAGCCACAGTGGAGTGTTAGGTCTCAAAACCAAGACTAACTGATGTGTCAGTTAACATTTCAAAGCGGATGCTGGCTGCCAGGTTCCCCCAGCAGTCTCTTACAGGCTCCTCCTGGCTGACATACTTGTGTAGGCCTTGTACCCTGAACTCTCCAACTCAGGTACTGGGCTGGGCTTTCCCCCACCTCATCCCAGCTTCTCTGGTCCCTATATAATTCAGCCATTTTGGCCATGCCAGTCTCTTGGACACTCTCATGGCCCAAGCTTGGTTGGCAGAGAAGCAGGAACAGAGAAGGACAGCTCCTTTCCCCACCTCGCCTCTCATGGCTGAGGGTCATGTCCACTCTGGGCTCTCCCAGATGTCTCTGCCTCTCTGCCTATGCTCTCCCTTATATCTACAATAAACCTTCTCCTCCACCATCCCTAGGAGCAGTCAGTTCCTTCCTTTTTTACTTCCCCTTTTCATTCAGTAAGATTTTGAAGAAGTGGGGTGTCTAGTTGGTGCACACCTTTAGTCTTAGCACTCAGGAGACAGAGGCAGGGATAGTTCTGTGAGTTCAAGTCTTCTCTGGTATAGATTGCAAGTTCCAGGCCAGGCAGAGCTACACAGTGAAACTCTTACCTTAAAATAAAAAGATGTCTTCAAAAATACCTCTCTTCTGTTGACTTGGCTTTGCGTTTGTCCTGGAGTTATGGAGTTCGTAGCTGTGCTTTGGAGGAGAGGGTTCTGTAATCAGCCGCCATTTTGAAATTTGACCGAAGAAACAGGACTTGTGCTGGCTAATTAGCTGCAATATTCATCTCTCAGCTTTTCCTGACACCCTGTCCTGGGAAACATTTAAACCGCTACATTCTCCAATTGTATACATCAGGAAATGGACTCCCAGAGAAGTGACACCACTTGACAGGTCTCAGATCTGAACTTGAGCTGATTCTCCATCCTCTACAGCAGCTGCTCTCAACTTGTGGGCTACAATGCATTTGGGGGTCGCATGTTAGATATCCTGCATATCAGATATTTACATTATGATCCATAATGGTAGCAAAGTTACAGTATGATGCAGCAATGAAATTACGGTTGGGGAGTCCCCACACCATGAGGAACAGTATTAAATGGTTGTAGTATTAGAAAGGTTATGAACTACTGCTCTACAGCATCAATATCAAGAAGGAGCAACCAGAGGTCTGTGAGGCCCAAGGAGCCCAAGAGATACCATGTGGCTCCTCCAAGGTGGGTCAAGGTCTTTGGAGAGTCCCTTGAGCACTCTAAGAATATCAGGGTTAGGACCAACAGTGATCAATGCTAATATTTATTTATGAAAACCCGCCTGTGACCATTTGACTACAAAATTAAACCGAACTGTAAGAGGTTGCCAGAATCCAAAGGATACTGTTTTTATGCCTTGGAAGGTGTGACTGAGAAACAGCAGGAAGGAACAGAACCATAGACCCACCCCCTCCACCTCCTTTCAGGAAGGCAACTCATGGCAAGCCGGGAGTGTGCCATAAGCTTGAGGAGTGTGTAAACTGAGGAGCCAAGTAATGACAAGCCTCAGTTCCTGGGGCACGAGCTATGTGCCACTGCCTCCTTTAGTTTGTGGAGTTCCCTACAAGATATCAAGAGAGCCAAGCTCAGTGGGTTCCTGCAGTGCTGCTGCTGAGAGTCCAGTCAGTTCTATCAGCTCCTGAAGAACAATAGCTTCAGCCTTCTGAGAAGGTGACCCCCAAACTACTTGGAATTTACAACTATCTTCTTAGTGGATAAGGATTTTTTTTCCAGCCTTCAATATAGAGATGACTGAAAATACACAAACCTATGGAATGATTAGATGTTGAAGAGTCTGGTTGTATTTGGTACTGTTAAGTATTGGGGTGTTTAAGAATTTGCCTGATTTGAAGGACAGGTCTGCTCTCTCCAGCCCCATAAATCCAATCTAAGATATAACTGAGTAACTAATTTAAATTTTTTTCTATTGAAGTCATTTACCTTTGTACATACTTAAGGTTCTCTTAGATTTGTAAGATTTACTTAATCATTTGGGAAGGTTTATCACTCAAGGAATGAATATAAAGCTTAAACATGTTGAATTTGTCAAGTGCTCTTTTAAATATTTGAAGACATTTGGCTAATTTTGTGCATGGAATGAACAGCATCCAAAAGCCCCTTAAAGAGATAGCTAATGTTTGGGAGAATTGCAAATAAAATGATAGGTTATGGTGATAAAATAAAACAGAGTAGGATTTTTATAAAGTCCATGACTTGATAAGTTAAATATCCTTTTAAAAAAAAAGCTTTGGATTTAGAGAGAGAGAGAGAGAGAGAGAATGTGTGTGTGTGTGTGTGTGTGTGTGTGTGTGTGTGTATGTGTGTTTTAGGACTGAAAACAATGCATCCCACATATTCAGAACTAATGCTTCAAATGAATTTTGTTTGTGTGCTATCCTTATTCATTGTCTGGAGCCTAGAGCTGAAATTCCTACCTAAACAGTCAGAATTTCCCAGCATCTGTCTTGATCCTTGTGAGAAGATATCTATCACAGGGGCCAACACTGTTACCAACAGCTAGCTGGTGGAACTGGCCTGCTCCTTCCCTCAAAGGAAACAAAAAATGCAGCCAACCATTCATCAGCATCCAGGCCATGGCTCCTGTCCTCATCTCTGACTTCCTCCCCTGGCTTTACTCCTCAGTGTGGTCCACCACCTGGAAGCCTGGGCATCACCTGGGAGGGAACCCATTAGCAATGGGGAGTCTCAGCCACTCAGCCTTTTTGTATTAGCATCTGCAGTGATAGGTGCCCAAGTGGCATGCTGCCCCTTACAGCTCAGGAAGCCCTGCTCAGTGCCATTCTTTTGGGCCAGACTGACCATAGCTAGCCAAGCAATCCTGTGTGTTCTGCCCCAGAAGACAGTCTCCTGAGAGCAGAGCATTAATAAAAGAGGCGGCATGGCAGGCACCCAGTCTGGCGCTTAGTAAGCAGGGCTCTTCTGTGATTCAAAGTTCTTCTGAAACCAGCTGCTGAGAAAGGTAAATTTTGCTGAACTGCCCAAGGCCACGCTCATCTTTAATTATCCCGTTAATATCTGTCTCCCCCAGGTAGTCGTTACACCTGTAGTTATTACAGTGCCCAGGCTTGAAACAGCTTGCAGATTTCCTGACGGTATTAATGGAAGTTTTGCAAATTGATTTGGGGAGATTATGTGGTGAGAGGCTGGCGTGACTTGACGTGGAGCCCATTCTAAGTGGCTCAGATCCTCCTGACCTTGATCTCTGCTGGGGCAAAAGCAAAGAACAAGAAGATGAGGGTTCCAGGCCTGGCTCTCCTGATGTGGCCTGTGACCTTGGACCTGTCACTCTTTTGCTAGGCACTCTCTTGCTAGCTTTGTCAGATGAGTCTCTAAGCCCTGGAGTCTCTTCCGGCTTCCACAGCTCTACCCTCTGAGGCTTCGAGGCTTGCAGAAGGGCTCCCCCTTCTCAGAACCGACTGGCTTCCTTCCTTCTTCCTCCCCTCATCCATCTGTCCCTCTAGTATCAAACCTCTTATGTTGCTCTACAGTAGGCATTGGTGATAGATAGGAATCAGCTACTTTTGGCTGACAAAGTCAAAGGCCAACAGTACCCCTGTGGCTGGGCCAACTTGGCACCATAGGCTTATTACAAGCTCTAGAAGAGGAGGAGGATCAAACACACAGCGTAATATGGAGGAAAGAGGCCGGGCCTTGATGCCAGAGGCCCTGGTGTTCCTGCAGGCACCAGATCCAATTGCTGCCTGACTTTGAATATGTTTCTATTTCTAGCCATCAGTTGCCTTCTCCACAAAAACGGGAGAACCACCAATGAGGATCCTGTTCCACCTTGCTGAAGGATAGCTCACAAAATCGTGGCCATCAAGCTGGGGAGGCCATTATCTACAGATGGGAGAGAGCTACTACTTTTCCCCTGCCTGCTTCCACAAAATCAGACATGGGTCAGGACAACGGAAAACGATCCAAAGTGAGAAAGCAATTCAGAGCCAGAATAAAGGTCAGAGATCTCCCCTGCTCCCTAAGAGGAT
The DNA here is from genome assembly GCA_019843965.1 of Rhynchomys soricoides. Taxonomy (NCBI): domain Eukaryota; kingdom Metazoa; phylum Chordata; class Mammalia; order Rodentia; family Muridae; genus Rhynchomys; species Rhynchomys soricoides. Next base: position 336,864 of record JADRCH010000059.1, on the reverse strand, counting down.
CCTCAGTAGAGAGCCCAGACTCTGAGTCCCCATCACGAGGCCACCCATTGTAGACAATCAAGGACCAGTGCTGACTCCAGTGTCCCAGGGGCACAAGACAGGTGTTGTTGGTCCCACATAGTAAAGGGCAGAGTTAGGATCAGGCCTCCCGGGCTCTCCAACACCTAAACTGAGCCATTCGTGTGGCTCCCCTCGTCATCTGACTACATATTTCCACATCTCAGTTCCACAACAGCCTGAGAAACCTGGTTAAACCAAACCTGCTAAATTCTGTCAATGTCGTCATCCTTGACTCCAGAGACTCTGTCAAATACAGACCACCAGATTCACCCCACCACCGTCACCATCATTGCCAGAAGCTACAGGAAGGGCTTAGGTGTCTAGATTTTATTTTATTATTTTAAGTTTTCAATTGAATTTAGGAAATAGGAGCGAATGCAGCCTGAAGCAGGCAGGCCCCTCTCAGAGGCTTCTTCAAACAGATGGTTTGTGGCATTTTTAATTAATGAGAGATGGTGCAGATTGGGGGCCCTTAATAGCCTGCAGCAAAAATACAGACAATGGGGAGGGGTAGGTGGAGTTGGCCCTAAGCAGGTTCTGGACCAAGAGCTGATGCCTGAGCAAAGAACAGGGGTGAACTGTGTGTGCCCTCTAGCCCTGTCTCCTTTATCATGGACCTAGCATATAGCACCTGGGTCAGCCATGGCCACTTCTGAGCATGAGAAGGTTACATGAAGAGAGTGCATGAGAAGGTTGGCTCTGTGCCAGCACATAGGAGGAGGAGGAAGGGCATGCTGCTCTGTACAAATCAGATGAGCCTCCTCTTCCCCAGATCTCTGTATTGAGCAAGTCATATCATGTTGCTAAGCCTTAGTGTCCTCATGAGGAAGATAACGATAGAAGAACCATAAACTACAGGTTTGAATGGATCATAAAGTCCATGCACTTGAACAACCGGGGCTTGCATACCTACCAAATTCTCCCACAAAGGGCTGGTCTGATCTCCAAGATGGGGATCTCAGGACCACACAGGGTTGCATCAAAATTGCATTTATCTATAGTCAACACTGCTACAAAACTGTCATTAGAATAAGCTCTGCCTCCCTGAATAAATTATGAGAACTGTGCCAGGTGTACTGGAGCATGCCCATAATCCCGGAAACCAGAGGCTGGAGGAAAGGGAGTTCAAGGCCATCCTTAGCTACAAACATAAAGTGAATGTCAGAGAAAACAGTGTATATAAAGTTGGTCTGAAAACAGAGCATCTTATTTAGAATTTCTACAGCTTGAAATACGGAGCCAGGAGAAGAGAAGGTAAGAGACATCCCACTTGCACCTCAGCCTTGCTATTGAAGTTAGCCAGTGGTCACCAGATCCTCTCCACACCCCACTCCTCCTCTGCCTATCCCCACCTCTTGGGGGCCTTTGCTCATCTTGTGAAAGGAAGGCATGGCTGGAAAATGCATCCCTAGAGCAATAGCAGGTGGCCATTCTGTCTGTCCAGGAGAGCCCAGAGTCTCTACTACATGCAGGGACTGCTCTGGATTCAAGAAAGCATATTTTAGTCTACTTAGGAGGAGTGAAGAGTACATGAGTCCAGGATCCTATGGGATGTCGGGTAGTGAGGGTCTTAAGGAACAGAAAGCAGGAGAAGATAGAGAACATATGGGGCAAGTCTTTTATTTCATTTTTAAAGAGTAAGAATGCAAGGGTTTGCCCAGAGGGATGCTGTAGGAGAGAAAAGCTGGGGCAAAATGCACAAGGCAGAAACAAGCTTGGCAGACAGAGCAGCAAGCAGGTCGCTGGGGCTGAAGAGTGAGCAGGGGTTGGGAAGGATACGAGATGAGGCTGGAGAGACAGAATAATGCAGGGCTTTGTGGACCACAGAGACGGGCAGGAACAGGGTTGCAGAAGATCTCCCCTTCCAGAGCCTTCCTCTGAGGCTCTACAACAGCCCCACTCCCATGCCCATGTTCAGTTGCTGCCCAAGGTCTAATGGGGACATGGCATGGACATAGCAAACTGTCACTCACTGTGGCATCCCAAAAGTGGAGTAGGACAGGGTTACAGGATGGAGGAAGGGCACATCTTTATTATGGGACAAGAGAATGTGAGTTCTCAAAGGGAAGGGACCAAAAGGAAGTATGGACAAGCCAGGCAGAGACAAGGAAGATGCCAAATGGTAGTAACAGCAGCTAATATTGTGCCAGTGGAAGGCCCATGGAATGGGTGCTCACGGTACAGATGAGAATCAAGGCAGAGCAGCTGGGTAACCAGGCAGGCAGGTTTCATTCTATGCTTATAGCCGGGTAGGACGTCCAGGACCAGAACCTGGTCAAAGGCAACTCAAATAAGACTGGGCAGAGAGGGAGAGCCAAGTGTGGGGCAAACAAATTTTGGATCATACTATTTTCTCCCCTGGTGGTGCTATTCCTTCCATGCTAGGGAGGTTGACAACTCGGCGGAGTGGCTGTTGCCCCCTAGCCTACAGATGAAGATGCCGCAACTGAAGAGGTCAGTAATCGTATGGCCAGCTAGGTGAGCTTAATGGGGCACACCTGCAGTGCCACCATTCTGGGGCTTGGAATGTGGGGATTCAAATACAAGGTCTGCCTAACTGCAGAGCTGTGCTACTTCGTGCATCCAAATGCCACTTACAGGCCTCTATTTAGTGTCAGGCACTGAGCTAAGTACTTAAACAAGAAACATTGACCTTGAAAGGATCCCTTGGTTAGTTAGTGCCTCTGTCAGCTACATCCTCTATTTAGCCATAACTCCTGGCTAAAGCACTACAGCAGGGGAGGAAGGTGTGGGAGCAGCCACAGGCACCTGCTCCGAGTTTGGGCTTTTTTGTCCCATGTGCTGTATCACCCAACCCTTCCATCAACTCAGGGGGGAACGTGTGGCTAAGACCTGCCCAGTGAACCTGTTCTGCCACACAAGAACCCTGTGTATTGCCTATGCATCTAACTAAAGACTACATTTTAAAGCTCCTCTTGCAAATAAGTGTACCCACAGGGCTAAAGATGCTGCCTAAAGAAATATTAGGAACTCGCTCAGCCGGACTTGTGGGACAGTTCCCTAAGCCAAAGCAGTGAGGCCACTGAAACGGGTCCTTTCTCTGCATCTCCTGACTCCTACCTGGAACAGTAGCTGAAGCTTCAGAGGCAACCTTGAGGATGAAATTCATATGCTTGACTGGGTGTGGTGGAGCACACCTGGAATCTCAGCTCCTGGGAGGCTGATGCAGAAAACTTGAGAACCCTAGGATAGCTTGGGCCATGTAGTGAAACCATGACTCAGAACAACCTCCCAACCCCCAAGAAAAGTATATGATCAGAACATTTAGGAGTGCTGGCTCTAGGTAATATGAGAATTCCCAAGTCCTGATCTCTGTGCTTCTGGACTTCTGCATCACTTAAACGTTGACACTATTCCCAATCTCAGTTGCTGGCCTCGGGTTGTTGGTGTTAGCCAATACTTTAGCTGATCGGTTGTCTTGAAAAAGGTTGCATACAGGGAAAACGTTAATGGGACGTAAGAAAGGAAAGAAGCCACTCACGCTAGAATCTGGTTGGGAATGGGAGACTTGAACACAAGAGAGAAAATCAAAATGGCTTACCTTCCTAAAGATACCTCAAACAAGGATATGGAAAACAGCAACTGCTTCCTTGGGGCCAGAGTGGTTGCGGTCCTGGATTCAGCTGTGTGTGTTAATACGCCTCTCTCCTCACTAACTCTAAACAACGCACCCTGTGAAACTTTACATCGTGTTCACAAGAAGACAAATCTACTCAATTTTAATGTTGTGGGGTGTGCCGTGGCACATTCACAGGGGTCAAGGACAACTTGGAGGAGCGAGTTCTCTCCTCCTACCATGTGGGTCCCAGGGACCCAACTCAGATCACACTTGGTGGCAAACACCTTTGCTCACAAAACCATCTCACCGACTCTATTTTTGCTTGATTTTTAAACTTAAAGTGTTATATAGTCATTAAGCCTTGCTGAAAATTACATCCTTTGAGGAATGTAATTTAGGAAGTCACAAAAATCATACATCACCATTGTAAAGACACCTAAATGCTATTCTCTCTGGAAAAGTGGACACCATGTTTTAGATGTGATCTGTCTTCTCCCTGTATGTCTCTCTACATAATTAACTTTTTGTTTTGAGTGCTATGGGGGCTGGGCTCCTCATACCTCTTGCGGTGGTGCTGTCTACATGCCCCTCCCTGCTGGGTTTCATCTCCATTCCCATTTGGAAACTGTGGCTGTTGTCCACAAATCTCACTGTTTGGGGAAAGGAGAATGATTGAAACTCGAATCATTAGGGCCTCAAAAGCCGTAATCATTTCTTCAGTAAGAGGCTGCAGGACAATTCACCCCCAAGATTCATGTGGCCCAGGAACTGTGGTAGAATTGAAGATGGCAAACAGTTTCTCTACCCTCTTGCTCTTTTCTTAGAGAACCACACCACAAAGCCAATGTGATGGCACACACACACAGCTGTAAGCTGAGCTCTGGGGAAGATTGAGGCCAGCTTGGGTTCCATAGTCAGAGCCATCTCCAAAAAGCTATTGAAAGGGAAAGGGATAGAGAATCATCACAGCAGATGTCTGCTTCTACCTATGTGCTCTAGTGGGTAACTAGCCACAGACCAGGCCGAGCACATTACCAAGCCCCATCTACAACGCCTCTAGCTCTGCGTCCCAAGCTGACACTTTCTGTTATGGCCCCAAGAGAGAAGCTCCATAAACTCATTCTCACTTAAACGCAGCAGGTGCCCTCTTCTCAGAAATACTGGTACTTAGATAATCCTCAGAATGTTCTGGAGGCTAGATGATGCTATCTAGAAAAGCCATGTTGCCTGTGCCCTCTCACAAAAGTCCAGAGAGGGAGTTGTCCAACACTCTTACCAAAGGAATGAGAGGGTCGTGGATTTTGGAACCAAAAAGGTTCAAGCGTGAATCCTGCTTCTATCTCTTATTTTCCTAACAGCACTGAAGATGCTGTTGAAGAGAGAACTTGAGCATGTTTCGTGCTGTGTTCCTGTGGGGAGCTCTGAGGCTTTCACCCCTGTGTACAGTCTTCTTAGGGTTGGTTTTTGTAGATACCGTTGCTCAGGTAACAGTTTGAGATTTTATTGTGATCTTTATGGAAGCTTGTGCATGTATATTGGAATGGTTTTGTGGGTTTTGTCATTCATTCTATCAACATGGTATTTTACATTAGTTGGGTACTCTTTACTCTTGGGTAAATTCCATTGGGTCATGCTGTATAAATTAATTTATGTCGAGATTTGGCTTTCTAATATTTTATTAGAGATCTTAGTTCAGGTGTTGTTCATAGTTTTCTTCTCTTGCAATAGCAAGATTCCCATAGACCACATTGAGACTGAAAGATTCACTAGGAAGGCTCAGGGTTAGCACAGAGCACCTGTATGCTACAGCTTGTTATAGAGAAATGATACAAAGGAAGGTCTCCAGCAAGAACTGTGGCATGCGAAGTGTTAACAGCAGGGCATCACTAGAGAATTGGTACCCAGGATCATGGTTGATCACAGTTACCCTGGAAACACACTTCCTTAGCTTACCCATATGTATGTGTAAGGCTAGGCACACCCCATACCTAAGACATATTTGAACTCCAGACTCTCAAAGCAGGCCCAACCATATTAACAGTACAGACACTGTGAGATGTTCTTATCAGAATAGTAGGAACAGTTCCCACACCCAAGTTTCCAGATGCCAACCAAGGATCAAGAAGGCCCTTCACATGACAATAAACTTTTCCCACACATCTTTATTTAAAACAAAAACTCAGAAAGTAGATAACACTTAATAATATGAAAGTAAATGTCAATGTCAGAATGTGAGCCTCAGGAGATAAGAGAGTTTGGCATTTCCTTAGCTTACCCATGTGTATGTGTAAGGCTAGGAGCATCCCCAGGACGTTTAAAATAGACTGACTGACAGGGGGGGCTTAGGTGCTACCCTTATGGAGAAGACGGTTTCACGGGTCTTGTGGCCTTTCAGCAATTTTAGCCCCACTAACTCAAGCTCAACAGGGCAAAGCTCCTAAGGCAGAGACTGAGAGAACACCACTAAGGAGGGAACCAGAAGGCCAACACTAGCCACACTCTCCTGCCGGCCTCCCCCACCATCAACACAGCCGACACCAAAGCAGAATTAACAACATCTCCCCACCTAACCACCTCCACTCCAACTCATTCCACCCCTGGAGCCCAGATCTTCAGGGCGACAGTCACTCATTGATTTTACCCCATTCATATTAAAAAGTGTACATGTGACCCTTCTCTTGTGTACACAATAGATAACAAAAAAAAAATAACTAGTTGTTAAGCTCAAAGAACGGGCTGAGCACAGTGAGAAGCAATTTCTGTGTGCTATTTCTCACAACAATCCCTTAGATAGGTACATTATCTCTCTTTTACAGAAAAGGGATACAGAAACTGAGTAAGGGCCCTGGGACAGTGACTGCAGGGGAGGGATGAAGTAAGGCCCTACACATCCCACTGTGAGCGTTCTCAGCTGCACGGCAGAGGGGTTTCCGGCATTCTCCTCTTCACGGGCTAGCCTACCACGTTCTCCCATCTGAATTGGCAGGTAGTATAGAGGAGAAGAGTTTTGGAGACTAAAGTGTAGTGGAAGCAGAGAACCAAGCTAAGCAGTGATACACCAGCAGGAAGAACCCTGAGCAGTGAGAAGCATCTTCCACAAGGCATCTGAAATACCGGGGTCGGGGACTATTTTGCTTTTATAAGGAATGAAGGGTAGTACCAGCCTTCAGTGCTTACATTCCAGGAACAGTCCTAGAGAGACAGAACAGTCAACCTGAATGATGCTGCCCAATGCAATAGCACTGCAGCCCTCAGACACTACCCTGTGATCAAACTGCCCTGTAACAGCCCCAGAGCCACTGAAGAAAGAGGCCATAGGAAAGATTCTTTTAGGCTCTCTGCTTTCAAAGCCTTCTGTTACTCACCATGAGGGTTTTATATAGCACCTGCCAGGTGCACATATGGCTCAAAATTTTTTCTCAACCTCTGTAACTAAATCTATCTCCAAGGCATGGGCAAGAGCCAGATTCAAGTGCACAGGCTATTTGTCCAACAAGACACTCAGCTTTATGCTAGCCTGGACAGTGGGTAGATAGGAGGTGATGCCATCTGATTCCTGGACCAAGCATTTAGAAAATGTTGACAAGGTTCCAGACGAGAGGAAACTGTCATTGTTTCTCATTGTGACTGTCATCATTGCAGTTTTGTACTGTCAGGGTCTCTGCTGAGCATGGAGAAGATGGCAAGACAAGCCCATGGGGAAAGTACTCTCACCATCCAGGCTCTGGGGATGGCTCTGGCTTTTACTTTCTCTGTATCCTTACATATAATATCCTTCTGCAGAGGCCTCGTTCAGGTCTCCATCTAATGACTAATATTATGGCAAGAGCTAGAACCACCCAGGAGACAAGCCTCTGGGCATGTCTGAGTAGGGATCTTAGACTGCATTAACTGAGTAGCAAGACTCACCCTAAATGTGGACAGCATTAGCCCCTGGGCTGGGGTTCTGGACTGAATAAAAAGGGGGAGGTATCTTGTGACCAGTGACTTCATGGTTCTGCCACCATACCTTTGTGCTGTGATGAACTGCACCCTTGTGAACCAGAAGCTTTCTTCCTTCAGATGTTCCAATCAGATACTATGTCACAGCAACAAGAATATTAATACAAAAAGCAAAAATTTATAAATTGCTAAGAAGCTGAGTGATCAGGAATCTACAATTTAATCCTATATAGGAATGACTCAGCAGGGTCCAGGTTCTGCTCTTTCCCTAGACTGAAGCTCCTCAAAATACTATGGTTATATTCTGATAAACCCATCATAAATGGAAAATATCGTAAGTCAGAATGTATTTAGGGGGCTGGAAAGATTCCTCAACAGTTAAAAGCACTGGATGTTCTTCCAGAGGACCCAGCTTTGACTCACAGCACCCACAAGGCAGTTCACCAACAACTGTTACTCCAGTTCCAGGGGATATGGCTCCCTCTTCTGGACTCTGAAGCTACCAGGCAGACAGTGGTGCACAGACATATGTGCAGGTGAAATACCCACACATATAAAAATAACATAAAATAAAAGTTTCAATTTAAAAAATTAAGTTGTCCCTCCACAGAGGAATGGATACAGAAAATGTGGTACATTTACACAATGGAATACTACTCAGCTATTAAAAACAATGACTTCATGAAATTCGTAGACAAATGAATGGATCTTGAAAATATCATCCTGAGCGAGGTAACGCAGTCACAAAAGAATGAACATGGTATGTACTCACTGTTAAGAAGTTATTAGCCCAAAAGTTTGAAATACCCAAGAGTCACTTCACAGCAACAGTAGTTCTGAGTGTGACGTCCCAAATGGAGGGCTTGGAGAAAGGACTGAAGGAGCTGAGGGAGTGTGCAGCCCCAGGGAGGTAGCAACAGTGGCAACTGACCTGACCCCCCTATACTTCTGGAGACTGATCCACCAACTAACTAAAGAATACACATGGAGAGACCCATGGTGCTGGCCACAAATGCGGCAGAGGAGGGTCTTGTTAGCCATCAGGGGGAGGAGAGACCCTTGGGCCTGAGGGTGTTAGATCCCCCAGTATAGGAGAATGACAAGGAGGAAAGACGAGAGTGGGTGGGTGGGTGGGAGGGTGGGTTGGAGAATATCCCCATATTGGCAGGGGGAAGGCGGAGGGAATGGGGAGGTTCCAAAGGGGAGATCTGAAACATTTGAAATGTAAATAAAACATGAAAATTTTAAAAAAATTAAGTTGTTGAATTTTTTAAGGAATTTACTATCTCAAACCTACCAACCAGTACACCACCTGTTTTTTTTACCCTCACGCTTGGGTAGCTGCCTGGGGACTGGGTCTCTATAGCTGCTCAGCATCAGTAGAAGGTGTTGTAATGTATATCACAAGCCTTGAAAAAAGATCAAGACTTTGAAATCGAAGTGCCGTTTCTACTAAATGCCTAAATTCGTATCACTTTCCACCACCTTCGAATTGAAGTCTCATAAATCGAACCATAAGTCAGGGGCCATCTGTACAGTCTAATCATCTGGCCAGGGGAAATATGGCCAGTGAATAACCTAATCCATGGAGTACTTGGCTTCCCCATTGGTACCCCCAGTCTAGAACAAAGTAAGAAAAGAAAAGCTATCTACAGATTCTCTGCCGCGGATGCCCTTAATGACTGTATCCTTGCTCCCCTAGATCTCTTTGACAATTATATAGGCAGCTGTAAAGGAGGAACGAATGGATTGTTATGAGGCCTTAATACCTAGAGATATTAAGCTGAATTACGTTCATGAGCCAAGCCCCTGAGATGGCAGTGGTACCGGGGGAGATTGGGAGATTACTTACGTATGACTATGAGGCAGGATCAAAGCATAAAGCCATGGTGATGGCACCAGTGAAGTGATTGCAGAGAAATGGTTATTGTTACAGAAAGGGTTGTAAAAGGAAGAGAGAGAGGTGAGAAACAAACAGGAGAGTGACAGGCGGGGATAACGATTCTTAGCTCCATGATGCTTTAACAGAAACCAGGAGATTTATAAAACAATCTTAGGATAAAGGCTTTTTTTATTTTAAGAGAACTGCCATGAATTTTTTATGTACTTATAAGTTGGATACTCTCCAAAAGATAGAAAAATGAGTTAGACAAATTGCATTAAAAATACAGAGGTCTGGCAGTTCCAGTGCACAGTGACTCTTACTAACAGGGACTACCAGCAACCTCACCCCAATTTACAGACATAAAAATGCTGCAGAAGACAGACAGCTCACAATGAGATGCCATTTCCCAGCTATTAAGATGGCTATTACCAGGAGTAACTATTGGTGAGGACAGAGAGGAACTTGAGCTCCTTCTATATCGCTGCTGGGCCTGTGAAGCATATAGCCATGCCTAAGAAAAATTAAAAGCGAAACTACCATATGATCCCCCCCACTCCACTTCTGGTTTCTATACAGAAGGACTGAAAGCAGAGGATGTGCTCTGCTATGTCTGTGGCAAGAAACAGAAGAGCAAGAGCTATGCCATGCTCAGGTGCATCAAACAGGTCCCTGTAAATGGGAACTTGGAAATGGGTATCAAAGGGACAACGAATGTGGTGGCAGAAACAATGGGACCATGTCTTCAACACATTACCACCTGAAAGAAAGCGGAATAGAGACATTCTGAGGGAAGCACAGGACTCTTCCACCTCAGCTGCACTCGAGGGCTGAGGAAGCCACATCACATTGACCCCAGAAGGAAGAAGGCAACAGTAGGTCAGCAGTAAATCCCATAGCAGTGAACAGAGAAGTGAATAACTGTACAAGTCTCAACAATGATTAAGAACACATTTCAGGGGGCTGGGGAGATGGTTTAGCAGTTAAGAGCACGTGTTCTTGCAGAGGACCCTAGTTCAATTCCCAGCACCCACTTGGTGATTCACAACCATCTACAACTCTAGTTTCAGGGGATCCAGTGCCCTCTTCTGACCTCATTGGGCACCAAGCATTCAAGTAGTACACATGGATACATGCAGATGAAACAGTCACACCTAAAATTTAAAAATGAATACATCTACTAAAATAAAAAATTTAAAACAGGGGTTGGGGTTCTATCTCACTGGGAAGTTTGTCAGAGACAGAGCACATGCCCAGCATGCACACATGCCCTGGGTCTGAGTTCCAGCAACATGCACACTCGAGTGCACACATGCACACACACGCATACACACACATACACACACACAAACACACACACAGCCTATAGCAAGCATGCATGTGTCATAAGTAAATGTTTTTTAAATGCCCAAAAAGCTTTGAGGAAGAACAGAGAATTATAGATCCAACTATCAAATATGCAAGTTTTAAATTTTATTGTGTGTATATTATACACAGTACTATATCACATGACTCTTTCATATAAATGTGCATATGTATATATGTATCTAGTGTGTGGAGCATATTCCCTGTCCCCCTATACACATACTCTATGTTGTTTTTCTCTACTGATTTGGGAATTGGATTAGTCTTCATTTTTCAGGACCCTGAGGTCCACTGTTGTTTGAGATTTCCTTGTTTCATGTATTTGTTGCTAGGAGCTTCCCTCTTAGGGTTGCTTTCATTGTAATGGGTTTTGGTATGTTGTGCTTTTATTCAACTCCAGGATTTTTGTTTTCTTTTTGATTTCTCCATTGACATGTTATTCAGTGGGGGTACTGCTCAATACCCATGAGCTTGTATATGTTCCATAACTTCTCTTCAGTGGATTTTTAGTTTTATTTTCTTGTGGTCAGAATAGAATACAAGTAATTATTTCCATTTTCCTATATTTGTTAAGACTCACTTTGTATCATATCATGTGATCTATTTTAGAGAAGCTTCAGTGAGCTGCTGGGTTATACTTTGTATTTTTAGGGTAGTAGTCTATGTAACTGGTTATGAGGTTTGTTTGATCTGTCATTTACTCAGTGTCTCACTGTTCACTGTCAAGCTGGCCTGGCTATAAGTGAAAATGGGTGACGTCAACCATATGGTTATGCTGGGGTTGACTCATGACTTTATTTCTAGCCATGGTTTGGTTTTGGTTTGGTTTGGTGTTTTGGTTTTTGTTTTTTGTTTTTTTTTTTCTATAGAACTGGATGCTGGGAACTGAATCAATGACCTCTGCAAAAGCAGTAAACTCTGTTGGTGTCCCTGGAGGTCAGAAGAAGGCATCAGATCCTCCGAAACTGGAGGTTGGAACAGGTGATTATTAGCCACCATGTGAATTGAAACTGGGAATTGAAACTGGGTCCTCTGTAAAAACAAGTGCTATTACCTACTGAACCATCTCCCCAGCCCAGTTTTCTGTTTTTCAGTCTTCATTTGCTATTTGCTTAACTACCTTTTAGGGTGAATTATTTTCTTCTATTGCTTTATCTATATGATTCTTTCAAATGTTTTCTGTACAGCTGCCCTAGTTGGTCACGAATTCTTGAAGGCTGTTTTTGTTTAAAGTTTTTCTTTCTTTTTCAATTATGATAGTTTTACTAGGTAATACAGTTTGGATGGCAATTGTCTTGCAGATTTGTTTGGTTTGGGTTCTAACTTTTTACTGATTCTTTGTTTCACACCATGCACCCCAAACCTACTCATCTCCCCATCCCTTCATATCTGCCCTCCACCCTTGCGATCTCTCCCCAAAAAGAAAATAAAGAATAAAAGAATTCTTTAAAACTCTTGTGGAAGCTGTAGTATGCCACAATGTGTCACACAGTATACCCCTTTGTCCACACATCTTTACTTGAAAATGTCATTGCAAGGCCTCTGGCTTCTGCTCCACCATCAATAGTGAAGATATCATGCTGTTACATTGAGTCATGGGGATCCTGCAGCTTTGGTTCTGGAGGACCAGCCCTTTCACAATCTTCAGCAATTCGTAGATGAGGTAGATGTTGGCATGGGTCAACTCAAAGCCCTGGCTCTGGGCCTAGATGGTAGCTGAGTTGGTCAGCCTGGCAGCTTCCCTACTGCCCAGGCAAGGTGCCCCACCCCCACCTCCCAAGTGCTGCAGCTGGTGAGAGACAGAGCCTGCTCTCCTTCTCTCATGTCCTTGGGCCAGTTTACCTGCTTGCTACAGGTAGTGAGGGGCTGGGAGGTGAGTCTTTCAGATCTTCAAAGATGTCATTCCAGAGATTTTGTTCAGAATTCTGCTGTTATTCTGATGGGCCAGTCTTTATGCATAACTTGTTTCTCTTTTGCTGCTTTCAATATGGTTTCTTTGATCTGTAAATTCAGTGTTTTTAACTATAATATGACATGGGGGATCATTTCTAGTCTTGTGTATTGGGTGTTCTAAATGCTCTCTATACCTGGATGTGCATCTCTACCCCTAAATTTGGTCAATTTTCTGCTATGACCTTACTGAAATTTTTCTATTCTTTTAGTATAAAGTTATACTTCTATGCCCATGATTCATAGATTTCACCTTTTCATAGTACCCCATAGGATCTCATATGTTGATTGTGCTTTATATGGATGGGAGTAGGGAAAAGGGGAGAGGTGGTGCCTCTGGACAAAAGAATAATTATAAATTAAAAGAAGCAAATAAATTCAATTAGGTAAATTAAGCAATCGGCCTCCTGAAAGGCTGAGGCACAGAGACCTCTCTCAGAAAAGAGTCTCATTTATGTTCTCTGGAAAGGTCTATCAAAAGGAAAATGAAAAAAGGAATAGGGAATAAAGAAAAATAGGAATCAGAACAGAGGGGACAGAGCCAGTCTGCTTCACTGGTGCCGGGTATTTAATACAGAAGAGATAAAAATGAGGCAGAGAGATCTGGATGGGGGCTCAGGGTCTGAATGTATCATTTTTAAGCCTACAGAGGAAGAAAAAGGGCACCAGACAAAATCAGATATAATGAAAGGAATGGGGTAGGGCAGAAAGATGGCTCAGCTGGCTAAGGGGACTTCTAAAAGAGGCGTGACCTCACATGCTCACTGTGGCGTGTGTGTCCCCCAACACAATTATGATTTTAAAAGAGTTAAGATGATGACAATGACGTGTATAAATGTAAGAACACCAGAATTACGTGTTAGAAATAAGTTCACCATAATTTATTTCTCTGTGAGTAAGAAGGGGGAAATTAACCAAAACCTTAAGAGAGACACTATCTAGAGCTAGGGATGTAGCTCAGTGGCAGATACAAGCACATGCAAGGCCCTGGGTCCAATCCTCAACATATAAAGAATGAAGATAAAACAGTCCCTTTCTCATCCCCATATCAAAAGAAGTGGCATGAATAAACTTTAAGGAAAAATAATTTTATAATAGATTTCTATAAAACTATAAATTACCAAAACAGTCTCAAAATGATAGAAAATCTGAGACCTCAAGCAATAAAGAAAATTGAATCAAAAGTCTATTCTCCATTTAAGAAACTGCTAGGCCAGACCAAGCTTTCAAGAAATAGATAACCCTTCATCATCATGGCTCAAACTGTGCCACAGGAAAGACAAAGAAGCTCCCCGTACAGCTCATGCTGTAAGCTTAACATGGGCCGGCACGAAACTTGAAAGAAGAACAAGCCATGTATCAGCCAGAGCTGCCCTGAGCACATTTGAGAACTGAATGCATTTGCTGTGGCAAGAAGAATTTTGCTCTCACTCACTGCTTATTTGCTGTTATTTGAGTTTTAAATTCAATAAAAACACACCCCCAAAACCTTTCTAAATAGATATTAGCATTGAGCCGGAAATGGATAAAATGTAATATTTCATCAAATCCAAAACATCACTGCCTATGAGACATGCCATCTCTTTATATACTAAGAGAAAAATATATTGTCACTTCAACCATGACAATGCTTTCTTGACATTCATACACTTTATTTATACTTACCAGAGGAGCTTTTAGGACTTGTTTATACAGACTTTACCATAGATCACTGTCAGTAGATTCATACTAAATAAAGCTTAGACAAGATGAATAAGGTACTCTGCAAACTTTATATTAGAGTCCAACTCTTCTTAGTCACCAACACAGTTGATAGCATTCCTAGGATCCAGAAGTGGTGATGCAAGATTTCCTAGAGGTGGGGCTTTGGTGTGTGTAGGATGGGGAAAGGTAGCCTGGTTTCTGATTGAGCTAAGGTTTAAACCCCTGGTGACCCAGCAGGGGATAATGGTGCAAGGGACAGTAAGTGTTTTGCCATGCTACTGGGCCCCAGGCTCCTGATACAAGGCTACAGCTCTACACTCCAGGTCTGTGACCATCAGTCACATAAAGGCAACACCCCAAGCCCCTCCACAGGTAGAGGACGTGTGGTTATGTAGCCTCTAGACATCTCCATTTTAATGAAGTACCTAGAGGCTTAGTCAATAAACTCCCCTTCCCAGACATTCCTCCCTGCAAAAGGTATTTAACCTCAGGCCCCCCTGAGAAAGTGGGGTACAGTTCTACTCATCGCCACTCTCCGTCATGACAATAAACACCCTAAAACCATGGACTGTCTCTTTTCATCAGGATCCACCATGGGGAACAATGGAACAGGCCTTGTCTAAAGAGCCTTGTCTAGTCTCCCACAGAAAGCCTCCCAGCACTCCCAGCCAGCCTCTACCAAACCAAGCCAGACAGCTGCTGACAAGCCAAGGACTCTGCCCCAGAGGGACCCAGCTGGGCTCCTCCCTGCCTCTTCCCCCTCACCCTGGGCTAGAGCCAGCCTGCGGCCCCACTCCATTCTCAGCTCTTCTGCAGCATCCAGCAGTGTTTGGGATGCCCAAGAGCCTGAGAACCAGATGGTCTTGGCCTCATTGCAGGCCCAAGACACCCAAACCGGATTCGTGTAGTCCCAGGGACCCTAGGCCATGCTCCCCCACCCCTGGGCAGTGTCCCTCGGCTTGGACACAACACCCCATTTTAACCCAACAGGTGTGCTCCCCACTGTGCCCCAGCAGGCATTCTGTACGATGGGATGCTCAAGGCTTGACTTGCCAGAAATGACAACAGTTGGGCTTCAGTCAACCAAGAGTCATTTTCCTTCCTCAAATGGTTTGTGAATGGTCTTTCAGGGATGACAAGTGACCAAATTTAAGTATGAGAAATTAGAAGATGCCATTGTCAGTAAAGCATGTTCTAGTTACAGAAATGTCAAAGTATGAATCATATGTATGTCACAGCTGATGAAAATGGTACAAAATAAGGTTTATCTCAGGAATGAAAAATAGTTTACAAATGTATTAAAATAGGTCAAATATGGTGCACATGCCTTTTATCTCAGCACTTGGGAGGCAGAGGCAGGTAGATCTCTGAGTTCCAGGCCAGCCTGGTCTATATAACCAGTTTCAGACCAGCCAGGGCTATATAGTAATAAGATCTGCCCCCCCCAATCTATTAAAACAAAACGCCGACTAATTAAAAACTTGTAGCATGAGGAAGATATAAATGAAGTTTTATAGACTACTGCTGTCTATATATTACAACTGTCCATCCTACCTGAAATAATCATAACACTGTTGCAATCCTAACAATTACAAGTTCCTCAGTGACCACATGGTAAAACTCATATGTAAGAGAGAAAAGACCAGATCCAGGAACAGCCAAAATGATTTTGAAGAAAATAAAGAAAATGTCAACATAGGCATAGGAGTCAAATTACTAAGTTTTAAGACTTTTTATGAAGTTTTAAGAATTAAAAACAAAAATGTAGTAATGGCATAATAGCAATCTGACACAATTATGGAACAAGAGATTTAAACCAAAACAAACTCAAATAATGAAAACTTAGCTTCCCCAGTCATCTAGTGGCTGGGATTTGATGCTCTCTCAGATCATGAAAAATGGGTCAAGGTCAATGAGAAATCTCGTGGGTAAGGACACTGATGGCCCGAGTTTGAGCCTCAGAACCCAGAGTGGGAGGAAAGAACTGACTCTCTCAAGCTGTTCCCTGACTTCCACACGCATGCTGTAACACACACACACACACACACACACTCACATATACACACAACATGGTATACAACAGAGGTGTTATCATACATAAGTGGGCATGAGAACACTTGGTTGGCAGCATGTCAAATATTTAGAGCCATACCATGTCATATACAAAAACAAATGTGAAAAAAATTATAAAATATAGGTAATATCTTTATTATTTAAATAGAGAAATTTCTTAAGGCAAAGATTTTATATATATTTATGTATATATTTATATATATGAGAATATCACATTATATACACACAAATACACACACATATATATATCCCCATAGTACACCATTTATGATGATTTTTAAAAATGAAATGGCCAAGAGTTTATGAAAAACTAGTGATCAAAGCAATTTCCAAATGTGAAATACAACCATTTACCCTTCACACTGGCAGAAATTAAGATTAGGAGGACTATGAGATTGTAGAGACAGGGAAATTAAATATAGTGCAGAGAGAATAAGAAACTTGTGAAATTACTTAGTAAATATAGCATAGAGACTAAACTCTGACACTTCACTTCCTAAAAGACACGTTCAAAGATCTTTACCATGTAGTGAATAAAGTTATGTAGAATTAGAGAAAACCAAAAAGTCCATTAATAGATTAATGTGTCATTGTGCAAAAATGTACTAGGGCACTTCAAAATTGCTAAAATAAATAGATAAATCTCAAAACCATTTAGTGGGAAATAAAAACAGTAAAAATATATCTGCAGAACAACCTATTTATAGCTTTAAAGACTTAAGAAGAATGTTTTATCTCACCACAGGTATGTGCATACATATTAAACATTTAAAAAGATACTGTATGGAATTCAAAGACTACATCTATGGAGACAGGGCAAGAGAGAACATGATAGGGAGGCAGGTCAATCTTCAGCATCGTCGTAAAGCATGGTGTGTACATGTATGTGCCCAAAGGTACACATGTTTGTGCACGCATGTGGAAACCATAGGACAACCTCAAATATCATTTTTAGGAATATTGCCCACCTCCTTTTGCTCTCTCATTGGCCTGGAACAAGCAAGCCCTAGGTACCACCCTCCTCCTGTCTCTCACTAGTACTAGGGCTGGAGTGATGGCTCACCATAAAGGGGACTCGCTGCTCAGTCAAACCCAGAGTCTGGATCCCAGCACCCACATTATGCAGCTTACAAATACCCGTAGCTCCAACTCCAGGAGAGCAGACAGCCTCTTCTGGACTCCACCAGCATGTACACACACTTGACTATGCATATACACATGCATGTGCACACACACACACACACACACACACACACATGCACACATGGATAAATAAATAAATAAATAAAATATTTCCAAAATAAAATATTTCAGCTAGGCATGGTAGCAACCGGAAGACTAAAGCAGAAAAGACTGAGTTCAAGGCTAGCCCAGGTTACATAATTAGTCCAGGCCTCAAATACTTTTCCCCTGATTTCAACATTTTACATAGAAAAAGTCTTGTATAGACAAGCATGGTAACTCATACCTGTAATCCCAACCCTGGGGAGGATGAACAGGAGGACTTCTGAGAGTTCAGGTCCAACCCAGACTATAGTTTGAGACTCTTTTCTGAAATCTTCAACAACAAAAGTCTTGATGGATGTGGTATTTCATATGAAAGGCTTATATTATGGGATGAAGCCGAACAAGATGACTCTTAATAAGAGAAACTTAAAATGTAAATAAACTAAATAGAAGTGTGTGTTGCAATGAACTGTCATGAAAGAATGTTTAGAAACATTGGTTACTTACATTAAAAGATGTCGACAAATATATTAAGGAGAAATAAAACAGGCTATAAAATTGTAGATATTTCAACCAAGGCATGAAAAGGAACCGTCTCCTAAAGCTATAAAGAAATTCCAAGAATGCACCTGAGATATCTTCTATCTTTTCAACTTGGAGCAGTGCAAAGAACATGAACAAAGAGCCAACCTGTGGTAACTGGTAGATTAACTAGACAGTTTTGGACAAATGCATCTGAGGACTATATCGCTATAAAACAGCCACATCTGAACCAAGAGCAACAGTCTCATAAAGCCAGTGCCAGCCTTGCTCTCTAGTCAGGCCTACCAGAGCCAGGCAGAGAACAGGCTGCTGAAAGGGGTGGGGTTATAACACCAGCACTCAGAAGCTGAGGCAGAAGGATTCCAAACTCCAGCCCTAGCCACATAGACAGACCCTGCCCACATTTTTAAAGTCTAAGCAAACTATAATAAACTATACAGTATGTTGAGCCGGGAACTATTCATGAGAACAACCCAAATCTATATTGCAAGTGATGCCACATGTGTAAGGGAGCAGCATCAGGAGTTACGGAGGGACTCTTGAAAGGAAAGAGAACATCTGTCTTACTACATTTATGATCTCTGATAATCTGGAATTGACTGGGATACTCTCAAGCCTGTGCCCAGAAGGTACAGGCATCATGACACATTTTTCTTTATGAAAACTGAAGAGCATATATTACAGGGTGGGGAGTTAAGACTCAGAAATGATTACCATTGTTATTCCTTTACTGGGAAAGCCTGTGTGTTCTTTATGCTTTGATTAAGTGTTTTTCAAACAATTGAGACCAGAAGACATGCACTACCTTTATTTTCTAACAGTTAAGGCCCTGTGATGCTGCTGGGTATGACACGTATGGAATCTTGTCTTCCGGATGAATTGATTTTGAATTGAATCAGTCTCTGAGAGAAGACATCCCAGCTCGCATAATTTCATCAACCAGGAGGATGTTGGTGGCAATCACGGTGCTGAGGATGAAAGGATCATAGTGAGCACAGCCTCCCACAGCCTGCCCATGTCTCCCCAGCGATCTTCAGCGTGTGGTGGGGGCACTTCCCCTTCAGGCATGTTAGAGTGAGAGTTTATGAAACAGAGATATTCTGAAGGAAGCACCCTCCTTGCCCTGTAATGGCGACTGCTTTGCTCACTCGGCAGAAGTCTAATTTGTGCCTGCAAATCTGTGCCAATTTTCGCAGGTCACTGCTGCTCCCTGTTACACAGAGGCTGCTGTTACTCGCTGCCTCCCCTTCCAACCCAAACAGTGAGGGTAAGGTTAGCGTTCCTTGTGCCTTACCCTGCTGCAAACACAATGTGAAGGGGCTGTAAGAGGACAGCAGCTAGTCTCAGTAGCCGGGGACCACGGTGTCATATACTTCATAATGTTTTCCAAACAAAAATAGTGGGAACTATTCAAAGTTATCAATTACATCCCTAAAGGTCTTTCTCTTCATTGCCAACTTACCAAGAGTGGAGGAGATGTTTTTTCACACAGTAATTATCCCATATTCCTGCTTCTGCTGCTGCCATCGGCTCCCCTGCAAGTAAAGACAAGCTACTTACTTGAGCCATCTTGACACACTCTGCCAGTGTCGACTGGCGGATTAACAATATTAATCTCTTACAGAACTCTTTTGTCAAAGCCACCACTGACATCTGTGCTAAGCGCTGTGGACCATTGCCAGCCTCATCCACGTGAGCCCAACAGCTCATCACAGCCTCTGGCCGATTCCCTCTCACCTTTTGGGCACCATGCTCCCCTCTCTTTTTCACTATTGGCTCCCTTTCTCCCAAGTGAGCTTA
Source organism: Rhynchomys soricoides (assembly GCA_019843965.1). Lineage (NCBI taxonomy): Eukaryota > Metazoa > Chordata > Mammalia > Rodentia > Muridae > Rhynchomys > Rhynchomys soricoides. The sequence goes on along the minus strand of JADRCH010000059.1, from coordinate 316,738 downwards.
CTGCTTGCACCCATGCAGTCCAAGGCTCTTCTTTTTTCTCTTTGTACATGTCTTAGCCAGGTCACTACTGCTGTGATGAAACACCATGACCAAAGCCACATGGGAAAGAAAGGGTTCATTTGGCTTACACTTCTATCACTGTCCATCATCAAAGGAAGTCAGGACAGGAACTCAAACAAGGCAGGAACCCAGAGGCAGGATCTGATGTAGAAGCCATGGAGGAGTGTGGCTTACTGGCTTGCTCCTCATGGCTTGCTCTTATAGCACCCAGGACCAACAGCCCAGGCATGGCACCACACATAATGGGCTGGGACCTCTCTCATGAATCACTAATTGAGAATATGTATTACAGGCTTGCCTACAGCCTGATCTTATGAAGGCATTTTCTCAGTTGAGGCTCCTCCTTTCAGATGACTTTGAGTCTGTGTCAATTTCACATAAAACTATCCAGCACAGATAGTCCCAGGTGGTCTCACCTAGTTTTCCGGGTTTAAACTATCTACACCCTGATTACTCTCTTACCAACAACACATACTGTTTCTTGAGCTGAATATATCAAACTTCTTTCCCCCAAAAGGCCATAGTACTTCAAACCTGACTTTGCTAAAACTGGACAGTCCCTCAGCCCACAGCCAGCTTGATCTAGTCTTCTCCAACAGTGCAATTCTAACCTGCTAGTTGTTCAGCTAATTGCTCTCTGCAAAGTAGAGAGTACCACAGTCATCCTTTTAAACATGGACTATGTTGCAAAATTGCTCCTTATTTTATTACAAGGATTAAAAAAACAAAGCTGAAGTCTTCGGCCTAGCCCACAGCCATGCCACTGTGTGATCAGACATGTCACCTCTATCACCTCCTTCCATCTCCACTGGTTCTTCCTTCTCCCAGCAGACTATTTCCTGCTGTCCCCTCATGGCTAACCCCTCAGTTCATCAGCTCTTTAGTAGACCTCTTCCTAGTTTGTACTGTACAGATGTTTTAATTCCCCCCTCTCTCTACTTAGCATTCATGATCATCCTCACAGACACTAAATAATTTATTTGTTAAGATTATTGTTTACTGCCTGTTTTCACTATAAGGGAAGCTCACAATTTTAGTCTATTTTGCCCAGTGTGAATCCAAATAATTAGCACTCAATAAGTCTATCTTTTTAAATGTTGGTGTTTGTAGGAGGCCTAGAGATACAGATAGTTCAGTCATTGACTGTTGTACAAACACAAGGTCTGAGTCTGAGTTTGGTCCCCAGAACCCACATTAAAAAATTCTTTTGTTTCAGGGCTGGTGAGATGCTTGCCAGTTAGGAACACTTGTTACTGTTGCAGAGGACCTGGGTTCAGGCCCAGTACCAGGGGATCTGATGCTCTCATCTGACCTCCACAGGCACTGCATGCATATTATTCACACATACATAGACAAAACACCTATGCACAGTAAATATTTTTTAGAATAAGCTGGATACACTCAAGATTAATGTAATAAAATGGTCCAACCCACCTCCCTGTAAGATTTGGGCCCTTGAGGAATAATCTTTTGAGTAAATAGCTAAATTTTTTTTCAGTTTCTTACCTGTATTCAGGTCTATGCCCACAAGTTCTTTTGATTCAGCATGTTTAGTCTGAATTTTTATCAGTGTTTCCTGCAGGTCATAACCAGAATTCTGAGCAAGAACCTGTATGAAAAAAAAATCCATGTGTGGAATACCTTCATATATGGATTTGAAAGTCAAGTACAAGAAGGAGCACTATTCTTCAGTCTTGTTAAGGACAGCCACAATACAATGGCCATCTCCTTTGGAAGAATCTTATTCCCAACCTAAATCAAATTATTGCTTTATCTACCTAACACATTTTATTCTTGAATAGTTCCCCTTGTGAATCAGATGTCTATTATTTTTTTCTTTCCTCAAAGCAGCAAAGTCATTAAGTAATGATGTTGTTGACAAGAATTTGTGGTCCTCGTACACAGTGGCCCTTTTCTTTATCAGCTGTTAGTTTAGAAATTAGTGTGAAGTACTAAGTACTTAGTACTGAGTAACTTAGTACCACACTAAGTTCTAAGGACATCGGACTTTGCCCACCCCTAGATATTTTTTAGGAAAGGTCTCATATAGCCCAGGTTGGCCTCAAATCCCTTCTTCCCTTGTGTAGCAAAGGCTGCCTTGAACTCCTGTCCCCCCAGCTTCTGCCTCCCTAGTGCTGGTGCTACAGGCACGTGCCACTACAGCCAGCTTATTTCTTTCCTTATGAAAGATGTGAGTCTATTCTTATTTCCTCTGGCCTCTTGAGCCATGTACCTTCCTGTCCTTCCCAGAACTTGCTAAAAAAAGACCAGCGCATCCTCACCTTGAGTCCCCTAGCTTCAGAAGGACAGCCATGACCTGTAGCAATTCGGATGGAGATGCCTGTACGCCACACTAGACTGATTTCTAAACTAGCAGCTGATAAAGAAAAGGGGCACTGTATACCAGGACCACCAATTCCTGTCAGCAAGATCATTACTTAATGACTTTGCTGCTTGGCAGAAAGAAAAAAATAGACATCTGATTCACAAACAACCCACAAATTATGAATAATTGTGATATAAATTATTTAAGTCTTTGCTAGTTAACAATGTGAATAATGACTGAATGGTAATAGCATACTTGAAGCATCTTTCTAAATGTCTCCATGGCCGGTGGCTAACAGAGGCAAAGAGAAGGAAGGGCAGCCCTGTCTGCTCTCTGCTTTACTCCTTCAATTACAAGTCCCAGCCAGTAGTGTGTGGAGACACTCAACATCTTAAGTGCTTCACTTTCCCACAACTAAAGTAATAGCGTCTTGGAGGCCACCAACAAAACAAGAATCTCTGCTTAAAATAAAACATTCAAACAAATCTTGAGTTCCAAACTGCTCATTAGGATTGGTTAGTACTGAACTTTCCAAAGGAGCTTTGAGACAGAGGGAAAACTTGACTATTTCCTGCAGCTCCCGAAAGTCTGGTAAGCTTCAGTCCCCACAGTTCCTCTGCTGGGTTTGTAAAGTATTTTATGCACAACAGGAAATGCAAATGAGCACATTTCTAACTCCTCGAACTGTTGGGCAAGGTGGCAATTTTGTAATCAAGGATCTTTAGGTGCCCGGTTGTTATGCGGCCAGGAGACAGTTGTACCTTCGGGATAATAAGTAAGGCATCAGCAAAGGCTTGGATTCCAAGGCGAGCTCTCCCCTGCACACGGTGCTTGTAGTCAACAAGAGCTTCTGCTATTGCAACTTCAACTGCCCCAGCCCCTGGAACCACACAGCCTACCAAAGGCAAACAACAAAAAGATGTCAAGCAAGGAAAAGGAGCAAGAAAAGCAACTAGCTACAAAGGCAAGCATGTTTGATCACTTTGACCACTTCTGAAATGTTTTGAACATATTCTGAGAGCAAATAAATTCTACAACTCAGCAATTACTAGGTTTCCCTATAAAGCATTCTGAAAGTAAATAAGCACAGTACGCATACTGGCCACAAACATTTTGTTTCATTGTTTATCCTCTGGAAAACAGAAGTGGGATTTCTGGGGTCATAGAGATGGTTCCTAGCACCCACATTAGGCAGCTCACAATCCCTTGTAACTTAAGTCCAGGGGATCTGATGCCCTCTGTCCTACGCAGGCACCTGCATTAGCATGGTGCTCATAAACCCACGCAAGCACACAGACATACAAATCTTTTTTAGGTAGACATTTCTTTTGCTTGCATCTTATAGTTATACAACTACATTGAAATGTTATTTGTAATTTATAGTAGCAAGTAGCTGGATACAAGGTCTGATCTAAAAAAAAATTAAGAGGCCTTAGAATTTCAACCTGTGAAAGACAATAAGTGTTGGGGGCTGGAGAGATGGCTCAGTGGTTAAGAGCACTGACTGTTCTTCCAGAGGTCCCGAGTTCCATTCCCAGCAACCACATGGTGGCTCACAACCATCTGTAATGGATCTGATGCCCTCTTCTGGTGTGTCTGTGTACCCATATAAATAAAATAAAATAGATAAATCTTTGAGAAAGACAATAACTGCTAATCCAGATTACTATTATCTGTAAAACTATCTTATAATTGAAGGGCAAAACTTTCCATGAATCAACCAGGAATTCATGGCCACTAAGCCATCTCTATCAAAGATACTCAAAGGAATCTTGATGGTTGAAAAGAAGGATAGACCGTGGGACTACATGAAAGAGTAAGGTTGATAGGTCAGAAGCAAATGAGAGCCAGGACTCACCAAACACCATAAAACCCACCCCGCACTGTGACAGGAACCAGGGCATCCCCTCAATAACCCTCACCATCAGTGGTCTCAATTCCCACGTAGAAGACAGACTAAAAGACTAGATTTAAAATAGAATTCTTGTATTTGATAAGAATAAACTCCAAACCAAAACTAGTCAAAAGAAAAAGCTAATATTACTTGATATTGACTAGATGAACACTCTAATAGGACAATACAACTGTTGTGAACAAATGTACACTGGAGGGCACGCAACACTGCCAGAGGTCAAGACACAGATAAATCCAATGCAAGGATACTGAGTGGTGGCGGTACCCCAATCTCATCAATAGATGGGTCATCCCAATGAAACATGAACAGAGAAACATCTGAATTCAATATCTTAGGTCAAATGAGCCTAGCAGACATCTATAGAACATTCCACACAAATACTGCAGAATACATGTTCCTCTCAGTAGCCCATAGAACTTTCCCTAAAGAAGACCATATTATAGAACAAGAAACAAGTTTCAACAAATACAGAAAACCAGAAACAACTTCTTGTATTCTATCTGACCACAATGAAACCAAAAAACCAACAGCAAAACAAACAAACAAACAAATAAAAAACTACTTCATGGAGATTGAACAAATGGGTTACTGGTGGAATCAGATAGGAAATAAATTTTAGAGTTAAATGAAAATGAAGATATAACATACCAAAACTTTCTAGATGACTTTCTGGAAATGTGATCTACCAAAAATAAACTGAGATAAGCAATTTGAATAGTCCTATAACAAGCAATGAACCTGACGTAGAAATAAAACACACACCCAGTCAAAAAAGCCCAGGCTGTGAGAAGAGCCGTTACCAGAGCCAGAGCTGCCAGTTAAGCCTGATCAAGATGACAGCATCCCAAAAGCATCAAGATTTGATGGCAGAGCCCATGGCATGGGAGGGGGAAGGGATGGGGTGTGGAGGAGGGGGGAGCCAGTGGGGAGCCTGGCCAGGATAGGTGAAGTCCTGGGCAAGAAGCTGGAGAAAAGGATCTTTGACAAAGCTTATATGGTCCTTGGCCACTTCTGCTAAAGAAAGATAAAGACCTCTTTAGAAGGATCCTCTAAAGAAAGATAAAGACCTCTCAGAATGACTGAGATTCATATGTGGTGCCAATGCCAAGCAGTCCGGGAACTGCTTTGGGTACCTTCGAGAAAGGTGTGATGCTGACTTGTAATGTTCTCTGGGGACTCCTCAGCCCCCACCCCAGCCACAGAATTGAGTCCTAGGGCTTCTCCCTGTCCTCCATGAAGGAAAGGATTGCTCCTGTCACACTCACCAACTATGTACTCTAGGGTCTTCTGGGAGGTCTCTCCATTCAGCATTTCAACCTTTCTGGAATTCTTGCTCTTGCATACCTTCTTCCCTTTCCATCTCCCCCTGCAGTTCCATGGTAACCTTTACTTACCAGCCTTCCTGAATGGATTCCTGGCCCCTTTCTCCCTTCCTTCACGATCTGTTGGATGCCCTTTGCACCCCCCCTTTTTTTCTAGCAAAATCAGTCATTGTCCTTATAAAGACTTTTAGATTAATAAAGTCAGTGGCCTTCATATAAAAACGAACTAAGAGCAATCCCTCCCAGACTATTTCATACAATGGAAAAATGGGGGAGTGCTCCTAAACTCATAGCACCATGAAGCCAGTACTACCCCATACCAAAACCAGATACGTGCACAAAAGAAAATTATAGGCCAATCTGTCTTATGAAGATAGAAGCAGAAATTTGCACTAAAACACTTGCAAACTGAATTGAATACATCAAAAAGGACACCCTTCATTATCAAGTTTCTTCATTCCAGAGATGCAGGGATGGTTTAACATACGTAAAACAATGAATGTAATACAGCATATAAATAGACAAGGCTGAAATCACACAATCATTTCAATAGATGCAGAAGGCCTGTGACAAGTCTCATATCTTTTCAAACACTGAATCTCACAAATTTCAAATCTGGCAAAACACTGAAGAGACTAGGACTAGAAGGAGCATATCTCAGCACAATAAAGGACATATACAATAAACCTACAGCCAACATCATGCAAAACAGAGGAAGACTCAGAACATTTCCACTAAGATCAGGAATAAGACACAGAGCTTGAAGGTCTAGATGGAACTTGTAATAAGACAAGAGAAGGAAATAAAAGAGATGCAAATAGGAAAAGAAGCCAAAGTAGCCTCATTTGCAAGTCAGGAGCAGTGGCGCCTGCCTTTAATCCTGGCACTCAGGAGGCAGAGGCAGGCAGATCTCTGTGAGTTTGAAACTAGTCTGGTCTACATAGTGAGTTCCAGGACATCCAGGGCCACACAGAGAAACTCTGTCTCAAAAAACCATCAAACAAACACAAAAGAATAGTCCAAAATATCCTTATTTGCAGGTGACATGATACTACACACCATAAAATGTTTACATCTGATAAACACTTTCAGCAAGATGAGATGATACAAAGCATCAAGTACTCTTTGTATACCCTGATGGAAAACACACTGAGAACCAAGGAAACAGTATCATTCAAATTAGTTTCACAAAATAAAATGAAATACCTTGAAATAAGCATAACCAAGGAAATAAAAGATCTCTGTAATGTGTTTTAAAACACCATTGAGGAGAACACCAAAAAATAGAAAAACTTCCCGTGCTTATGGGTTGAAAGAATTAATAGGGCAAAAATGGTTGTCCTACAAAAAGTAATCTACAGATTCAATGCACTTCTCATCAAAATCCCAGCACCATTCTTCATAGAAATAAAAGCAAAATCTTAAAAGTCATGTGAAAATATAAAATACCCCAGAGAGGCACTGGAGAGATAGTTCAGTAATTAAGAGCACTGCTAATCTTCCAGGGGACCTGGTTTTGATCCTCAGCACCCATAAGGCAGTCCATAGCCATCTGTAACTCCAGTCCCAAAGTATCTGGTGCCCTCTTCTGGCCTCTGCAGGCACTGCACACATGTGATGCATAGACAGATGTACAGGCAAAACCACTCATACATATAAAATATTGTTTAAAAGACTCCAGACAGCGAAAGCAATCCTTTGCAATAAGAATAACGCTAAGGGTGTCACAGAAATCACACGATAAATTCAGTAGACGCAGAAAGGCTTTTGATAAAATCCAACATCCCTTTCATGATAGAAACACTGAAGAAACTAGGCATAAAAAGAACATATCCCAGCATAACATAATAGAGGCTACATAGCAAAACTTCAACCAACATTATACTAACTGCGGGAAACTCAAAGCACCTCCATTAGAATCAGGGCATGTTCTCCACTTTTATCCTTAGCTAGAGCAGTAAAATACAGGAAGAAAATGAAGGGGATCTAACTAAGGAAGACGTCAAAGCGTCCTTATTTACAGATGCTTCTATACGTGAAGCCCTACAGACTCCCCCAGAGAACCATTTCATAAATAGGTAAACACATCAGCAAAGAGCCAGGATACAAAATGAGCAGATAAAAATCATCAGCACCTTCCTTTCCCCAGTAACAAACATGCTGAGAAGGAAATTAGGAAACGACCACATCCACAACTGCCTCAAAAATTAGAGTACCTTGAAATAAACCTGATCAAAGAGCTGAAAGGCCTCGGCAATGGAAGCTCTCAGCGCTCAAGAAACCAATGATGACATTAGCTGGAAAGACTACTTATGCTCATGGATTAAAGGAAATAATGTGAAAATTGTTACAGTACCAAAAGCAATCTACACATTCAATGCACTCATCAAACTTCCAGCACCACTGCATACAGAAAGAGAAAAAAATCTTAGACTACAAGTTGTAAATCCATGTAGCAGGGACCGTGGACTCTGGCAGTACGTTGGCCTCACAGAAGCCTGCCAGGCTGTGCCGACCACATGACTCATCTCTGTCGTGTGAGGTCCCCTGTTTCATGGGTAAGGACTGCAAGGAGTTCCGTGCACACAGAGGTCTGGACTGTGGCGAGGGGTGCCCTGCAGACTCTGGGCAACTGAGCAGCGGTACAGCCAGCTGAGGTCTGGGAGTTCACTAGAGGGGCATTTATCCACAGGAAGCTCAGCCTGGCCAAGGTAGAGAGGTTAGCAGATCTGATCCCTAGGGCAACCCAGGCAGAAGGCCTCAAGACAACTGGATGAAAAGCAAAACCAACTGTAGAGTGGGTGGGCAAAGATCCTCAAATCAAAGCTCTGGCTCACACAGAGGCCTATACCAAGTTTGGGAAGGGTGATGGCTTGGAAGAGGATGTCCTGGAGCAGGCAGATGGCCAAGTGGGGACTCTGAGGGTGGTACCTGGTGCAAATGCCAGGTGGGCAGAAGCTCTGTTCATAGGCCCGTGTTGTAATCAGTGAACAATACTGCATGCACACAAGAACAACCCAGTGAACTTTCTCAGTTCAAAGTCTGTGCCCATTGTGTCCCAAGAGGACCATCACCTGTGATATGCTGAAGACCCCTATGGATCTAGTCACAGTTCCCAGCATTGCTGAGGAGTGTAGGCAGAGTGAGGGAAGGTACAGGGCTGTTGGAACAGGAGAGTGTACAGTGTGCCCATTCGCGACAGGTTGGAGCAGGCTGATACCATTCTGCTATTGGATGCCTCCTTTCAGCTTGAACTCCTGATACCTTGGGAGTTTCCCTAGAAGCTAGTAGCTCAGATGACTGCAGTTGGCACCTCTTGCAGACACTGAAGGAATCCAACCTCTAGCCTTCGATCCTGCTCTGCTTCCTGCCCCCTCAACTGCCACTGTCATACCTGACCAGGAAGAGATGGACAGCCTTTTGATGGCCCTAAAGAGGAAGCTGTCTGCAATGGGTGGGCACCAACTCACAGGCCCACTAGGTACTCCTGACCTGAGCAAGGAATCAGCAGCATTTCCAGCACTGCCTGGATGCTCTTGATCAAATTGGCTCTCTTGGTTGAAGAGCATGAGTGGCACTGGTAGAGGAGACACTGAGAAGATCCTCAACATCACCCAGAACCCTCAGGGTATCTGAGCACAACTCAGGTCCCATGAGATCTTCACATAGAAAAACTTGATCCAAAATGGCAGAGCCAAGCCACTCCTACAAAGATCCTGAGCATCCTGTAGGGATTTGTCAGGGACTCAAGACTTTTTGGACACCCTGAGGATATGAGTGGAGGGATGTGAGTCTTTTAATTTTTTAGGGAAATATATGAAAAAAATTTTTTTTCTGTGATCATGGTTGCATTCCATGGCCTCATACATGCTAGGTAGGTACAATCACCGAGCTGTGCCCCTGCCCACTCCCAAACTAGCACTCTACTGCTGAGCTAAATCCCAGCCCAGCCTCATGGCTTTTTCCTCCTCTTCTTCCTCCTCCTCTTCTTCCTCTTCCTTCTCTTCTTCTTCCTCCCCCTTCTCCTCCTCTTCCTCCTCCTCCCGTTCTCCTCTTTCCTTCTTCCTCCTCCTCCTCCTTCTCTTCTTTCTCTTCCTTCTACTCCTTTTCCTCCTCCTCTTTCTCCTCCTTTTCTTCTTCTTCCTTCTCTTCTTCTCCTTCTCCCTTCTCCCTCCTCCCTCCTTCTCCTCCTTTTTTTCAATACAGGGTTTTTTCTTTGTAGCCTTGGATGTCCTAGAACCCACTCTGTAGACCAGGCTGGCCTCAAACTCAGAGATCTTGCCTACCCAGATGCTGAGATTAAAGGCATACACTACTACCACCTGGCAGCTTTTATTTTTCAAATGTCAAACAAATGTGAAAAGTTCAGGTCAACTAGGAATGTCTGCATATGAGAATCTGCTTTACTTCCATGATCTCCAAGTCATGGTTTCACATGAACATTTCCAGAACTTACCAACCCCCCCCCCCAGAAAAAAAATCTTAAAATTCTTATGGAAGCACAAAGCTAGCTGAAGCAATCTTAAGCAAAAAGAATAATGCTGTAGGTATCAACATACCTGACTTAAAGTTATATTAAAGAGCCATAGTAACAAAGCCAGCATAATGCTGGAACAAAACAGGCACATAGATCAATGGAAGAGAAGGCCAAGATATTAACTCATATAGCTACAGCCACTGGGTTTTTGGCAAAAGAGCCAAAAAATATGCTTTGGGGAAAAAGACAAGCTCTTCAGCAAATGACGCAGGGAAAACTGAATATTGACACATTAAAAAATAAAAGTAGATCCCCCTCTCTTGTCTGCACAAAAATCAATTCCAAATGGATCAAACACCTTAATGTAAGACCTGGAACTCTGACAGTATTTGAGGGAAAACACTAAGATAAAAGTATAGGCAAGCTGAGGGATCTCAGCGCTCAGGAGGCAGAGGCAGGAGGATCTCTGAGTTCAAGGCCAGCCTGGTCTACAGAGTGAGTTCCAGGACAGCCAGGGACACAGAGAGAAACCCTGTCTCAAAAAACCAAACCAACCAAACCCAAACCAAACCAAACCAACCAAACCAACCAAACCCAAACCAAACCCAAACCAAACCAAACCCCACAACAATCCCCACCAAACCACATTAGACTCCATCTCATGGCAGGAAGACTGGCAATGATTAAGAAAACAAATATGAAATGCTAGTGAGAACTGTATACAAAGGGAATTGTATACACCGCTATAAACTGGTAGTGGGGGTCCTCAAAAAACTACAAGTAGATCTACCATGTGAGCAACACGTTCATATCCTCACTAGCATTTGATTTTTTTTTTCTTAAAGATTACCATTTGTCCTGGCATGAGATGGAGTCTGATGTGGTTTGTGGGTTGTGTTGTTGTTGTTGTTGTTGTTGTTGATTTATTTAGCCATGAGCCCAAGCAGGTTGGTAAGTAAGCAGCATGGCTCCTCTGTGGTTTCTCCATCAAATTCCTGCCTTGAGTTCCTGCATCTGCCTTCCTCAATGGATGGTAACCTGTAAGGTGAAATAAGCCCTTTCCTCCCCAAGTTGCTTTTGGTCATGGTGTTTATCACAGAAACAAAACAGCACACTAGAATAATGTGCTTGCTGCCATGCCTAACAACCTGAGTTTAGTTCTCGCAGTCCCCATGGCGAGTGGAAAGAGCAAGTCCTGAAGTCGCCCTCTGGTCACCATACACACATGTCATGTCACACATATGCCACGCACATAACACTCACATAAAGAAAAAATACATGTAAAAGATTAAAGGGGAAAGTTTATCACGTGTTTAAGCATGGGGTCAGTAGAAGGAGAGGTTCTAGGGAAGAACAGACATGGGCTTCTCAGAAGAGAGCCCTGCTTACGTGTCTCAGCAGTACTTATGTACTATTTTGGTGGCTCTAGAATTATACTCTTAATAGTTTATTTCAAAACCTTTCCTTCTTTTTCTTTATTATGTTTATTTAGTTACGTGTGCATATATGGTGCATACATGCCGCAGCATTCACTGGAGGTCAGAAGGTAGTGTTAGGGAGTCAGACCTCTACATCCACATGAGGATCCCAAGACTCAACTCATCACTTAGAGTAATCTTGCCAGCCCCATCACGCTCTTTATGATAAGTGAGGTTACATGTGCTTTTGGATAGGATTATAATCTAATAAAGATAAAATCATGAGCCACAAGGGTTGCACAAAGGGATTAAGACATGTCTTTTCTTGTGAAGATTCTTAGGAGAGGCCTAGAAAATTTCAGGTCTGCAGATAGATGGAAAAAGGTCACCTATACATAGGCTTCAGGCATGGTTCGTTGCTATTTAAACTTCCTTATTTGGATCTCCACTAAATAAAAGAAAGACTGTCTCTATGTCGGTAACCTTGAATGTTAACAGTGCTGGAACTCTAGCTGACGAGAAGCTTTAAGCAGACCCCAGGGAAAGGAGCTCCCTTTCCTTCCCAGATCCCCATAATTTTCCCTGACTTTCATCCTGCCTCATGTATGACATAAAAGTCTAAGTAACACTGGCTAGGGGGAACAGAGAGGATTAATAGGAAGGGGGAGTCAGGAAGGGGTGTATGGAGGGAGGCATGTTCAATATACATTACATAGTGTATTAAATGCACTTATGTAACATAGTACCATGTACAATGAGTATACATAATAAAAAATCCGATGTTTGCTGGAGCCAAGGCAAGAGGTGACAATTCTGGACCACTGTTCCTGTTTCACCACAGTACTTCAACAGTGATATCCACGATGTGTCACACTTCTGTTTAATTGAAGCAACGCATAGAGCCATGACACCCTAAATGTCCCTCAGCATGTGGATATCTTTGGTGGGGACAATGGCTTGTTGATTGTGTACCATGTTTTCATTATGCTTTGGAGGGTGATTATACTGTTACGTACATCTGGAAACTATGCTATAGGGTTTCTTAAAAAAGGAATTAAAACCGTGTAAAATTATGTGTGTTGTTTTTTTTTAAAATCAATTTTGAAAGTGTGACTCTTAGGACCTTTCATGGGGTTGGCTGAGTGAAAATCTATTAAAATGGAGGGGGAATTAGAACAAGTAATGTGGCTAGAGGTTTGGTGTGAAATTCTTGGGACCCAGTCAAGTATCTGTTTTCTATATTGGGACAGAATCTAAACTGCTACCCAAGAAAAAAGGAAGGTGTCTTTTTAGTCTAAGCCAAGAGCTTAGCAAACATCAATTTTCACAACTAGATAAGAGCTTTACCTCTGCTCGTATAGTTTTGGGTAGTTGTATACTAGATATTAAACCTAGGGCCTTGTTCATGATAGACACAGACTCTACCACTCAACTATATATTCCCAGTCCTGCTTATATAACGTTATAATGTTTTGGACTTGTTGAAAGTCAATAAACTTGCTTTGGAATGACTTATAATTATAGCAAAACAATATAAAATCAATTGTTTCTCAGCTCAGCAGTTTTATTCCCATCTCCCTTCTCTGAAATACTTCATGGCAAAAACACTGAGGAGTTAGTCATCTAAAAGCTGAGTATACATCTCATCACATTTTAAAAAAATCTCCTTCCTAAGAAGCAATACACCCAAAATAATATTTTTATGTGAGAGGTATAAAGACTAAATGTGCAAATAGTCATGTGTACCCATGTACCTCCTATCCCACCCATCTGAGCACAGACATTAGTGTACCTCCGAGAATTCTGAGCCCACTCCTTGTGAAAGCACAACATGAAGCTGCAAAATGCTGTGGAAAAGAAACTGATATAGCCACCTACGTTAGAAAAGAACAAAGTCCTTAAGCCAGCGGCCTGAGCTTTCTTCTTAAGAAACTAGAGAGGGGAGCAAACAACACCCAGTGTAAGTGAGGGAATGGAAATAAGAGAGATCAGAATGGAAACCGGGAAATAAAAAGTAACAAACAGAGCCCACACCTGTGATCCTCCTAAGGAAGCTCAGATAGGGGGATCCTTATGACTTCAAGGCCAGCCTGGACCACAAATGAGTTCCAGGCCCTGGCTCAAAAAGGGGGTGGGGGGGTGCATTCTTACAGATAGAGGAGAGAAAATAAGGGATGTATTGAACAACTTAGATCAGTATTGATAAACTTTATGCACAAGGCTAGGGAAGGGCCTGCAGGATGACTCAGTGGAAGAAGCACCAGCCACACAAGACTGACTTTGATCACCAGAACCCACAGTGGACAGAGAGAGCCACCTCCTGAGGTTGTCCTTTGACCTCCATGTATGCACCAAAACATGAGCCATCTTCATTCACATGCACTAATACAATTCTTAATTATCTAGGGGCAGAAAGCTTTCTTGATTCAATCCCTAGTACTGAAAAACAAAAAACTTTAGGTAATGTGGGGGCAATGTGGGTTCTACCATTCCCTTTGCATCTGTGTCATCATCCCAGCCTGAGAGCTGCACACAACATCTACAGTCGATGCATGCAAAGGGGTATGACGGAGTTACAATAAAACCTAATTTTTACTTTACTAAACACATGCAGTAAATCGTATTTCACTCACGGGCAATAGCTTGGTGCTCCCAACTTAGGAAATTTTTTTTTTGTATTAGTACAAAACTAGACACACAGGCTAATGGAATGGAACAGAGGATCCTGTACTAAACCCACACTGCTGTGGTCACAGGCTTTTTAATAACAATATGAAAAAAATACAGTTGGAGAAAGGACAGTCTGTTCAACAAATAATGCTGGGAAACCTAGATATACATATGTAGAGGAATAAAAGTAGATCTTGTCTTTCACCGTACTAAAATTAATTCAAAATAGACCAAAGACTTTAACATTAATATCAAGGCCTGGAACTTGAAAGGTACTAGGGGGAAAAAAACCCTCTTCAAGATACGGGCTTATGTCAAGCATGCTGGTACACATCTTTAATCCCAGCACTCAGGAGGCAGAAGCAAGTGGATCTCTGTGAGGCCAGAAAGAGATTCAAAAAGTTTTATATATATAAAGATTTGCACAGGCAAATCTTTCTAAATATATTTTCCAAAGCCTGACCAAATAGCAAAGCCTGATGTGGCTGTGTGAAATTAAAAAGCTTCTGTACAGCAAACAGTAGAGAAGGCTAAGAGTGGGAGAAAGACTTTCTTAGTTATTCCTCTGCTGGGAATTAATACCCAGAATACATAAAGGGCTCTAAACCAACAAACAACTCCATCACTAAAGAGATAAATAGACCATCTCCAAACAAATGCAAATGGCCAATAATACCTGAAAATGCTCACTGTCCTTATCCATACTGCAATGCAAATACAAACTACAGCAACACCCCCACCTGTTAGATGGCCTCATCAAATGATAACAAACACGGCTAAGGATGTGGGGAAATGAACCCTTAAACACTGGCAGTGATATGAGCTAGTATAGCCACTCCGGGAGTCAGTGTGTGGAGGCTTGTCAAAACTAAAGGACAGAGCCACTGCATGGTCCAGCCAGGAACCACCTGTCCCCAGCAGCTATTGCCATGGTTCCCATTTCGTTACGTCTACCAAAGAAGGACACTTACATTGAACTGTATTACAGCTTCTGAGTACATAAGACAACATCTCCTTGTGCTTTTCATTTCCGTTTCCTTAATGCTGATGATGAACGTCCTTCATTACTCTACATCAAAGGGACACTCCTATGGAATTACCTCCCTTAACTCCGTTTAGATACAAACAGGTTAGAAATTATCAGTAAATTAAAAATATTAGCATTCCTTCCTAATCTCTCTTACAATTACACTACCCCTGAGGCAAAGGAGCAAGTGCCAAGCTATAAGAGCTCTCATGGTTTTAAAAATAAATTCCTAAATTTAAAAGTTAACAGTATATTAAGTAGTTGTCATCTCTTAAAAGAGGGGCTAATTAGTGGGGCAGCCTACCTTATCTTTACTCTTAACAGATTCTAAGGAAAACCAATCTAAAGTGAAATGAACAAATAATCATTTGGACCTTAAAATACTAAGCATACCATGACAGACTTATTACTACTTAAGAAGCACAGGGTTCATACCAACCACAGAAAGATCTTGCTTACCGTCTTCAATAGCATTTTTGACCGCACGAAGTCCATCTCTTAAGGCATCCTTGATCTGTATGAGAGTATGCTTATTTGGTCCTTTGACCAACAAGGTGACAGAGAGAGGGTTTACACAGTCCTCAATAAAAGTGAACTTTTCTTCACCCTAACCGATGACAAGAAAAGATGTAACCTTAAGGACTGGGATCGCTTAGGGATACAGGTGATAGAACACTTTGCCTAGCATGCATGAGATCCTAACTTAGATCCCAACCTCTGTCTCTGTCTCTCTCTCTCTCTCTCTTTCTCTCTCTCACTATAACATTTGACATGTTATATTATTACATTCATATAAAATAACAATGTCATCATGAAATTCAAATCTATTTTCTACTAGAATCCAATCTTCATGTGAAATTTTTTTTATCAACTATAACTAAAGGTATATTTTGAAGTGGTTAAATTACCCTACCACTTGGGAAGGCTGAGTTCAACACCAGCCTGGGCCAAATAGCAAAACTCCTAGCATTTATATAAGTAAATTATAAACTTTGTCCTATCAGACCTCAAAAATGCAAAATATGAATTAAAAGGTATAAAATGCCAAATAGCATTTAGGAATCAATTTACAACTGCTATTCACAGAAATACTCACCAGTGCACATTCAAATACAAGGCCAGCATGCCCCAAGCATTCTTCACTCAGGTCTTCAAAGGAGTTTACAGCCAATCCTCCACAAGCAAGGGTAAGCCTGGAATCATTATGCCACTCTCACTTTGGTTATGGAAAACACAAAGGCTAATTTTTTTTTTTTTTTGCATGATCTGGTTTCTAACTCATGGCGATTCTCCTACTTCAGCCTCTTAAGTATGGGGTCACCATGTACGAGCCACCATGCCCAGCTAAAGCTAACTTCTTAAGGATGAAGCAATATCTAACACAGCCTACATGATACAGTAGTGGGGGGGGGGAGCAGACAAATGAAATGGTGTGTGTTTTTCAAGTACAGTATGAGAAATAGTTACCATTTTTATAGTGAGAACACTTAAAACTAGTTTGTCTTATTTTGTTTTGTATTTTGTTTTCAATAATACACATAGTCTGGGCATGGTGGTGCAGGCCTTTAATCCAAGCACTAAGGAAGCAGAGGCAGGGGGATCCCTATGAGTTCAAGGCCAACCTGGTCTAGATAATAAATTCTAGGCAAGCCAGGACTGCATCTAAGATCCTGTCTCAAAAACAGACAAAGTTATTAACTACAGTCACTGTGCTGTATAGCAAATCCTTTAATGCATCTGTCCTCTTTAATGAAATGTTTGCATCCTTTAACCACCATCATACAAACTCTCATCTCCCCTATCACTCCAACCTGCTAGAACTATCATTCTCATATCTACTTCTGGAGGTTCAGGAGTTTTTAAATTCTAATGTAAATGAGACCATACAGCGCGGTAGTGTTTCTAAAATCCACTTTGGGTGTGGGAGGGAGTGTGTGTGTGCCCATGTATGTGAGGATGCACTCACCCCTGCCTGGGGTGGGCAGAGGTGCACACCAGTATGTCTTTTCTCAGTCACTTCTCCATCTTATGTTTTTGAGGCAGGTCTCTCACTGAACACAAAACTTGAAGTTTCACCTAGACTAGATGGGCAACAAGACCCTAGGGTTGGGGTACAGGCATCCAGCACTGTTGGACCTGGCTTTCATGTGGCTTCTTGGAATCAGAACTCAGGGTTTCATGTTTGCACAGCAAGTACGTTACATGCTGAGCTACTTCCCCATCCCAAAATCTTGTTTTGAGCAAGATAAAAACTTTTTAAAATGAAAATCTTCCTTTCTACAACAAACTTATGTATTTAATGTTTTTTAAAGAGTTTATTTTTACGTGTATGTGTGTTTTGCCTGCATGTCCAAATGTCCACCATATGTGTGTCTGGTGCCCTCTGAGGCGAGAAGAATGTGTCAGATCCCCTGGAACTGGAGTTATGGACAGTTGTGAGCTGTCATGTAGATGCTGGAATCCAAACCCTAGCACTTGGCAGGAGAAGCAAGTGCTTAGTGCTGAGTCTCTGGCCCAGTGTTGGTTTTTAACAGCACAATTGTTTACTAACATTAACAACAAAATTTAGAATTTATTCACTAATATTTTGCTCAGAAATATTTACTTATGAGCTACAAGGAATATACATGAGATGACTTAAATTTAACCCGTTAAAACTCATAGGAGGGGAATTGAAGAGATGGCTCAGCAATTAAGAACACTCATTGCCCTCCCAGAGAATATGAAGTCCTAGAATCCAGTCACCTGACTCACAACTACCAGAGGATGCAGCACCCTCTTCTGGCCTCTGGGAGCACACACATACACACGGCAGGCATGTACACATGAACAAACACACACAAATACACAGGAAAATAAATAAATAGTTTGGGGGTGGTTTTTGTTTGGTTTAGTTTTGATTTTTTTTCAAGATAGGGTTTCTCTGCATAGCTCTGGCTGTCCTGGAACTCACAATGTAGACCACGCTAGCCTCGAACTCCCAAAACTCAGATTCCCCTGCCTCTGCATCCCCAGTGCTGGGATTAAACACATGGACCACCCTGTCCAGCAATTGTTCTTTAAAAACAAAAACAAAACTTAGAAAGCTTTGGGTTCAATTCCTGGAATTACAAACAAAAAGGATAGCAGCAGCAAGGGCAGCAGAAAGCACTTCAGGTACACAACCTGCACTTACCTCTCGAGGTTTCTTCTTTTTGCCCTTCGAAGAGCTACAATGTTATGTTTTGCAAGCATTTCTAAGGAAACCGGATCGATGCCCTGTAGTCAAGTTAACACAAAAGTTATGAGAGTTTTTGTTTCGCACCAGTCAAGTCCGTGGCTGAGCTCTACTCCGAACCTCTAAAAATGTAAGCCAATATTCCTCAAGGGTTTCTGTCTCAAAACCACTTTACATTCTTAAAAGTCAAAAAGAATCCATGCTGGGCATGGCAGCACACACTGGTAATCCCAGCACTCAGGAGGCTGAAGCAAGGGAGGTCTAAAGTCCCAGGCCAATTCAGACTACAAATGAGTTTCATGTCAGCCTAAGCTATATAGCGAGTTATATCTGTATCAAATCATAAAAACAGGAGCTAGAGGGATGGGTCAGTGGTTAAGAGCCCTTGCTGATCTTTCCAGAGGGCCCAGGTTCAGTTCCCAGCACCCATGTGAGATGGCTCAGTACTGCCTGTAGCTCCACTTTCAGACACACATTCCTAAACATAAATAAAAAAGGAAAACATTTTAAGGGGTTCTTATATTTTAAGTGGACTATTTATTCATGCATGACTTTGTAAAGCTGTCTGGTTTTCTGTCATTTAGAAAGTTCTGGTTCATTGAGCTGGGCTCAAGTATTACTGTAGGCAGCACATTCTGTGAGGTGTCTTCCTTGGAATGGTAGGATTGCTAAATTTGTTTTTCAGGAAAAGAAATCCAATGAACAGCCCACTCTAAATAACTATAGTTTATCTGTTGGTCCTTCTTTTAACTAAAAATGGCTTTCCATAAAAAGGTAGCTGGTTTAGCTCAAATCCAGTTATATAAAGTCTTTCTTCAAGACAACTATCATGTTTTCTATACAGAAGTAATTCATGTATATTTCATATTTTAATCACACTAAATTATAAAAGAATACTTGAGTATTAATGTTTAATAAAAATCATTACAGTTAACATTTCAAAATATTCTTTTCTGTAAAAATTATGTATATAGTACATCTGTAAATGGGTATGTGCACCTGAGTGCAGGTATGTGGAGGTCTGAAGGCATGAGATCCCCTGGAGCTGCAGCCCCAGGTAGCAGTGAGCCACACAACCACGTGAGTGCTGAGAGCTGAACTCAGATCTGCACGAGCACTACATGCTCTTAACTGCTGAGCCACCTTTCCAGACCCATCATCAAGACATTATTCTTAAAAAGAACATAGTGGTGAGCACAGTTTGGCGCTGCTCTCCTGGTCTTCAGGAAGAATCCAGCAGCTTTACCTTTCCTCACAAATGTCAACGCAGTGTAAAAGGCATTGTTATAATGAAAAGAATTTCCTCCCCAAACTCCCAGAAAATATTGTAGGGTCATTGAGGGTCAACAGGTCACATTGAGAAATGCTGAGGAACAGTGACAAGCACTTGAGCTGTCCGCTTCTCTCTCACCTTTTGATTAATGACAACAAATCCTTTATTGGACTCAGCACAGACTTTCTGCTTTAGATCTATTATTTTCTGCACTCTATCTTCAATAAATTTTCTTTCCGCTTTTACCAATTTCTCTTTCTCTTCTACAGTCTTATAGAAGAAACCAGAGCTCACTTCTCTAAAGGATTAATAAGAACAAGTTAGTAAAACCAGGTATGGAGGCTAAAGCAAAGGACTCACAAGATTGAAGCCACCCAGGGCAATGCAAGTCCCTTTCTCAAGAAAATAAACACAAACAAACAAACAAACAAACAGGAAAAGTTAGAAAAGGTGGAGTAGGAGAGAAAAAGATTATGAAACACATTCAGAGAAGAGAAAGCTGGGCATAATGGCTCATACTGTAATCCCAATGGTTAGGAGACTGAGGCAGGAGGATTGCTGCATGTTTGAGACCATCCTGGACTAGAAAGATGTGGGTGAAAGAAGGAGGTGATGGTGGGGAGATGTAAATACTATTTTTAAAAATTAGGGTTAGAGAGATGGCTCAGACTAAGGGCACTTGAGTTCAATTCCCAGCACCCATGTCAAATGGCTCACAACATCAGCTCTAGGGGATCAGTGCCCTCTTCTGGGCTTCTTTGGGTACCTTCATTCATGCACATACCCACACACAGATACATACACATAATTAAAACTAAAAATAAATTTACAAAAAAGAAATGTTAAAGGAATTTCAAACACCACGAAGACAAATTGACACGCACGTTTGTTCATACTCTAGTGACACATTGCAAATGAGGATGTACGCGTCTTTCACCTGCTTCTTCATCCTGGGGTGACGGGCGCCATGGTCCAAAACCAATCCTCTGACCAGCCTATTAAAACACGTAATGTTTTACATTACGTAATGTTCCACGGAATACAGATTTTCAAGTTAGAAAGCCATTCAAAGCTGGAATCAGCCAGGCCACACATTGTATAACTTCAAACCTAACATATAATTAGCAAAATTAGGGAAAAAATCTGTTTTAACAATATGACCATAAGTCAAAATGAAAAGTCAATCCAGAATTATTCTCTAAGTTACACAGCTCAAAAATAGGAGTAGCGGATCAAATAATAAAAGGTAGACACACAATGAATTTTTCAAAATAATTATATAGAATAACTAATAATTGCTAACCTAAATGTCCAGCACAATAGGATATTGTTCAGCAAATAACAGCCCAGATATTCAATGGCTATAAAAACTATGTAGTAACATGGAAAATATTTACAGGGATAGCCAATAAGTACAGAATAACCCACTGTATACTGTATGTAAAACACAATTACAACTATTCTTTTTAAAAAAATGTCAGCAATTAAAGAGAACCCCCCTACTTGGAATGTAGCTTGGTTGATATAGTGCATGTGGAGCATGATTAAGATTCTGCATTCTTTGATTCCCAGGACCATAAAAATAAATACATAAGGACTGGAAAACACTTGCTGCTCCGTAGAGGACCTGAGTTTGATTCTCAGGACCAAGTAGTAACTTACAACCAACGGAACTGATGCCCTCATCGGGCCTCTGAGGGCACCAGACATGCATGCGATACACATGCGTACCTGCAGGCAAAACACCCATGTACATAAAACAAATTTTTTAAAAAAACTGACTAAATAAGATGGTAGATAGCTAGATAGGAAGGTAGATAGGTAGGTAGGTAGGGGACCCTGAGAGCATGATTAGATTTGGATGATAGGAATACAGACCATGGGGGGGGGGGGGGGTTTCAGTTTTCCAAATATATTTTTTCTGGAGTAAATGTTTTCATAACTTTATAAAAGTCACTTATACACATTTAAGTGGTAGCATTTCTACTTAATACTCTCATGGAAAGTTTTTTAAAGAATTACTTGTTGCATGTGTGAGTGTGGGTGTGTACGTACCATAGCGCATGTGGAGGTCAGAGGACAACTCTGGGGAGTGAGTTCTCTCCTTCCACCTTAATGGTGCATGGTCTCTCCTCTGCTTCTTCCACTGAGAATCGTATTCCAGGCTAGCCCATGCATCCAGCCTTTTACATGAGTTCCAGGGATCAAATACAGGTCACCAGACTTAACCACAGCTAACACTTTTACGTGCTAGGCCCTCTTCTTGTCCTGGAAGACTCTTATGAGTATGGTGCTAGAGATTGAAGCAAGGCCTGTACATTTTAGGTCAGTCCTCTACCACTGACCCTTAAGAATTGTTTATGCTCAATTGTAAAAGTATCTTTTGTTCGACTGATGTAATTGTCCTGGAAGCTTCCGCCTCCATACAATCTTATCTAGGCCTAGAATGTTTTCAGCCTCTGAGACTTACTGCTGTATAAGCCCACCCTTTCTAGCTCTTTCTGAACTCTGGCTGTTCTGGCTCAAAACTACTTTCCATGCTGACTGATTCAACTTGGCTTCTTTCAGCTTCTGATTGAAATTGTTCTGCTTGGCCTCATACTAACTTTGGCAATATAATCTTCTGGCTCCTTCTCATTCTCTGGCTCATTTTGTCTTTACCTCTGTCTAGCTTGCTCTCTCTGCAACCTGTCTCTGTACAACTATCCACCTAAAACTGCCCTCTCTCTTCTCTCTCTGCGATGCTCTCTCTTACGTAGCCTCGTTTCCCTCTGAGCATTCTTTCTTTCTTCACAAGAGCTGGGCATATCTTATTCTGTCAAATCTTTCTCTGATTTGTCACTTTGTCTGCCTCTCAATTAGACATCACTTTTAAACATGGGTGCTTCCTTCTGTAAACTAACTTTTCCTTTATTGTTTAAGATTAAAACTGTGTGCTAAGGGAGTATCTGTATTCCAGCCAGAGTAACCCTGTTGCTGGATTGAAATCCTGCTACACCCAATATTTCCTAAATACTAAAAAAAAAAAAAAAAGTTTTTAGCCAGGCATAGTAGCTCACTCCTATAATCTCGGTACTTGGGAGGCATAAGCAAGAGGATTGGCACAAATTTGAAGTAAGCCTAGTCTACACAGTGAATTCCAGGCCAGCCTGAGCTTCAGATTAAAATCCTGTCAAAAAGGAAGGAAGGAAGGAAAGAAGGAAGGAAGGAAGGAAGGAAAGAGGAAAGGAAGGAAGAGCACTTTAAAAATGTCCAACATAGGATATAAAGGAGCTTTCAACTTTTTAATCTGACTAGAATACCCTAACTCCCAAATGAAGATGAAGATACCATACCTGGAGGGGGGGGGATATAAGTTCAATGTTCTCTTCTTTTCAAGCTTCTGTCATGTTTACTCTCCTCATCCTCAGAGAATGAATATGCTGCTCTGAGAAAATAGAAACTAGGCTGGGCAGTGGTGGTGTACATCTTTAATCCCAGCATTCAGGAGGCAAAAGCAGGTGGATATCTGAGTTCAAGGCCAGCCTGATCTACAGAAGTGAATTCCAGGACAGCCAGGGCTACACAGAGAAACACCCCCCCC
>JADRCH010000059.1:250881-292998 GCA_019843965.1 Rhynchomys soricoides | reverse complement strand
CCCACCTCCATCACCACCACCTCCACAAGTCCTCTGTAGTCCCTCATTCTTTAAAACAGAGCATGCCTCTCCTCACTCCATCCCCGAATCCCCTTCTGGCACAGAGCGCTGGTCCTATCTCACTGCTTTTTCTTACAGCTACACCCTGAACTGTCTCCACTTTGCAATTCCACCTTGAATTAGTAAGGGTTCTCTAGAGGAACAGAACCAATGGGATGAATATATTATTTAAAGAATTTATGAAGTCCGCTTTAAAATAGGAACAACAGCAGAATCACATGAGAGCTGAGAACTGGGGAGTTACTTAAGTCTGGGTGCCTTGGTAGTAGTCCCACAGGGCTATCTCTCACTGAGGGGAGGAGCAGCCTGTATGGCACAGTCCACAATGCTGGACACCTCAGCAGTCCGGATCTGGTAGGAGAAGCTCAGAAAAGCCTTGAAAAGTCACCGGCCTCAGTCCAGGATGAAAGCATAGAAACAGCTTCTGGTATTGACAACGAATCACAAGCTGAAGCAACAGGACAACAATTGATTCAAAGCCAGAGGGAGGCTGAGTAAAGGCTGGATGCTCTTCCTCCTCACACACCCTTTCATCCGTGCTGCTCCCACAATCAAGGTGAGTCTTCCCAGGTCAATCAAGGCGATCAGGACAGTTTCTTAGGAGGGCTCCCTGCTCAGGTGATTCTAATTTGTGGCCAGTTGCCATCAAAACCAACCAAAAACACCCCCTCCCTTACCACTCTCTCCTGCACTCACCTTCAGTCTGGCTTTTGTCTTTGCCTCTCTACTGAAGTGGTGTGCTGATCACTTTTCAGTTCACAAAAATATACTTTAAAAATTTTCTCTTTCTGCTTGGTGCAGAGACACCACGCCTCTTTGACCTCCCTGATCACTCATCCTCAGTCTCCACTGGTGAATTTTTAAGCTCTTTTCAATTTCTAAACAACTTTCCAACGTTCAGGATTCTTTTTTCCGAACTGATTAAGTCAATTTATTAAAATAGTTGACTTAGGCAACCACAATAGTTACTTCAGCCTGCACTCCTGATGATGATGGGAGTAATCACTTAACAATCTCAGAGTATAAATCAATGAGTGGCTCATGGACTGGGTGAGTCAGTGAGTTGCTCATAGATTCTCATCTGGAAACAATCCCATGTCTTAGAACCTTCACTGCAAGATGGCTAGTGTTGTGGTAGGTGTGTGAACTGGCCCTTTTCCTTTCAGATTCTTTTCTTTTTGCACCTCTGATCAAGGAAGCACACACCAGAAACTTCGCATCATGGCTGGATCATGGCTGGTGAGGGTGATTTGAATTTGGAAGATCAACAATTCCAATTCTCCTGGCATCTTTTTATAAATGTGCACGGTATCTTTTTATAAATGTGCACGGATTTTATTTTATTTTATTTTGCCTGCATGTATGTCTATACACCATGTACATGCAATAACAGCAGAGGCCAGAAGATGGCAATAGATACCCCAGAACTGGAGTTAAAGATAGTGGGTGCTGGGAATTGAACCCAGGTCTTCTGGAAGCCCAGTCGGCACTCTTAACCCCTGAGCCATCTTTCCAGCCTCCTTTCTGTTATCTTTAAAAGTCATGGTTGCAAGCGTCTCAGTGTTGACATTTCCAATGTGTGCCTCTGACAAC
This sequence comes from Rhynchomys soricoides, assembly GCA_019843965.1. NCBI lineage: Eukaryota > Metazoa > Chordata > Mammalia > Rodentia > Muridae > Rhynchomys > Rhynchomys soricoides. Next base: position 291,345 of record JADRCH010000059.1, on the reverse strand, counting down.
TCGAGTACACATGTGCACACGCATGTGTGCATGGGCACGCACACTCGTGTGTGTGTGTGTGTGTGTGTGTCTGTAGCTGTATGTAAAACACATATGACTACAGGCCTAGATACACACATGAGTATATATGTACATGTAAAGATTAAAGGCATCAGTACATTTTCTCCAAAGTACTGCACCTGTCTTCAACAAAAATACTAAAGAAAATATTTTCAATATATAAATATACCTGGAACAGATATTAATAATCATCAAGATGATGCCCATGATGGACAAATGAACTGCCCTGTGGTGCTGGCTGGTGTGCTTCGCGAATGTCAGGTGTGGACCATTGTGCACAGCCTTTGGTTATGTTCCTGTTTTTCCAAGTCACCCACACACACACAGTCTCATCCCATCAGCAACAACTCCTACTGAAAGATTTCTTCAAATTTTTAGATACTCCAGTGACTCTGGAATGTAAACTCTGGATGTATTTAGAACTATTTATTTCTGGGTGGCCACTATCTTCCAGCCAAATCCAACAATATCTGTCAAGTAAGGAGTCAAAGCTCTTTATTGGTTTGCCTGAGGTTGGAGAAATTCTCTCTCTTTTTTTAAAAAAATTTGCCACTTTTTATTGGATTTTTGTATTTTGAATTTCAAGTATTTTTCTACATCAAATCTAGCGAAAAACAGTGATGACGGTTTGTGATTTATAATAAACACTAGACAATATTCAGACTCTGGCTAAGCAAACGGGGCAATCAAGCAGTTAAGCTGAGTGGTGCTGCAGGCTGTGTAGAGCACTTCTGTGGAGTTGTGTTTCTGAAATGCCCTTTCTGGGACTTCAGCCTGGAGACTATGCGGACGGTCTGTATTGCTCTCAGCTCACAGGGTAGACAGTGGTAATGTCCAGCTCTTTCCCTATTTCGGTCCAAGCCAGGAGGAAATGCTAATGCGAGCCAGGAACAGACTGAGTGTGGCACAGGTCTGTCACCATCCTGAGGCCCAACTAGATCTGAGCATTGCTGCCAGCTCTGCTTCCTCCTCTTCCTCTTCCTTCTCTTCCTCTTCTTCCTCTTCCTCCTCCTCCTCTGTCTCTACCCTTTCCTTTTTTTTTTTTAAGAGAAAGGAACAGTAATTGGGTAGGATTTTCTTTTCTTTTTTATTACCTTTCTGTCTGATGTTATTTTCCTCTTGTCGGTCCTGGAACCCTGACCGGAATCACACTGTTGAATCCTTCAGGTGACACACTGCCTTTTAACCTCCACCCTGCAGTCAGAGCATGGTGGTGACGCCTTTGTTGACAGGCTTGACCTTCCTGTCCCTCCACCCTACCTTGTGTCCCATGGGGCAATGGCAGAGATTCCCACTCCATCGCACTGCTGTCTCGTCCTCAGCAGCAAACCCTGGGTTCCATGTGTCCTCTAAGCTCAAGATAAAGGCAGTGGTTAGTCCCTGGGCACTGATGGGAGATGAGAAAGTCACAACCAGAAGTGTCATTGCCAACCCTGGCACTGGAGAACCCAGCCTCCCCCAGTGACAACTCACAGACATCCGTAGTTTCACTGGGAGCTTGGGCACACAAGGAAACCAGAGCCCAGAGTGGACTCTCGTGTTGTTCTAACAGCTATGGAGATTGAGGGATGTGTGGTGAATGTAAAGTACCCAGTTTACTTGGCAGTCTCCTGTGTAAATTACAGTAAAAGTGAAATTAAAACAAAAATAAATTTGATCTCAAAATGCCAAAAAAAAAAAAAGGTCATGGTTGCAGCCTCATAACAATGATTCTCATGAGGATACGTGATATGAGATACATCCTGCATCTATTCTGAACCCATTCCAGGATCTCAGGTCATCCACATGTAGAATGGATCCTCTCTCCTCACTTTAATCTCTTCTTATACTCTCACAGACACGACCAGAGGTGAGGTTTGCGTCCTGGGCCATTCTAAATACCACCAAACTGACCATCAAAATGAACTATCACATGGTTACATTCCAATATACCATCGTAAGTTGACACTATCAACTTATCATAGCAAATGCATTTAATCTCCCTAACCTTCCCACCACCAGCATTTAGCAATGCCGCACATAGCAGAGCACTGGCTGTGCAGTTTTGTGATTGTAGGGTTAGCTGTGAGCTGCTGCTCACTCCCACTGCTCAGCATCACAAGAAAGTATCACACAATATGATTGCTGGTGGGAATCAAAATGTAAAATTCAAAGTACAGGTTCTCCTGAATGTATATCACCTTCACACCACTGTAAAGCTAGTGAACTGTAAATCGGAAACCATCTGTAACTGTAAGCCTAGTTTTAACCACAATAAAAGCACCAAAAAGTGAAAATGAATGCAAACCAACATTTGACAGGATGCCTCTAGCAAACTACGAATAGAGAAAAATCTATAGGCTGAACACTAAGCAGAGGAAAGTACATCAGTGCTGCTTGGCTGAAGGAGGTTCCTTGGTTTCTCCTCTACTCTCAGTAACCCATAGTCACATCAAGAAACGTTAACTAAGGAAGCACATGAACTTGCAGAGTCATCCACAGACGGGAAGGAAGGTGAAAAAGAAGAAGCTGAGCTGAATGTGTTAGCTCCAGGCCTGCTGGCAAGGGCCAGGAAGAAAGAAGATGGAACACAACTTAGACAGCCACTGGGGAGCCAGGGACATATCTCCAGCTGATAAGTGGGAGAGAGCTGCAGTCTCAAGTGGAGCTGAGATGGCAAAAGCCATAAACATCAAACCAAGTTGAGATTACGAAGATACAGTTTCAAAAACTCGGTATGAAATAGCAGTAGTATCACGTGGGATTTTAAAGAATAGTAACAAGATCATGTTTCAAGGAGTAAATGGGGATATTATCCAGAGCAAAGATATTAAGACCAGACTTCTATAAGTTATTATAAATTTTATAATTTCTACTAATCAAAAAATAGTAGAAGTGTGAAATTTGCAAATTAGTAGAGAAGAAAAATATAATGATAAAACCACTAAGACGAAAAGTCGATTAGAAGAAACATAGGACAATGGGAAATGAATAGATAGTAAAAATACAGGACATGTGAAATCAAATGTACTCTTAACAATGTTAAATGTAATAGATTGGCTATTTCAATTAAAATATAAAGACTACCTGATTAAGAATGTTTGCTTGTCTCCAAAAAGTAAAACAAAATAAAAATGTCATTTACAAAAAGCAATCTTCTCAAATATAAGGACAAGAAAATTGAAAGTAAAACAACACACATGACAGGCACATGCCAATCAAGAGAAAACTGGGAGCTGGGGAGACTGCTCAGTGGTTAAGGGCACTGGCTGCTCTCACAGAAGACGCAGGTTCAGTTCCCGGCGTCACATGGTGGATCACAACCATCTGTTAATGCCAGTTCCAGAGGATCTGATGCCCTCCTGACCACTACAGGTCCCAGCTATGCACAAGTTGCATGTACATGCATGCAGACAAAACACTTATACACATAAAATGTCATTTTAAAAAAATCTTAAATGAAAACATATTCATAGCTGGGCTGTGTTGGCACATACTTTTAATCCTAAACAGACACCAGCAGATCCCTGAGTTCAAGGCCAGCCTGGTTTACAGAGTGAATTCCATGACAGCCAGGACTACTCAGAGAAACCCTGTTTCAAATGCCCCACCCCCCCAAAAAAAAACTTAAAAAGAGAAAACTGGAATAACAACCATATCAACATGATAGATTATACTTTTAAGACATTTCTAACCAGATCTGTACAGGTCTTTAATCCCAGATACCTGAGAAGCTAAGACAGGAGGATCAGAAGCCAAGACTTATGTTGGCTACAGGGTGATTCAAGGCCAGCCTTGGTAAATCAGTAAGACCTTATCTCATAATAAAAAGTAAGAGAAAGGGCTGGAGAAATGACTCAAAGGTTAAGAGCACTGGCTGTTCTTCCAGAGGTTCTGAGTTCAATTCCCAGCAACCACATGGTGGTTCATAACCATCTATAGTGAGATATGTAATAACATCTATAATAATCTTCTGGCCCATAGGCATACATGCAGCCAGAGTGCTATATACATAATAAATAAATAAATCTTTTAAAAAAAAAAAAAGTAAGAGAAAAAGTATGGAGTTATAGCTCAGTAGTAAAGCATATACCAGGCATGTGTAAGGCATTTGTTCAATCCTCAGTACTGGGGGAAAAGTCATTGTTAGAGAAAAGATAGACATTTTATATTAGCACAAAAAGTTCAGAGTTTGAGGAAAAATACTATATTAAAAGTTGGTCACACCTAAAGCTGGGCAAAGTGACATAACCATAATCTCAGCATTTAGGAGGCTCAGGAAGGAGGATCCTAAGTTAAAGGCTAGTCTAGGCTACTTAGCAAGACCATATCAAAGAATAAACATAAGAACAATCCTGTATGCATCTAGTAAGACAGTTTTGGTATTTTATTTGTTTTTCTTTGCTAAGGATGGAACTTGGGGCCTTAAAGATATTATTCAAAGGGTCTGTGCTCAGATGCATCTCTAGGCCAAGAGAGCCTCAAAATCTATGAAAGATCCAGGCATGGTGGCATAGCCCTTTAATCCTAGGAAGTAGGTGGATCTCTGTGAGTTCAAGGCCAGTCTGGCCTACAGAGGGAGTTCCAGGCCACCCAAGGCCAGATAGAGAGACCTTGTCTCAAGATAAACAAACATATGTAATATATATGTGTATGTTTGTGTATTTGTATGCTTAATATACATTTAATATATATTAAAGCTGTCAAAACTAAGTGAGAATATAAACAAATCCATGATGATATTGCTACAATATTCTTAAAATGCTAACATGTCTCAGTAATTGAGAGAATAAGCTGTCAGAACATTAATAAGGATACTGAAGGTCTGAAAAGCAGTGTTAACAAAATAGGCCCCTTGATAGAAAACTGTACCTCACAACTGCAGCATAGCTTCTTGTCGACTACATAAAACACTACAAATACATTCTCTCAAGCCAAGCTCATAGCCTAGGACTCACAAGATTGATGAAAAAGGATTACTATGAGCTCAAGGCCAGGCGAGGCAGCAAGCGCACAACCCTGGCCTCCAAATAATAAAATAAAATAATTAATTCACTCTATACTTAAGCCTATAAAGCAAATCTCAACAAATTTCAAACTAGGGAAATCTTATAGAATATGTCCCCTACTGTTATATAATTGAACTAGAAATCAATTTTGAAATTAAAACACATGTTTAAAACAGAAATGAGAAGATATTTTAAATGGATTACATTTTCCAGCAAACCTCAGCCTGTCTGCCAGTGGGACAGACTCCATAACTATAGGAAAGCATGCAAACAAACAAACAAACAAAACCCCTCATTTTTAAGCCAACTCTTCCTGACAACAAGAACTTCTGCAGACATCCAGAAAGAGATACAGAAGGGGGAACAGAGGAGGAGACTGCAGGCCTGAGGAGCAAAGAGAACAGGGCAGTTCAAGTCTCAAACCAGGTGGGAAGGGGAAGAAAGGCTGGCTGCACCGCTGGGCATGACTCACGCCTGTAATCCCAGTATGTGGGAAGCCGAGGCAGAAAGACTGCCACAAACTCCAGATCAGCCTGGGTCACAGAGACATTAAAGTAAAACAAAATAAAAATGAATAAGCAAAAAGAATGCAGAAAAAGAAAATAGCTGAATGTGGCCATCCCAGGAAAGAGGGTCACCACAGAGCCACTTTTTCCTACACTGTCTGTACTTTAAGGCTAATCTTGCCCCTAAGATAGTCTTCCTATACCCAAATCACTCTTCAATGAGACCTTTAGACAGCAAAGAAAACAGGAAGTATTCTCAAAGTCATAATGCCCATGCTTGTTGGGTGATGCTGGGGCATGCCTTTGATCCTAGCACTTGGGAGGCAGAGGCAGGGGGATCTCTGGGAGTTTGCAGCCAGCCTGGTGTACAGAGAAAATTCCAGGATAGCCAGGGCTACATAGTGAGACCCTGTCTCAAACAAACAAACACAAACAAACACAAAACTGCACATGCTTGTAAGTAATCGCCGCACTCAGGAAGCAGAGATGGGAGGGTCAGAGGTCCCAGGATGGCCTGAGCTACGCAGTGAAAGCCGGTCTCAAAGCCAAAAATAATTAAAAGTTAAGGGATGTGGTTATGGAATACTTTGAGAAAAACTAAAAGCCTCAAATACTGTTTTACAAAAGAAGAGAACTAAAAACAAATGCCCTGAGCACTATTTTAATAAGACAGAAGCGAAAAGCTCCCCACCCTTAATCCAAAAGTCCAAGCATTAAAGAGAAGGGCATTAGGAAACACAAACTGAGAAGGGAGGTGGGAAGAGAGAGTGGGGGTGGGGAAAGTCCTTCAAACAGGATCTTTAGGACCAGTTTGTTCCAAAATTTGAAGATTCGGATGAGATGGACAAATTTTAGAAGTACTGATTTTCCAAAAAGTATATAGAAAACGTAACGGATCCTAAGAAAAATGGTGTAAGTTGCAAACAGAATACGTAGATAGTGTTTGCATCCTAATCAAAATTAATTCACTGAAAAACTCAAACAGTAAAGATGAAGTATAAATTAAATGCATAATATATATTAATGAGTTAGTATTATTTTTAAAAGTATATTAGTTAATATTGATAATATTTACATCTATTTCTAGATAAAGTATTTTCTAAAGTTGTCTTAATTTGGGTTTCTCTCGCAGTGAAGAGACACTATGACCATGGCAACTCTTATAAAGGAATACTTAATTGGGGCTGGCTTACAGTTTCAGAGGGTTAGTTCATTTATTGTCATGGCAAAAAGCATGACAGTGTGGAGGCAGACATGGTGCTAGAGAAAATCAGAGTTCTACATCTTGATTGCCCAGGCAGCAGCAGGAGACTAAGACTTATTGGCCAGACATGAGCTTCTTCAGACCTCAAAGTCCTCCCCCACACAGTGACACTTCCTCCAGCAAGGATATACATGCTCTGACAAGGCCTCACCAACACTGCCACTCCCTACGAGCCAAGCATTCAAACACATGAGTCTCTGGCTGCTATTCTTATTCAAATTACCACAAAAGTGAGATATTATTTCAAAATTTGCTTCAGAATAATGGAAATTAGTCCTAGCAGTTGGGAGGCAGAAGAATCTCACGTCCGAGTCTAGGCTACCCAGTGAGGTCTCATCTCAAACCTGAGAAAAACTATCTGTAGGGAGGAGGCTGAAGAAGAGGAGACAGAGGGGAACTGTAAGGCTGAAATTAGATTGAAAACTGAGAAAGGTGAAATCAGAGGTCCCAGAGAGATCTCTGTCCTGTTTTAAATAGACTTGGAGTTGAATGTTCCAAAGAACTAAAACCACTGTCATCGGGCCCCTGTTAGCCCCTGGCCTTGGCCTTTTGCTTTTTCTCCTCAGCTGTGCTGCAGGTACAGCAGAACACTCCACGGCCATGTCTTCTCTCTCTCTCTCTGCCTCTGTGTGTGTGTGTGTGTCTCTCTCGCTGCCTGTCTGTTTCTCTCTCTGCCTGTCTGTCTCTCTCTCTGTCTCTGACTCTCTCTGCCTCTGTCTTTCTGTCTCTCTCTCTCTGACACAGTTAAATCCCGTTTCATTAGAGGCCTCTTAGCTTCGCAGTTCAGCTTCTTAGAATGGTCTTCTCTGAAGGCTATAAAACCCCACAGGTGATTGTGATTTACTCTCTAGTTTGATTGGAAATGTAAGCTTTCTGAAGAGAGAGTGGTCTGCTTACTCCTCACTGCAGCACCTAGAAGTGACAGGCTCACTGCAGCTAACTGCCATTGAGTAAAATTAATGAAATCAATGAAAGCCAAATATTTCAGAACTTATTGCCAAGGTGTGGCTGCTGAGATGGCTCGGCAGGTAACACACCTCACAACTTGAGTTTGATTCCTGGAATTCACAAAGCACTGAGGGAGATCTTCAAGTCAGCATTTAACTTCCATAAGCACAAGCATGCTGTGGTGTACACACACACACACTTGCTCACATACATTCACACACATACTCATACATACACACTCACACACACATACACACACATGCACACATGCATGCACAGTCACGTGCACACACATGGGGGGATTTTTTATTGTAAATGTTATGCTATTTACTGTGTGTCTGTTTCTGACTTGTGCCTCATCTCCACGATTTCCACCATGAAGAGATCAATAGGGATGCCTGGTCTTCTAATAGCCAAGACAGAATCCACCACAGCCTGAAAGAGAAGCATATGAGAGGCATATTACCTGGACTAAAAGAAACTCCTGGTCCAAGTGACCTATCACCAGACTAAACAGGGAAAGGGATTCAAGCTTCAAAGTCAAAGGCATGGTCACCAGTACCATGTGTCACACATGTGTTCCTTGAAGTAAATTAATAATGAAGCATTCTGCTTCCTATAGCAATGCCTTGTGACTCTGGTCATTATGAGTTCCTCATTTCGAGTTTCAGAAACGGCAGAGCAGAGGAACAACAATATAACCAAATGATAACCACCTGAAACAAGTCTTCTGAAACTACCCAGGCAGTATTCTACATACAGTTCACCTTCAGAAGAAAATCAAATAAACATGCGCTTCACAGATGGGAATCACATATATGATCCCAAGTTCCAAGACAGATAATCACTAATGTGACTCCTTTGGGAAGGTTTAAAATACTGTTGCAATCAACTGATTTTTAAATGCTTGCCTTGTCGGTTTTCAGTTGCTGTTTGCAGTGGTGGTGGTTTTTAAATTTAATTTATTTATTTTATGTGTATGGGTGTTTTGTCTTCATGTATATCTGTGTGCTATGTGCATGCCTGGTATTCACAGAGGGAAGAAGGTGGCATTGGATCCCCTGGAACTGGAGTTAGAGATGATTTTGAGCCACCATATGGGTCCTGGGAACTGAACCCAGGTCATTTGAAACAGCAGTCAGTGCTCTTTACCACTGAGCCATCTCACCAGACTGCCTTCTTGTTTTATATTTCTGAAAAGTCATGTGTAATATTTGGTTGTCTTATAGAAAAAAGAAAAGTACCACCATGTACCCGACTAGTATGGGTAGATGACAATTTAATCACATACCTCTGTTAGTATGTCGGCCAGTTCAGTATGAACTTTTGTCCGCAGGGATGTTCTAGCCACATCTATGAGGATTTCTCTTTTCATCTCCTTTTGTACTTTAATTTCATCCAAAACTTCAAGTGCTTTCATCTTTGCAACATCAAATCCTTCAGCTATGATTCTAGGGTGCAGGCCCTGATATAGCAACATAAATACACAAATTACACAGCAAACCATGCAGAGTAAAAGTTCGTTATGCTCTCCAAGTAATAAGTACGTTGAAAATAATGTGACCCACAGTGATGACTCTAACATAAATGTGTCATTCATAGGTATCTCTTTCTCAGGCTTCATTTCTGAAACAATCTTTTAAAATGTATATGAATGTTTTGCCTGTGTGTACATATATGTACCATGTGTATCCTGGTACCCACAGAGGTCAGAAGAGGGGGTTGGATCCCCTGAAGTTGGTCTCGCAGATGAATTTGAGTTACCATGGGGGTGCTAGGCACCAAACCAGGGTCCTCTGCAAGAGCAACAAGTGCTCTTAAGCCACTGAGCCATTGCTCCAGTGGCTGAGCTGGAGGTCAATAATAATAAGCCTATAGAAAAGATACAAGGACAAAAGAAAGCTATAAATTCATTCATTCATTTGGAGATAGGGTCTTGCTACATGCATAATTCAGGCTGTCTTCAAATTCCTGACTCGGCTTCCTCAATGCTGAGATAAAAAGATGTGTGGTACAACGCAAGGCATAACAAAGTCTTTTTTCAAAAGCTACAACTACATCTAGGCACACAATACTCCTTTCAATGCTGAGGGACAGGTCAGCACTGACTTTGACAAAAGTACATCACAGTAATGTGTCAGACAGTCATGCCCCCAGTAGAATACATTCAGATCACCACAGAACTCCTGTTGTAGCCTTGCCAAAAATTAATAATCTGAGTCTAATCATGAGGAAATAGACAATACCAGGTGGGGGGCTTTTTACAAAATAACTGGCCTGTGCAACTTAAAAGTAGCAATGTCAGTCAAGCGTGATAGCACAAACCTTTAGTCCCAGAACTCAAGAGGCAGAGGCAGGCAGATCTCTGTGAGTTTAAGGCCAGCCTAGTCTACCTAGCAAGTTCTGGGACATCCAGGGTTATATAGAGAAACCCTGTCTCAAAAAAAAAACAAAAACCAAAGACAAACAAACAAAACAAGAGCGATGTCAGGACTGGAGAGATGGCTCAGCAGTTAAGAGCACTTATTTACTCTTACAGAGTTCCTAGCATCCACATGGTGGCTCACAATCACCCATAACTCCAGCTCCAGGGGATCTAATATCCTCATCTGGATTCCAAGGGCACCAGGCACATACCTGGTTTACACACATATATGAAGACAAAATATTCATATACATAAAATAAAAATAAATAAATCTAAAATCTCCTTTAAGTAGGCCAGCAAGATGGCTCAGAAGGTAAAGTTGCTTGCCACCAAGATGGACAACCTGAGTTTGCTCCAAGTACCCACGTAATGAAGGAAAGAACTGACTCTCTCAAGTTGACCTCTGACCTCTACATGTGCCCCCACATACAAGTAATAAGTGTAATTTTTAAAAGTAGCAATGCCACGGACTGTAAACAACACTTCAGGAACTGTCTTGGCTTCAAGGAGACATGACCTCTCAACACAATGCATTGTCTTCGAGTTTCCTTTTTCTGTAAAAGGCACTCAGGACCAGTGGGGAATCTGAAAGAAACCTGCAGACTGGATTATAGTACATGTGTGAGCTGTTGATGTTAAGATTGATTGACTCTATATGAGAATTCAGTGATTCTAAAACTTATACACTAAGAGCTGGGAGTAACACCAGCAATGGGAAGCTGGGGCAAGAAGGTAATGAGTTAGAAGTCAGCTCCTGGACCTAGGCCTCCCCACACATATGTAGCAGATGTGCAGCTTGGTCTTCATGTGGGTCCCAAACACCTGGAACAGGGGCTATCCCAAAAGCTGTTGCCTATACATGGGATCTGTTCTTCTAGCTGCACTGCCTTGACTAGCCTCAGTGGAAGAGGAAGCACCTAGCCCGGCAGAGACTTGAAATGCCAGGGTGGGGAGATACCGAGGGAGTCCCTACCGGCTCAGAGGAGTAGGGGAGGGGGAGGGAAAGGATTATGGGAAGGGGTTAGTGAGGAGGATGTAAAATGAATAAGTAAAAAATTAAATTAAATTTTTTAGAAAAGAAGTCTGTCCCACCTACATACCATGTCTAAAAACAGAGAGAGAGAGAGACACTGAAATAATTAGGACACATTTGCAGCTACCTCTCACCCATTCAGAAAATGGTAGACACCTTAGATTAATTACATGTCTCACAGACAACATAGTAGAGGTGAGATAATGCACTTATAACCCTGGTGATTCTTTGTAATATTCTTGTAATTTTCTGTGGATCTAACATTCTGACCAAAATAAAATTTTGAGACAACGTCTCATTATGAGCCCAGGCTGCCCTCAAACATGCAATCTCTCTGCCTCAGCCTCCTGAGTCCCAGAATTACAAACATGGACCACCATGCCTGGCTCACAGAAGTAAAGATTTTCAAATACTGTTTAGATGGGGGGTGTGGTGCAGGGCTAGATCAGTTCCCTAGGAGGAGCTAAACCCTAGGTCTTTGAAACAGTCAACAAAAGAAGTGGTAGCATGATTTATTCTCTTTTTGGGGAGCATTCATCTGTGTTCTCTATCTTTTATGTGTGCTGTGAGGATGTTGGTGAAGTACAGGCCAGAGCATGAGTGTGAAGGTCAGAGGGCAACCTTGGAACCTTGGGTACTGGTCCTCACCTTCCACATTGCTTGAGGCAGAATCTCTTTTATTGCTGTATGTTCCAAGGACATTCTCCCATCTCTGCCTCATCTCCCTGTAGAAGCACTGGGGTTACACACATATGCTGCCATGCCTAGCTTGGCAAGGGTCTGAGGATTCAGACTCAGGTCCTCACAGTTGAACAGCAAGCACTTTACCCACTTAGCCATCTCCCCCACAGGATTGTTCATTTTGTAAAATAAAACACAACATTGTGAACGCTGACATGAACCATGGTTCCTTCATGTCATTTCTTTACATCACTTCTAGAAGACTTACAGGGTGAACATCTGTGCTGGGCATAGTTCTAAGGGATCCGTGTGAATTATTTAATTTGATCCTCTCAACAACAGTGTAAAGGGGCACTATTATTGCTCTACACAGATAATGTAATTGGTCTTACATTGGCAAGCTGCTTTAGAAATGGAGCCAAAGACTTATATCTATAAGACCCCACACTCTAATCCAACCTGTGCTATTACCATTTGAAAAAATTTCCTCTATCTCAGTCCTCATAACCACTCATTTGGACTACTAGGAGAGCCTCTGATTATAGACTCATTAAAATTGTCCCCAAATATTTAAAATGCCAATCTGTCCCCACCAGTCATTTAATATTCTGTTCTTTGGCCTGTTTGCTACAGCAATAAAGTGAATACTTCCTCACACTCGGAGAACGTCTTCCACAGCCTCTTCCCTATCACTCACATGTCCTCAAACCCCAGTAATACCAAGTGCTTGTGGTTCTATACTTGTGCTAAGTGGTGCTTCAGCCTGGAACACCAGGAGCCTCACATTCCATCCTGAAGAGTTGGTATTCAAGCTCCTGACTACTGCAGGCTAATTTAGCATCTCCATGCTGGCAAATCTTTCCTGGCATTTCTATCATATCCTGTGCTTCACTTTATCATTATTCAGATATACAATACACACACACACACCCCTTACTATTGCCAGTCTCCTTCCTTCCTCCCCCAACCCTAATTCTTGGGGGGTGTCCATCTTTTACCTGTGCTTCAGGGGAACACTAATCCTAGCTCAAGCGGTGGGGTCTCAATTAGCCTAATCAATTCCCCTGACAATGGTATTCAGTTTAAGATGGACATAAGACTACAGTTGGCCCAAGGAAGGATTCATACGCTATAGCTGGAGGAATTTCTTTATCTTGCCCACACCTGCAGAGTCTTACCAAGGAAACAAGTAACACTGGCTTCTTCTGAGGGTCTTACCTTCAAGATCCATTTTAGGATGAAGCCTTATTGTGGGCAGAAGAGCTAAGAGATCAAAAGGACCTATGTGCTTGGTGGCTGCTTGAACTCTTAAATTTACCAGCCACAGACTACACACCATTCTCTTATTATATAAGATGGTCATTGATTTCTGTATAAGTAAGAGAATTTTAGTTGTTTCCACGGTTTAAGTCCAAATCTAAATGAGGTCAATTATAGACACTGAATAGATAATTCTCAAAACACAAAGAAGCCAGAATCTCCACTTTGACCAGGTTATGCTTTGCAGAGATAATCTCTGAGGAAGACAGAAAACTCAAATAATTATAGAAAAGACATAGGTAATGTCGAGAAAAGAATAGGATTAAACAATGACAGAGAAATGTGAATGATGACTCCACAGGCTGATGAAGAGAGGATTCAGCTAAGTGCTTTAGGAAACAGGGACTAGAAAAAGACACAAAGTGAAAACCCTCCAGTCATCTTTCCCCAGTTAATTTAAAGGAACAACATTTTGTTTCAACTTTTATTAGTTACATTTTCTTTTGTAAGCAGGATTCATGGGTATATGGGAGGCTTCTCTTTAACCTTTCTATATATCACTAAATATTTTATATTTTTTAAAGTATATAATTGCAATAAAAGCCATTACTTTGGTGAAAAATAAAAAAGCACTTTCCATGTACAACTGCCTAAGGTTATCTCAATTAAAATTAGCTCTTCTTCTCTGAAATTAAATTTTAAAAAACTTGCTTTGAAAAACTGTGAAAGTTTAATACCTCAGAAATGTAAAGATCAGCTTGCTTTAACAACTCTCCAATGATTAGGACATTCGAGGTGGTGCCGTCCCCTGTGACACGGTCTTGGGCTGCTGCTACTTTTGCTATGATGGAAGCTGTTGGGTGTTGAATTTGCTGGAAATGGTAAACAGCAGATTTAAAAAGAGAGAAACTGTGATAAAGAAGGCCACTAAATCCAAGATAGCCCAAGGGTCAATAGTAAAATTAACAAACAAGCTTCATGCGGCACATTTACAAATTCTACATTATCAACATCTAGTAAATGTCGAGCCCAAAGTTTTAAAGCTGGGAATCAATGAGGTCTGAACATCATACGAAAGTCTTTGCTTCAAAATGCAATGACATTTCCAACAAGAGATTAAGCCTTCAATCTCAAAGAGGAATATATTTATGAATACTGCAAAGGACTTTTTTTTTTTGCATGATTACAGAGACCCTAATGAAGTGCTCTGAAAAGATGTTATTAATTTGTAAGTCTCCCTAAGCTATCAGACTCCATAAACATCTGAAAACAGCCAAAAATCATTCTGTTGAGGTTTTATCCAACAGCCATATCTCAAGACTGCAGTATTTAGCTGGCAGCCTTAAAAACACAAATTGTGGTCAGGTGGTCTTGGGGCAGGCCTTTAATTAAAAAAAAAAAAAAAAAAAACAAGAAAACAAAAAAACCCAAAACATTGGGCTAGAGAGATAGCTTAGCCCTTAAGATTATGTTCTGCTCTTCTAGGAAGTGGAGTTTGGTTCCCAGCACTCAGAGATGGCTCATAGTTGCCTTAAATCCAGTTCCAGGGAATATGACACCCTTTTCTGGCCTCTGCAGGTACCAGAATACATGTGGCCTACGCTCATAAAGATAGACCCTCAGCAGGGCAGTGGTGGCACACACCTTTAATCCCAGCACTTGGGAGGCAGAGATAGGTGGATTTCTGAGTTCCAGGCCAGCCTGGTCTACAGAGTGAGTTCAAGGACAGCCAGGGCTACACAGAGAAACCCTGTCTCAAAAAACCAAATAAATGCCAGGCAGTGGTGACACATGCCTTTAATCTCAGCAGTTAGGAGGCAGAGGCAGGTGGATTTCTGAGTTCGAGACCAGCCTGGTCTACAGAGTGTGTTCCAGGACAGCCAGGGCTACACAGAGAAACCCTGTCTCAGGAAAAAAAAGAAAGAAAGAAAGAAAGAAAGAAAGAAAGAAAGGCACCAAAAAAATAAATAAATAAGATAGACCCTCATACATATAAAATTTAAAAATCAATAAATCCTTAAAAATATAAATTGTAAGGTTGAAGGTATAGCTTAGTTGTAAAGAACACTTGCCTAGCATATGAGGACCTAAAGCTCAATCTCTAGCATTGCAAAAAAAAAAAAAAAAAAATTTTTTTTTTTCAAGACAAGGTTTCTCTGTGTAGCCCTGGCTGTCCTGGATAGCCCCAAACTCAGAGATCTGTCTGTCTCTGCCTCCTGAGTTCTACGTTTAAAGGCATGTACTACGAAGCCCAGCCAAAATAAATTTTTCTTTCATTTATGCGCATTGGTGTTTTGCCTACATATATGCTTATATAGGAACTGGAGGTACAGACAGTTGTGAGCTCCCATATGGGTTCTGGAAAATGAACCCAAGTCTTCCGGAAGAACAGCTGGTGCTCTTAACCACTAAGTCATCTCTCCAGCCTGCAACAAACAAACAAACAAACTTGCAGAGTGTACCTCCCCCCACCCCAATGTTGAACCTAGAGTCTTGCACATGCTAGGGAAGTGCTCTACTACTGAGCTGCATTCCCAGCCCATGTGCCATGTTTTTAATTAACACTTATATGGTTTATCAAAGCCAGCAACAGCAGGGCATTGTATCTAATACCTGAATTCAACACTTGGAAGGCTGAGGCCGTCAAGAAGGGGAGGGAGGATTGTGAGTTTGTGGCCAGCCCCGGCTACATAGGCAAATCCTGTCTGAGAAAAGGAAATGAAAAAGAGCATTAGCTCACCATCTCATGAAGCAGTACATTGCCGTCTTTGGTGAGTTTGATGTCACCTGCTCCAGAAACAAGCCTATAATAAGAACAATAGTACTTATTAACTGCACAAGCCAAGAATCAAAGAACACTCCAGGTTCTTGCCATCCGTGGTCCTAAACACAGATGACTGGGCTTGAAAGCTCTACACTGAACCATGGGGTGATATGTGGTAGTGACCGACATGTGTGGAATCAGTTCTCCCAGATAACCTCATAGTAATCTCATTCTAAATGGAGCGTTTATGGTTTAAAAACCAGCTGATGAGTTATACACATTGGCTAATGAAAAGTATACAACAGGACTGGAGAGATGGCTCAGAGGTTAAGAGCACTGGCTGCTCTTCCAGAGGACCTGAGTTCAATTCCTAGCAACTGCATGGTGGCCCTTAACGATCTATAATGAGATCTGGTGCCCTCTTCTGGCAAGCAGGCATACATGCAAGTAAAACATTGTTTTTACATAATAAAAATAAGTAAAAATTTTTTTAAAAGTATGAAACAGTACAAATCTACAAATTTCTGTAGGTTTTTATCTTGGTGAGTGTCATGATTCAATCACTGAATTTAATTGTCTCATCCCTTGCATTTATTAAATCACCAAACTCTGTCAATTCCACAATCAAAATGCCTTTAGATCTCGTCTCTCCAATTTGATTGTTAACCTTCCTAGAGTGCTTAGACAGCATCTTGTCTCCAAATTTGAATCAACCCTCCATCCTATGTCTTTCAAAAAGGCAATGAGACTCAGTTTCCTGATCACCAATTCTTCAAAGATGTTATATTCTCTACCATCTTCAAGATAAAAATCAAGGTAATTTAGCAGTAACATACTTGACCTTTTCCAAGCTCTCCTGTTCCATCGATTATTATTCCCACAGCAGGCCTTTCAGTTCCCTTGATGCATTATAATGTTTATTTCTGATGGACTTACACCACTGGGAGGCCTTGATTCTCTTCACCAAATGCTTAACTCACTCTTCTACAACTCTGATCAAACATCCCCTGATATTTGAGAGGCTTTCCCTTCAATCATCAGTAATTGGACCCTTTCCTCTGTATAATCATTTGCATCTATATATAATTGACATACCTGTCACTACCATGTCACTTTAAGAATAGATACCATCACAAGGGCTAGAGAGATGGCTCAGCAGTTAAAAGCACTTATTGTTCTTGCAAAGGATCTGAGCGTGGTCTCCAGAACCCATATCAGATGGTTTACAAATGTCTATAACTCAAGTTCTAGGGATCTGCCATCTGCTTACCTCTAGGGGCATCTACACACACCTAATGCACATAAACTCAGACAAGTCTACACACATAAATATAAATAAATCTTTTTAGGAAAGAATAGAAACTATCTCATCTGTTTTTCCAGCATCTAGTGTTAGGTGGACTCGTTTACTATTAATGCTAGTTTGCTCATTCTTCTCAGAGTGTCTCTTTCCCAAGAGACCTTTTGATTTCCCCTCCTGTGCTAAATAAACATAGGTCCAAATGGATGACTAAACATGAAGAACTGTAGGTGCGGAGAGTCCCAAGAACGTGACTAAGTACCAACAGCTGGAAGATAATGGTACTTGAATTTGAACCTATGCCTGCCTAGCTCCAAAGCCAGTACCACACTCTGCCACATCAAAACAATACTGTCTGAGGCGGAGCTGTAGTCCAACGTCTGCTGAGCGCGCGCACACGGCTAAGTTCATCCCCAACAGGAGAGGGATGGAGGGAGCGTCAGAAGCGTTTTCAACATTTAACGTTTCCAGAGACCCACATTAAAGAATAGATTGTTTATGAATCTTAGGGAAAAGGGGATGGTGCCACAGCTTCTATTGATGGAGTCTTTTCTTCGGGGAGGTGTTCTCTTTTCCTCTGCCAGAGAACTCTAAGGAGAGGAATGAGAGGAAACCCGATGTTTAAGTGTCGCAGCATCGCTCACAGGTTTTCACAGATCAGCATCAGCATCAGAGTGAGCCGCGACACCCCGCACACCCTAGCGGCATCTCACATTTTTAGCGCGCCCTTAGGACCCAAGCTGGGACGCAGCACATCCTGCAGCCCTCGGGCGGCGCATATGTTCACAGCCAAGGCCTCCTGGCTCCGAGTCACTTCAGCCCCAGGGTTGGCGATTTTGATCGCAGCCATGGTTCAACGGTCCAGCCCCTAAATTGCCGACTCTGGACCCTGGCGCCACGCCCATACTCCTGCGCTTCGGCCAATCGGCGCCATAACAGGAAGTGACGCTATCACGCCACGGAAGCTAGAATCCCCTGAATCCTGGGCGCAAACATGGCGTCCTCCACCTCTGCTCAGACACCGGCGGGGAAACGAGTGGTGAACCAGGAAGAACTGAGGCGGTTGATGAGGGAGAAGCAGCGCCTGAGCACCAACCGGAAGAGGATAGAATCCCCGTTCGCCAAGTACAACCGTCTGGGGCAGTTGAGCTGCGCGCTGTGTAACACCCCGGTCAAGAGCGAGCTCCTGTGGCAGACCCATGTTCTGGGAAAGCAGCACCGGGAGAGAGTAGCGGAGCTGAAAGGCGCCAAGGGAGCAACCCAGGACCCATCAGTCGGCACTGCACCTCAGCCCACCAAGAGGAGAGCGACGGATGTGGAAAACCAAGACGCCAAGAAAGCCAAGGCCTCCGTGGAGCCTCAGGTACAGCCCTCCACCTCAGCCTCATGTACCAACTTTGAGAAATCGGGAAAAGAGGCCGCTAGGGCAGCCTCCAGTAAACCTGGACTCGGTTTACTCCCTGATTATGAAGATGAGGAAGAGGAGGAGGAACAAGAAGAACAGGGAGGTGGGGAAGAAAGAAGGGACAGCAGCAAGCATCTTCCGGATGCACAGGGCAGAGAACACTCGCTTGCCTCTCCGAGGGAGACAACAAGCAGTGTGCTGCCAAACGATCCCTTTAATACAAATCCTCCCAAGGCCCCCTTAGTTCCTCATTCAGGGTCAATTGAGAAGGCAGAAATACACGAAAAAGTGGTTGAAAGAAGAGAGAACACCGCCGAAGCATTACCAGAAGGGTTCTTCGACGACCCTGAGGTAGATGCAAAGGTCCGGAAGGTTGATGCCCCAAAGGATCAGATGGACAAAGAATGGGACGAATTTCAGAAGGCTATGAGGCAAGTCAACACTATCTCGGAAGCGATCGTTGCTGAAGAGGATGAGGAGGGACGGTTGGACCGGCAGATTGGAGAGATTGATGAGCAGATAGAGTGTTACCGTCGAGTGGAAAAGCTGCGGAATCGCCAAGATGAAATAAAAAACAAACTTAAAGAGGTTTTGACCATAAAAGAACTTCAGAAAAAGGAAGAGGAGAATGTGGACAGTGATGACGAGGTAGAATTACAGGATTTGCTGTCTCAGGACTGGAGGGTAAAGGGGGCTTTGCTCTAAGGTTTTGAAGACCCAAGCTTTCCATCGATCTCCACTGTCCCTTAAAAAAGTGCTGTGTCCACGTTCTTGGGTTCCCCTGGCCTTGGATACCCTTGTTGGGATAAAGTAAGACGGTGAACAGCAATACTTTAGGGATGGTACTGTGTGCGGTGCTATTTATTATGAAATGTTTGAAGTAAAACTGTTTTTGACATTTTTGAAATTATAACCGCAAATTGCCAACTTTTTCATCTTTGCAGGCTTAATGTGGATTTTCAGTTGTAAAATCTAAGTTGCAAATATTGCACATAGCTAAGTATATATTTATGCGAGTCACTCTGTTTTGAAACTTATAGAACTCAAAGACACATGTTTATATGACCTCGATGTATATGTTTTCAAGCCTTAAACTCCAAGGGTTGGAGCTTTAGGAAGGTTGTTTTAGAAGGCTATTCATAAACACATATTCTTCTTAAAGCAGTGACTAAGTATTCTGTTTTCAAAAGCATACAAATGTCCAGTCTCCTTATGCACAGAGTTTCTTTTGACAAGACCAATAATTGTTAGGTTGTACACCAGTATGTACACCAGTATGTACACCAGTATCACCTGTGAAACTTTTGATTGCTCATGGAATGTCAAATCACCTATGAAGCCTTAGTGCCTGAGCCCTAACCTTGGATCCTATACATCTAAATGGGATCCAGCCGACAATATTCTTGAATATTCCCAGGTTATTCTAATATATGCCTAGGTTGGAGAGGAAGCTGCCCTAGTGTAAAGCCTATTTATATATTTTTCAGGCTTTGTTTTCCTCGAACATGTGTAGTTGCTGTACTCCCTGCCCCTGAGTGGTGCTAAACAGGGCTATGGGAATGCTAGGCAAGTAGTCTACCACCACCAAGCCGGTTTTAGCATGAAGGAAACATTACCTTTCATTACTGCCCTATTGAGCCTGATTTTTGTGGTAAATTAGGCTTGTGCTTACAGGTTCTCTCAATGGCGGGAAGATATGTAAGTCGCTAGGAAAGTAATGCCAGTTACCTTTTTCTGTTAGTGATAATTTAAGGTACTCCTCGCTCTGGAGGATGAAGTGTCCAAGAGGAAAATGAGCAGCAGCGTTTTCCATCGTCCAATTTACTACGACTACTAGCTAAGACATACTGTTCCAAGCATAGGCCAGACAGGGTTCTAAGTACTTTACATACATCAACCCATCCTCGTTCAGGTTTCGTAAGGAAACAACCAAGAAAAAAAGGCCTGAAAGCCTTGAAAGCTGGATGTGGTGACTCACACCTGACACCTCAGCTTTTGGAAGGCTGAGGGAGATGCAGCCTGTCCTACATAGTGAGACCTTGTCTAAAATGAGGGGATTCTAAACAATTGGTTTACAAGCTATGTGGAAATAAGTGGAGGGCTGAGGAGTTCTGTGACAGTCAGGTGTTACTCCAGTTGTAGTGTGCGGGTTCTGCGACAGTCAGGTGTTACTCCAGTTGTAGTGTGCGGGTTCTGTGACAGTCAGGTGTTACTCCAGTTGTAGTGTACGGGTTCTGTGACAGTCAGGTGTTACTCCAGTTGTAGTGTGCGGTATGGAAGGAGTCAAGGACAAGGAACTGGGAAATTATGTAGCCACTACTTCAAAAGTGAAGTGACCGATTAGTGATGGACTAAGGGGGTGGGAAGAACAAAATTCTCAGGAAGAGCTAACATTTCAGAGACTAGAAGTACCGGGAAAATGTAGAAGGGATAAGAATAGGATGTCAGGATTTTTTAAAAGGATTTATTTCACATGCATTGGTGTTTTACCTGCATGTATGTCTGTGCAAGGGTGTCAGATCCTCTGGAACTTACAGGCAGGTAGGAGCTGCCACGTGAATGCTGGGAACCGAACTTGGATCCTCTGGAAGAGCAGGCAATGCTCTTTAGCCACGGAGCCATCTCTCCAGTCCCAGGATTTTCTTTTAGGTGTGAGTACCAAGAAGACATTTTTCTGACTTGGTATGTGCTTGGTATGATTAATAATCTTGCTGCCTATGACACCAAGTCTGAATTCTTTAACTGATTAGCTATTTCAGTTTGAAAATCACAAAGGGTGCACCTGCCTCAGATGTCTGTACCCCACACTGAGAATTTTCAGTCATTTCAGCATTCGAGGAAGGAAGGTGGGTTGAGAGGTGAATGATGATCTGCAGGAACACTTTCATTAGAAATACAAAGCTGGGCATTGTGGGTCATATCTGTAATCTAACACTAGGAAAAGCAGAGGCAAGAGAATTGCTATCATTTTGGGGCCATACAATAATACCCTATCTGAAAAACCTAAAGCACAAAAATAAAATACAAAACATATTTTAAATCTTCTAGTAGCCATTTTAAAAAGAGACAGGTTGCTGGGCAGTGGTGGTGCATGCCTTTAATCCCAGCACTTGGGAGGCAGAGGCAGGTGGATTTCTGAGTTCGAGGCCAGCCTGGTCTACAGAGTGAGTTCCAGAAACCCTGTCTTGAAAAACCAAAACAAAAAAGAGGTGAAGTTTTAATGATTTTAGTTACTCTGCTATAGCCAAAATATTAACATTTCAGTGATATTTAAAGACTACTGAATACTTTTGCATACATTTTGAAAACTAAGTATCTAACAGCATATATATTTTGAGTGTTCAATAGGCATCCCTAAAGGACAGCACAGATCTAAAAGTTACTTAGGTGAAAAAAAGAAAACACGTGGAGGAAGTAGTGAGCAGAAGGTTCATTCTTGGCAGCAGGGGAGGTTAGGTGTGGCTTAGCATTGAACACGTCATGATGTAAAGAATAAGATTTGCTTTTATTTGTGTTGTGTATATGTGTGCGCACATGCATCCACAGAGACCAGAGAAACAGCGGTGGGTGGGCCACCTAGCATGTGTTCTAGAAAACAAATTCAGGTCCTTTAGAAGAACAGCAGGTGGTCTTAACCATTCAGCCATCCATGCCCCTCAGTTAACATTTTATTCTTGACTGATTCTTCTAAAGGCATAAGGAATGTTAGATGTGTTGATGAACATGAACTACCACTACCTTTTAAGAGGACCAAGAATCTCAAAATCTGATTCAGTGGTCCTTATAAGAGCAGTAGAGAAAGATCCATGATTATATCCAGTGCTCAGTGAGTCCTTGTTAAATTTGAGATTGAGCGAACAGCTATGGGAGTGAGCAGCTCCAGAAACTTCAAAGATCATTACATGCTCTGAGCCGAGTCAGGTTTGATGTTCACCTGCACTGTTCCCTATTTAAAACAGTCCAGTCCACCCTAACTTGGAAGAAAAAGAATGCTAACCCAACTGGTCTTCAAATATGCATTTGTCCAGTGCCTTGCATTTATGAAATGCTTTCACGTGTGTTTCACTTATGATGGCAATAATAGCTGCCTTTTTGGTACTTGCAGGGAGAAAAAATACAAAATTTAGACCTAAAACTTTTAATAGTAGCAAACACCAGATTAATATGGACCGATAAAGCAAAGCAGTTGGCAACGCAAAGCTCAATTTAAGCTGTTCCACTTTATTTTGCAATACAGGGGCTTTGAACCCAGATCCTTAGACAGGGTAAGCAAGGCACTGAGCAGAATCCTAAGCCTGTTCCACCTTAAAGTAGTTAATGATCTTAGCTGAGTCACCTCTCTAAACTTCAGTTTGCTCAAATATCAAATGAAAATACATAATCTCAGGAGGATGCAGTGAGAATCTATGAATCATTCTGAATATAGAAGAGAAAAATCTTAATGAAACATTTTCAGTCAAAGAAGCACCAACTGGTTAGCAACTTGGTAATATGCAGATTATCAGTGGGAATGATGGTTGGATGGACATCAGTTGTCTTTCTAAACATCTGTGATGCCAGTAATAGGTTTAGGTTTCAACAGGAACAAAATCAGGATTCACTGAGTTTTTTTCTTGTACATTTTACTGTGTCTGCCTTGTGTTTTCTACTTGCATTTCCATCATCTGCTGACCTCATCCAGTGGATTTAAATATCACCTTTGTACCGAAGGCTCCAAGTTTATACCAACCTTGATGACTTTTCTAGGACTTCAGCTTACAGCCAGGGCAGAGCTAAGAGCATTGCAGAGATGTTGAGACAAAACCCTGATCATACCTTACCAAGCCTCGTCTGAGTTGTATGAGCTGGTAAATGCCACTGCTGTTTGAGTCTTTGAGAAGTAGATCCCATTTGTAGATTGACATCCTAACTATGAAATGGTGGTTTTCTGCCTCTTCTAGCTTCTGTACCAACTGCCTGACACTGCATTAGAAGGTTTAAGAAGTGTTCTAAATTTAACGAATTTCAAATAGCTTTCATTCTTTCTAAAAACTGTTCTCAAGTGGAGCCACCAACCTATCCAGGAGTTAAGGCAGCCCCTGGGAGTGACCCATGCCCTTTCCTCGCCTCCAAGCCTAGGGCGTTAGTCCTGTTCCACCTCTAAAAATGCCCAGAATCTCTACTTCTGTCTGCCTTGGTTCTAGCCACTAATGTCTCTTAGTCCATGTTGCCTCCCCCCATTTCCCAGCCACTATCTTTTAAGAAGTATAGTAATCCTTTTTAAATGTTCAATTGTTACTCAGAATTCCTCATTACGTTTCTGTGACAATGAGAAAGAAAAGGCCAAGCCCTTAATAAGACTACATGCCCTTAAGGGGTAGGTAAATATTCCTTACAAGCTGCCTCAGATGAGCCCCACTGAGGACAGAAGGGGACAGGAAAACATCCTACAAACCAGTAATGTAATGAAATTGAATGTGTGTGTGTGAGAGGGTGTGAGTGTGACTAGGCACAAGGGGTGAACAAAGAGGAGATTTAAGATGGGAGCTAGCTTTGGAGAAGGAGAGAAAAGTGGACCAAGACAGGCACAATGTACAGGCTTCTCAGGAAATAGTACCTTCAGGTTCATGAAGTGTGTGGGGTAGGGCAGGTTATCTGTTGGGGTTAGATTATAGCAACTTTATATACCACCCTAAGTTTAAACTATTCAAAACCAGATTCCAGTGTGGTAAAGAAGAGGGCAAAACCACAATTTTTGTCCTTACTCGGAAGAAGACAGTAATACTGAGAAAATGGAATGCTTTCTTTATCTGGAATTTTTTTGTTGTTTTTTTTGAGACAGGGTTTCTCTGTGTACCCTTGGCTGTCCTGGAACTCCCTCTGTAGATCAGGCTGGCCTCGACCTCAAGGCCTCTGCCTCCCAAGTGCTGGGATTAAAGGCGTGTGCCACCACTGCCTGTTTTTTTTTTTTTTTTTTTTTTTCAGTTAAGGATTGCTTCTCTGGTCACAGCTTCTAGAGCCATCCGAAGGACATAGTAGGTTCCTCTTTAAAAACCCTAATACTTGATTAAGGAAATACCTTGGAATTTGACTTCTAGTTCTAGAAACTATTGAAGAAGTGTTCATAATGAGCATGGCCTTGTGCCTTGGGGGAGGGTAATTTTCTTGAAAATTTTAATTATGAAACATAAGCATATGGAAAAGTGTACACACAGAAAAGTATAAAGTAGGCATATGATCCCAGAAGGGAGAGGCAGAGATAGAATGATTAGGTGTCCAAGGTCAACCCTGGCTGAGTTCTAGGCAAAGCCTGGGCTACATAAAACCCTGTCTCAAAAAAAAAAAAAAAAGTTTAAAAGCACAAGCACTAGCTAACGCCTGGCTAGGCAGACACTACCACTAACCTACAGACCCAGTCCCAGGGTCTGCTGGACTAGAGCCTCCTGACATCTCAGTGGAAGCTCTGGAAGAAGAGTTCCAGGGGGCTGGAGAGGTTAAGAGAACTGGCTGCATTTCCAGAGGACCTGAGTTCAATTCCCAGCAACCACATGGTAGCTCACACTTATTTTTTAATTCAAGTTAATGTCTGACATCCTCAGATATTAATGCAGGTGAAACACTGTGAACATAAAAATAAGAGAGAGTTCCAGAGGATCCTTTGCTAGGGGACACCACCAACATCAGCATTATACTACAGACCATGGGCTGCTAAGTAGCCTAGCCTGGCCTAGGAGATCGTTAGTTATTGGCTCTTCACAGGATGTGGGAACAACACTATAAAGAGACAGTTCTGCAGTGGCAGAAACCAGTGACAGAGAAACTGTCAAACTAGGATGCCTCATCATCACTATAAAGATAAAAGTAACACATACTTGCACACACATATGAGAAGCACCCAATAATACTAACAATAAACATTCACTGAGTATTCCTTTTCTGTCAACTACCAAAGAGCGATACTGGTCTTGGCCGTTTGAGTATTTGAAACCTCAAAGCCCAAACCCAATGATACACTTCCTTCCACAAAGCCCACACCTCTCATCCTTTCAAACAGTGCCAGTCCCTGGTGATCAAGCATACAAATCTATGATTCTATGGGCCATTCTTACTCAACTACCAAAAGGTGTTTCTTTAACTATTTCACATGTGTATGCTGCATATGTGAGTGCAGGTACATGCATGCTAGCTACAGCACGTGTGGAGGTCAGGGAACAATTTGTGGGAGTCGACTGTCTCCTGCTGTGGTTCTAGTGATTCAATTCAGGTTGTCAGGCATATGCAGCAAGTGGTTTTTACCCACTGGGCCATCTTACCGTTCCTCTCTGTGTGCCGTTGAAGGCATTTTTGGACTGAGGTTTAAATGAGGAGGGAAGGCCCCTTCTGAATGTGGATAGAAAGAAGAAGGGGAGGGGGGAGGAAGGAGAGGAAAGAACCTCTGCAGCTGCTGACAGTGAAGAACAGAGCTGAGCTGAATCACTATTATATCCCCTGCTTGCAGCCCTCTTAAATACTTATCCTGGCAAACACCTCTACCATATTTCTTTAAAACTTCTTTTAATTGTGTGACTATTAAGCAAACCAAAGTGTAAGATCAGATCTTGCTGCTGAGATTTATGTGATTCATAGAGCAGAACTTATTAAAATGGAATCCACTGAGACCAAACCAACTTCCCAAGTGTCTGCCCCCTCCAGGAAGACATGAAGTGTTTGCTCTAGCACTGTCTGTGGCTTCCAAGTGAGCAGCATAGACACATGCTACACATCTCTCTGGGTTTTTTGTTGTTGTTTCTCTAAAGATCCTGTGTTTAGCCAGGCGAGGTGGTGAATGCCTTTAATCCCAGCACTCTGGAGGCAGAGGCAGGCGGATCTCTGTGAGTTTGAGGCCAGCCTGGTCTACAAAGTGGGTCCAGGACAGCCAGGGCTATACAGAGAAACCCTGTCTAGAAAAACAGAAACAAAAACAACAAAAAGATTCTATTTTTATTTGTGTGCATATGCGTATGAGGGCAAGCACCTGCAGGGGCTAGAGGAGGGTATCTGAGCCTGGAGAATGTGTGACTAGGTCTGAGGAACGGAGTTAACTATGGGTTTATGTAGCTAGAACAAGGGTGAGCTATCCTGATTATTCTCCACTAAGGGACTTAGTATCTCCTGATTTGGCTCAGAGAATTACTTTAAGACTTTCACCAACATCCTCCTCTCCAAAATTCTTTCATGCAAAAACTTTTATATTAAAATATTAGGAGATTCAAGATGCCCAAGACCACCTATAGATCCTCTAGAGCAGAGGTTCTCAACCTTCCTAATGCTATGATCCCTTACTACAGTTCCTTATTTTGTGGTGACCCCCAACCCTTAAATAATTTTGTTGCTACTTCATATTTATAATATTGCTATTTATGAATCATAATGTAAATATTTGATGTGCATATCTGATATTTGACCCCCAAAAGAGTCACGACCCACAAGTTAGGACCCTGATGCTCTAGGGCCCATGAGCCAGTTACTCCTCCCTCTCACTTTTGCTAGTGAAGCTGACCCCCTTTCTCACATTAGGTAATTACTGTTGGCTGCCTATCATCTCCTGCTTTCTCTACAGAGCAGCCAAAGTTGACAGAGATCTTGTTAAAACCTAAGTCAGATCATGCCTCGTCCCTGTACGTACAAATCCATTAGGTTTCCATCTCAGCTGGAATAATGGCGTGTAAGGCCCTACAGGATGTCTCCTTGCAGACTTCATCTGCTGCTCTTCTCAAGTCTTGAGCTACTCTAGCCACGGGGCTCTCCTTGCTGCTCTCCCAGCAGAACTCTGATGCTCTATGTTAGATATCTGCAAGTGACACTTCCATCCCTTTGAGTCTTGTTTCAGCTGTCACTTGGTTGGTGAGACCTTCTTGACATCTACTAAACTTGCAACCCTCCGTCCACTGCTCCCACGCCTCTGATCCTGCCTCCTTTTCTCCATGACACCCATTCACAGCTTACATATTTTGCTTGTTTTTTGTTACCCCCGTTAACCTGTTAACTCCATGAGTGCAAGGGGATTTGCTGGATTCCAGGTCCTGGAATTCTGTCTGCCACACAGTAGGCATTCAGTAAGTACTGAGTGCCTGACTGAGGGGATGATTAGAAACACTGAGGTGATAGGAATGTGGGGATGAGAGAAACTGAGCATTTACTGAAATAGCTGCCACACACACTGTACAGATCAACAGCAGTCGCTTTATTTGTCATACACAATCCTGGAAGGTATTTCTCTTATTTTCTTATTTCATCAGCCCTTTGAATGAAAATTTAAGGTACAAATGTAGCAAAATATGAAAGCTATAATGAAACTTTAAAAAAAAAAAAAGATGAAAAAAATCCAGTAAAGGAAAGGGCTTGGGAAAATAGTTAAGTGCCTACCTTGTGTGAAGACCTGACGACAAGTCCCCAGAACTCCCCCTTCAGCACACACACACACAAGCAAGCCAAGCGTGAGGGCATTTAAGCCTAAAGCCGGCCTTGATGGCCAGCAGCCTAACCTTCTTGTTGCATCTAGGTCAGTGAGAGGATCAGTCTTTTTTAAAAAAGGTTCTCTGGCCACCACGCTGCAGAAAGCTGAACCTTTCTCTGGTATGTTCCTGTAGTCACAGCACTTGGGATGCCAAGGCAAGAAGATCACAAGCTCCAGGCCATAGGCATACATAGTGGGATCCTGTCTCAAAATTCTAAAATAAGGCTGAAGGGATGGCTCTGTGGGCAGAGAGGTCGCTGTACATGCACAAAGTCCCAGCACCCAGGTAAAAGCTGGGTATGGTGGTGCACACATCTGTCATCTCAGCAGGAGTGACAGAGGAGCAGAGACAAGTAGACACCAGAGGCTCACTGACCAGCCATTCTAAAAGAAAGAGTTGAGAAACTCATAAAAATTATGGTAAACCTTTAACTCCCAATATTTCTGCCCTCTACCTAAACCATGACAGAGTGGTGACAGAGGAGATTAACCAAAAAAAAAAAAAGGGCATGAAAAATCTCTATGAAAACTATCAACTCTGTGAGCTAATTTAAAAACATAATTTAAAAAATTGAAGCTGGGTTTGGTGTTGTATGTCTTTAATCCCAGGACTTGGGAGATAGAGGCAAAAAGATCTCTTAAGAGTTCAAGGCCAGCCTAGTCTACATAGCAAGTTCCAGGACTACATACTAAGACCTTGTCTTTAAAAAAAAAAAAAAAAAAAAAAAAATTAACACAGCTTACATGGTGAATATTACTCTAGAAGGAAACATGTTATTCTATTAAGATCTCAGAACCCTGCCGGGCAGTGGTGGCACACACCTTTGATCCTAGCACTCGGGAGGCAGGCAGATTTCTGAGTTCAAGGCCAGCCTGGTCTACAGAGTGAGTTCCAGGACAGCTGGGGCTACACAGAGAAACCCTGTCTCAAAAACCAAAAAAAAAAAAAAAAAAAACAAAATCTCTCAGAACCCTGGCTGGAGAGGTGGCTCAGCGGTTAAGAGCATTGACTGCTTGCTCTTCCAGAGGTCCTGAGTTCAATTCCCAGCAACCACATGGTGGCTCACAACCATCTGTAATGGAGTCCGATGCCCTCTTCTGGTGTGTCTGAAGACAGCGACAGTGTGCTCATACATAAAAATCTTTTTTTTTTTTTAAAAAAAAACCAAAACAATCTCAGAACCCAGTGAGGGATACCGTCCTGAGTTACTGGTTGGAAAGGTTCCAGAAGTCCCTGAAACAGAATGGGCTATTATCATTGTTCTTGCTTACCCACTAGAACTAGATGGTGGACCCTATTGAGAAAGATACAACAGTCTTGGGTTATAAGACAGAGAAACCAAGCTGGAACTGACCTGAAGGCTTACCTTCTCCTTGATGACCACCTTTCATAGTACTGGAAGGTGCTGTGCAGGATGCTGAGTCAGAAAAGACATCAACAGTATCCCTGCAGCCAACCACATGATTACAGTACTGACCTTCCGGGCAACATGTGCCCACTGGTGCCATTGTGGCATGAAGGTTATGGGGGTAACCAACTGCTTTGGATTGGACTTGAGATGGGCTTACAGGAGGAAGTCAGGCCTGTTAGCATCAAATTGGCCAAAAGTATAAGGCTCAGAAGGTCATAGTCTCTCCAGAAGAACCAATAACATGTTGTCCAGCTGCCTTCTAAATATTAATGCTTATCCCCATAGAGAGTGCTGTCCTCAACTTTGGCCAGAGAAGAACTCTCTGTGGTGATCAGCAGTTAACAACCGGTCAGAGTGCTGAGACTTAAATGTCTATCGAGTGCTCGGCCCTAAATGGGGTATCTATGTCAATCACCCAAACGCCCCCCACAAAGGCAATGCTGGAGAAAACAGGTATCAGGAAGGTAATAACCGGAGGAGGAAGAGGAGGAGGAGGGGGGAGGAGGAGGAGGAGGAGGAGGAGGAGGAGGAGGAGGAGGAGGAGTGCTGGGAGATGCTGTTTTCTTGACATGGCATGGCCACTGAACCCGGGAACTCAATGGTGCTACGGTGAACCAAACAAGATCAGGTCAGTGAGATCAGTCAGCACTACAATAGGCAGCACTAATGGAACTAGGTGGATTACTAACAAAATCAGAGAGGCCATGAAGGTACAGAGGGATGTGCTGGCAGTTCCTAGGAGGAATGAAGGGAGAGATGGGGTGCATATGATCAAAATGCATGGCTTACATGTATGAAATCATCGAAGAAAATTTTAAATCCTTTTATTGTTTTTAAAGGTAGAAAATCACCGGGCATGATGCTGTATGCCTTTAATCCCAGTACTCGGGGGGTAGAGGCAGGAGGATCTCTGAGTTTGAGGCCAGCCTGGTCTATAAAGAGTTCTAGGACAGCCAGGGCTACACAAACTCTGTCTCAAAACAATAACAAAAAAAGCACAAGCCAACAAAGAAGTAAAAAATCACTTAAGACTAACGTCAGCCTCTGGCCTCCACGTACGTATTAAATGCGTGAGTGAGCCTCCACACCCATAAACACACATACAGCTACTCACAGAATCATAAAGGAAGAAAATTATGCTCATGGGAAGGAAGACTCAAACCTATCATCATGTCAGTTCTTCCCAACTTGATCTCGAATTAGTGCAATCTCAGTCAAAATTCCAGCAGGTCATTTTGTGGCTATCAGATTTAGATAACTCCAGCATTTATATAAAAAAGCAAGAGACACACTATAGCCAACATAACCACTAATGGAAAAGAATACAGCTACAGGACCTACACTAGCTGACGCCAAGGCTCACTCTAAAGCCACAGTAACCAACACGGGGTATTAATAAAAGAACAAATATATCACTGGCAGGAATATGGAGCCCAGAAGTAGATCTTCACACAGTCAAATGTCTGAAAGGAACAAAAACCAAAGACAAACGCCTGTACTAGGAAGGCGGAAATGGGCACTAGCAGGGAAGAATGATCCAGCTGGAGCTGGAGTGGGCACACAAAGAGCAGTGGTCGCAGGGAACAGAAGAGAACAGGGTAATCTGCACCATGATAAATCCATCATTATGTACACCAACCTGAAAGATTAATTAATTAATTAAATATTGGAACAAGATCTCACAATGAAGCCTCCCTCCCCCCTAGAACTCAACGTAAAAACCAGACTGTCCTCCAACTCAGGGATCTACTTGCTTCTGCTTCTCAGTGAAAGGCATGTGCCACCATGCTCTGTTTAAAAAGATTAACTGTCTAACAGGAGCAAATGCAATAAACAAGAGACAAGCAATCCTTCAAGAATTGGTCTTGAATAACCCAGAATCCACATGCAAAGAGAGAAAGGGGCAGGTAGGACATGGATAACTGACCTTACATTCTTTACAGAAAACAGTTCAGTGGATCACAGAGCTGAATATAAAGGGCAAAACTCTCCCATTTCACCAGGGAAACTGAGGCCCAGAGATGAAATTAAATGACATTTGCACAGCTCAGGCTAGAACAAAATTCAGTCCTGACTATGCTATTCCAAAGCCCTATTTTCTTCGCCAAGCTTTACCTCTCCTTGAAGGATCGGTCCTCACTTTTATAAAGAAATACAAGCTTGGTATGGGGGTACACACCTCAATCCTCACTATTATAGACTGAGGTGGGGAACTGCTGCATTGGAGATAAAGCTACACCTACAGTGATGCTGTCCTCCCTTGGGAAAAAGAAAAAAGAAAAATCACTGCATTTAGATTTATGCTAAATTAAAGTTCAGAGCTCTTACCACACCAAAAAAAAAAAAAAAACAAAAAAAAAAAACCCACAAAAAACCAAAAAAAATCCAAAAACATGCGATTGGCAGTTTTCATACCTAGTTATGTTTCACAGCAGGGGGACCTTAGTCAAGAGATCTGTATAGGTACCATGTAGTTCTAATCAAGCAAAGCAAAGTCTTAGGCCTAAGTCTTTTTGTAAACTTCCATTATTGACAAAGACATAACGAACTTCCTTCTAAGGGGTTTAACACTCTTTATTAACCATTCATTTCATTAGCTCATGAATTTCATTCATTTAGTAGATGCTGGCAGAATGGTGGTATCAGATGCCTTTAATCCCAGCACTTGGGAGGCACAGGCAGGTGGATTTCTGAGTTGAGGCCAGCCTGGTCTACAGCGAGTTCCAGGACAGCCAGGACTACAGAGAAACCCTGTCTAAAAGTGAAAGCCTTTTAGAATACAGGATGCAGCAGTGCAGATACCCACTGCTCCTCACCACAGGCTTTCTATCTGTGGAGTGCTCTACAGGAGAAATAACAGTGGGAGTAAAGCACACATCCTCATTATTTCTGATGCCCTATTTCAAAAAAAGTAAAATTAAACAGATGAGTGACATAACCCAACACATCAAAAATTATGCCAACAAAATAAATGGAGTATATGTACTATCACTATTAATGCGGTATTTACTCTCTTTGGGGAAGGGTTGGGTACTTGTCAGTGTGCAGTGTTCACTTACAGCATCTCTAAGTTCAGACTGCTCACATTTCCAGCACTCGGCAACAACATATATGGCTTGTGATAAAAGGGTTGGCCAGCACGGGGAAGGCCGACTGGGTTAAGATTCTCTAGTCAAAATGTTCATGCTTCCTCAACTGGAGCCCCTGACAAAGGTTTATCCTGCTGCAAGTTAAGAGAAGACAAAGAGCCTTCACCTCATTTCAAACACAGGGATCTAGCTGGCCTAAGTACAGCAAATAACACTCAACCTTGAACTCTAAAAGCCTCCCTCAGCTCTCTGATTCTGTAAGACTTTCTATCATCTCTCTATCTCTCTCTCTCGTTACTTTTATCAACAAATAACTGAACATCTCACACAGGTAATTTTAAAAGCAAATTACTTCAAACATACACCTTCCTCTGCATCCCACGGCCACTTAGATACAGAGAACAGCCTTTGAGTGCGTTTGGCTTGTCTTAGTCTCTCCCCTGACCAGTTTTAAAGGTCATTAACTAGACCCCTCCTAGCTTTCTCTCCTTATGGAATAAAGACTAAACTCTATCTCACAAATAGAACTTCTCTCCACGATCTGCTCTTTATTTACTTAACAAAGACCAATGGTTTGCCCTTCCCAGACTGATCAAGGTCACTTACCTTCCAGCCTGGATACTTTTATTTTGGTAAAGATAGCTACCTCAAACTCACAAAGCCGACTTGAGGTTTAGAAGCGATAGTACGCTAAATGACATATAATCAGGGCCACTGTCCCCGTCGCTCCTTCACACTTCCTAATTACCTTTTTAATTAATGTCTTTTAATTCAGCAAAACTCATGTGGACAACAACAAAAAATACAGGTGGACTGACTCGAGCTTTCCTTCCCTGGGCTCACTGAAATAACTTTTCAATTACTAACTACAATATCTAACAATCTGAGAAACTCTAGGAAGTTCAGGCACACACAACCCCAAGCCGTCTCTTGAACCCCACAAATACTCAGTTCAAGGCTTCCGGGCCGAAACAGAACAGCGACACACGTGGCGACCGGAGGGGGCGGGGTCCGAAGGCGCAAGTCGGTTATTGCGCCTGCGCACTGCCTCTGGCTCAAGGACCCGTATTTAAAGAGACAGGCGGTCTAGTCATCGTGCGAGGCCCGTGCCCTTGTGGGCTCCTGGTCCGGTGGCCCGTGCGGAGCATCAGAGCCAGGGCAGCCGAGAAGGCAGGTGAGAGGCTGCGCGGCGCGGCGGGCCGCTTAGGGAGGGCCAGAGCCGAGCGCGGCG
Source organism: Rhynchomys soricoides (assembly GCA_019843965.1). Lineage (NCBI taxonomy): Eukaryota > Metazoa > Chordata > Mammalia > Rodentia > Muridae > Rhynchomys > Rhynchomys soricoides. Next base: position 257,503 of record JADRCH010000059.1, on the reverse strand, counting down.
TGGCTGGAGTGGCCGTGGCCCCGCCCGCCGCTCAGCCTGGGGGCACACCCTCCGTGACGTGGCGGCCCCCCGGGAGCCCACGGGAGGCCCGCGGCCCCCGGGACCCCAGGCGGGCACCCGGAAGGGCAGGATGCTGCTGTCGTCAGAGTGGGCATCCTCAGGGGTTCGGGGTCCAGCCTCCGCCGGTTCCTCCCCGCCGTCTTGTTGCGCGGCCGTGGTTCGCCCGCACATCTGGTGGGCAGAGCGGCGTGCTGCTTGCTCTTTGGGGTCCGGGAGCTCCGGAACTTCCCCGCGCCGGTCTCCCCCTGTAGTTAATTGTTGTGTCCGGAGCTGGGCTATACGACACCCTACCCACCCTAATCTGCGGAAAGTTGAATTCCTACTCGCCTCGAGCTTCTCCCCAGCCCTGCGGGCCTTCGCTCTCCTCTCTGATTCTTAACCAACCGTTAGGACTTGTGTGGCCCACTGAGTCTGCCAGTTACGGACCTCCCCTCCCCCAAGTCGAATATTGTCAAATACACAAGTTTGGTATTCATCCTCTAGGAGTTCAGAACTCCATCTCCTGCCTGCCCTCGTATTCGTTGTTTTCCTAACCACTCCATGAAGTAGTTCTAATCTTTGGGTTTTTTTCCTTTTGAGACAGTCTTGGATATGTATCCCTAGCTAGAGAGAAGATTACTAAGTAAACCAGACTGTCTAGCTTCGAACGCACAGTAATCCTATCTTTGCCTTCTGAGTGATGGGATTACAAAAGAGAGCCACCATAACTAGCTCTTAGTCCTGTTTTTAAAATAAAACTGGGTTCGGGTGTGGTATCACACGCCTTTAATCCCTGCACTCAGAATACTAGCCTGCTCTCCATAGTGACTTCCAGGACAGCCAGAGCTACATAGATAAATCCTGTCTCAGAAAACGAAAAATAAATAAAAAGAAACTAAACTGAAGTCATGCTTGGTGGCTCACACCTATAATCGCAGGACTGAAGGTGGGAGAATCAGCCGCTAAGGTGGCTGGCTAGGGTCTGCCTTGTTGGGGGAAACCGAATTACCTGGTATCTGCCCCACCTTCCCGCCCCCTTGTAGATGAGTAGGCTTGGCCTCCAGCCCCTTCTTCAGTAGTACACCTGCTGTGCTCTGCCCAGTGTCACACAGCAGCCAGTGAGGCCAGCTTGCTGTTCTGACACAATATCAATTTTACCTCTCAGCAGAGTGGGGACTAAAAATAGTTTCCAGTAAATTGGAGATTAAAACTGTAAGGCCACTTAAATAATTATAAATATAAAAAGGGGTAGGAATAATCATTTTCCACTTGAATTGGTTCATCACTTGCTTTGATTCTTACAGTCCAGTTATTTCAACCTTCCCTGATTTAGGTTGCCAAATTAAGCAAGGGAATTGCTTATTCTGTTTCTAAGGACTTTGCTCTTAGAGCAACTATTACTTGAATTAGGTACTACTGTGAGTTGCATTTTACAGATAAAATAGGAGCAGAGAGGTAAAGTAACTGAACCGAGGTCACAGCAGATAAATGGCTAAATAAGGTTTTGAACTTGGGCAGTCAGTCTAATTATAGACTCTGATTAGTTGCCTCTCAAAGGGGCCTTCTTCTGAAATCTCAAAACTGGTATAGTGGCTTAACTATTTTTTGAGAGTGGCTCTTGTGTTATATTTCACAGGGAAACTTCATAAACATAATGTAGTTTTACTTGGTTTTGGAGACAAAGCTTCAGGATCTTGATAATATTTAAAGGTCACCATCCATTATGAGCACCTTTACAATCAGTCTCTACAATGTTGATGTTGCATGCCCCTTTGGAAACTGGTTTTTCCTGTATTGGAACTTTGGGTGGTAAATATTTAATGCATTGGGAAGCACTTGGTTAATCATGTGCTTTGTATGAGATTCTAGCCATTGAGAAATTGGAAGCCTGGATTCTTCATGTCTGTCTGTCTGTTTCCACCCTTGTATGCAGCTATATGACTTTGGCTTTCAAGATCCTCTTCCCGAGAAACCTTTGTGCCCTTGGCAAGAAAGAGCTGTGCCTTTTTCCAGAACAGAATCACTGGCCTGCTCTAAGACAGTTCAGCCAGTGGTCAAAAACAAATATCCTCCAGAGAAGCAAGCCTGTCCTATCTTTCCAGAGAGATCATCTAAGACCACGTGCCACCCACCTTTTCTGGCCAGGGTCGCATGTGGGACTCTGTACTGGACCCTGTGCGATGGCAGAACAGCGGTTTTGTGTGGACTATGCCAAGCGGGGCACAGCTGGCTGCAAGAAATGCAAGGAGAAGATTGTAAAGGGTGTATGCCGAATTGGCAAAGTGGTACCCAATCCCTTCTCAGAGTCTGGGGGCGATATGAAAGAGTGGTACCACATTAAGTGCATGTTTGAGAAACTGGAACGGGCGAGGGCCACCACAAAAAAAATTGAAGACCTCACAGAGCTGGAAGGCTGGGAAGAGCTGGAAGATAATGAAAAGGAACAGATAAGCCAACACATTGCAGGTGAGGGGGACAGCCTGCTTTCTCAGCTTGCTGGTGCTGATAGGTAGGGCGCCAGAAGACAAGAGTCTAGGAGATTTCTTCTTTGTGCGTCCTCCTTGGACATAATTATAAATTCACAGAATAGTTATAAGAATAAGAACTTTCGGGCTCTCTACACAGAGTTCCTTCTTGATAACAGTCAGTTTGCTTTCTCGTTTCTGTTTAGTGCTCATTCTCTCGTCCATATCAGGCTTGGCTTTTATTGAGCCATTCAGAGAAAGCTGTATCACCAGGCCCCAGAGGTACCCAGTGTGTATCTTAAAAGCAGGATCTTTTCTTCCGAGATCCTAGTTTCCCTGTGAGCCTCAGTGAGCTTATCTGTCTACTGTTCTGTCAGTTGACTGAAGGCTATAATTTAGTAGTATATTTTCTTCCATTGCAGGGTTCAGGTCTAGGATCAGACTGGGTATTGCATTTAATTGTCATGTCTCTTTGACCTCCTTTACTCTGCAGCATTTCCAGAGGTTTTTTGTTTTGTTTTCTTGTTTGTTTTGTTTTTGTTTTTTTGAGATGTGTTCTTGCTATGCCATATAGCTTAGGCTGGCCTCAAACTTGGAGCAATCTTCCTGTCTTGTCTCCTCAGGACTAAAATTACAGGCTTGTGTTACCAAGCCTGGTAGGTACTCCATGATCTTTCTTTTAGATATTGATACTTTTAAAGAATACATGCTGCCACCAACCTTTTAGCTGTCACCTTGTTAGCTTTATGAACTAGTAGATTACTACTTTTTTTCCAGAGACTTACAGATCAATATTATACTCAGTTTGGTACTTAATTGTCCCATATTTGCCAGCTTACACACTCTTTAGGCTGGCTTCTGTATCCTGTATACCCTAGTTTGCTTGTACAATCTCTCTCTCTCTCTCTCTCTCTCTCTCTCTCTCTCTCCCTCTCCCTCTCTCCCTCCCTCCCTCTCCCTCCCTCTCCCCCTCTCCCCCCCCCCCCACCCCCCCCCCTCCCCCCCCCCCCCCCCAGACTTTTAAATTTGACTTTAAACTCTCAATCTTTCTGCATCAGCCTTTCAAGTCTGAAATTGCATGTTTTCCAACTACACCTGGCGTATCCTTTTCTTTTGAGAGTTTTAGCTAGGTGAGGTGGTGAAATGAGCATGTAATCTTAGGTATTCAGGAGTGAGTTCAAGGCTAGCAAGACCCTGTCTAAAAAACATAAGTACTTAGTAACATTAGGTGTAAGAGGATGCTCTTGACCTTCTGTGTGTCCTTCCCTAGCCTTGGAGGCAGCCATTCCTCTAAGGAGTCCAGATTCCCATTAATGGAAAAACAATTTTAGAAACTAAAATCTGGGTGCTGTATGTCTCATCATCATAGTATATCTTTGATTCTCAGTCCTTGGAACAGACAACTAGAAAGATAAGCATTCATAATCACATACACATATTCATTTATCTACTAATACATGTGTGCTCACTCTTATATACATATTTGAGGACTCTTAGACTCTAAAGTAACAGATCTAAAGGCTATGGCTCTAAAGATGGGCCTCTATTATTATTCTTGGCCTTTGTACTGACTTGTATCTCACTAGGAAGGAAGTGCAGTGAGCACTCAGATTTCTCTACCTGTGCCAGACAGGCATGCTCTGCTTTCTCCTTTTTCTTTCTGCTTTTTACTTTGTTGTTTCTATATTTTGGGGCTGTTCTACAAAGCTAGCTCCAAGTTTTATCTATCAAAATGTGATCACCGGGGCTGAAGGGATGGCTCAGCAGTTAAGAGCAAAGGTGGCTTTTCTAGAGGACCTAGGTTTGATTCCCAGGACCTCCATGGCAGCTCACAGCCATCTGCAACTCTAATCCCAAGGGATCTAACACCCATTTCTGTCCTCTTTGGGTACCAAGCACATACATATACACTGACATATATGTGGGACAAACACCTATGCACTTAAAATAAAAATCTTCAAAGATAAAAAACCATTATTGATTTTCCTCAAATCTGTACTAATTCTTATATATTGGATAAGAGGTGGGCAATTTTGATGAAAATTCAAGTTACTAATAGATATAAATGGTCCAACATACCTGCTTGTTTTGTTTTGTTTCTTTCTCTCTGACCAATGTCCTTTTAACCCCTCCCTCTACTCACAAAGACTAGGCAGTCTGGGGCCCGAATAGAATAGAAACTTACCAAACAAGTCTTTGAAAACCGTTGATAAAAATCTCTGGAAGGTTTCTTGGCAGTCTTTCTCTGAAGGGTACTTTTGTTCTTTGTGGGTCCTGTAGACCTGTCTTCTAAGGCAACTGCCACACCTAAGAAGAAAGCTACTGTCCAGGCTAAGCTGACAACCACTGGCCAGGTGACATCTCCAGTGAAAGGTGCTTCGTTTATTACCAGTACCAATCCCCGGAAATTCTCTGGCTTTTCAGGTAAGATGTGTTAACTCGGCTTTCCCTGGTAAGGCCCTCTTTTTGGTATCTAAGTCTCTGGCTCAGTGAAAATACCACTTTACTGAGTATCTGGAACTGGCTTCTATCTGGGCAGTCCGGCCATGGCTAACTCTTTGTTCCAGTTGGATAGCATTTCTTTGTGTACTTTAATCTCTGTTATAGCAGGAGTTACCTGGGTCAAAAACATTTTTTTTTTCTAACCTGTTCCTCTTGTATTTTTAAATGACAGAATTCTGAGAAATTATCTCCCCAAACTTGCCTGAACTGAGGATAGGTCATGAATCAAATGTTTTCCTTTGATTTCTCTTGAAATTCTGTGCCCATATATCCTAAAGTTGAGCTCTATGAGCTTAGAGCCAGAGGAAGCTCTGAATGGAGGGTGTTGTGTTTTGTTGGGAGACAGTGGGGCCCAATGATAAAGCAGGAGGACTTGGGATTTAATGAGCTTTGGATTCAGATTCCATCTCCTATCTCCTGCTTAAGTCTTGGCAAGATAAACAGTAATTTGTTATCATGAACACACATAAGTAAGTTGTTCTGTTGTATAACAAACTACTGTTTGTGGACATGGAATCAGTTAATTGTTGCTAGAACCTATGCTGCATGGTTCATGCTGCATACAGGACTTGAGAGGGTCCTTTATTGACTGTAGGAAAGAGAAAGCATTGGCCTAGGGGCTTTGTTCTTCACTTAACTAACCTAAGGAGGTGTTTTCTGTTACTCTCATGCTCATTCTGTGAGTGGACTGAAGTTTAGGTTGACAGTGGAGCTAGTATTACACTGATGTATGTCTGTCCCAGGACTGTGTTATTTACCCTTTATTGTTTGAGATAAACAATTCTTGTGGGTGGCTCAGTTGAAGAGAATAACAAAATGAAACCTTTGGACTTGAGTAGTCTGGAGGTTCAAAGAAACCTAGATATGAAGTCAGGAGAATTGAGGTTTGGTTCCTGCTAGACAGCTTGGTGCTTTGAGCAAGTCTTCACTTATTTGAGTGTCTACAGCTTTGTCAGTGAATCAAGACATTAGTCCTGTCAGAGGACTACGGGAGATAACGTTACAGAAATGATGCCTGGTTCTGTAGGATTTTATCATGCACACATGCATGCATGCACAGTTTGTTTTATTTAAGAGACAGTCTTGGGCTGGAGAGATGGCTCACCCATTAAGGGCTACTCCTAACCCAAAAATATAAGAGAGGGGTCTTCTTGTCCAGCCTGTTCTGAAATTAAGACCCTCCTGTCTCTGCTTCCTGAGTGTTAGAAGTGCAGTCCATGCTGCCATCTCTGGCAGATTTTATTATTTGAAAACTCCAGTTTGTACTTGGTAGTGGACCAATGATAAGGATGCAGAAGAGTCCAGGTGACACTAAAGATGGCATGGTCCTGGGAGGGCCTTGATCTTGAGCATGGAGTTCAAAAGAGTCAAGAAGAACAGGGCGCTCTCCTTCGTGAATCTGGCTAAATACCAATGCTCTAGAAAGATCTCCACCCCAGATCAGATTCCAGGTCAGAGATGATGACAATTTACAATTTACAGAGAGATTTACAATTTACAAACCCAAACAAGAAGCCTTAGTCAGCAGCTCCTTGATATAACAACTCTGCCTTGCTCTTGAAAATGGCCACAAAGAGGTGAGAATCACTAAGGCTTCCCTCAGACAAACAAAGAGG
>JADRCH010000059.1:116059-250871 GCA_019843965.1 Rhynchomys soricoides | reverse complement strand
TAAGGCTTCCCTCAGATAAACAAAGAGGTGAGAATCACTAAGGCTTCTCTCAGACAAACAAAGGTGCCTTTTATTTTGAAGATAGGAAAAGATGAGCTGGGGCACACTGGTGGGCCCTGACTTTTTTGCCGTTATCCCTGTCGTCTTCGCTCTTCTTCCAAGGAGGTAGGTGGTCTTAAGCTGTCTTCTCCCAGGCCTTGGTCTCCTCAGTAAGAGGACAGTGAACTCTGTAACCCTCCAGGTTTGCAGTAGCTCTGACAGTCCACAATGGCAGTCATTTCAGTGTCACAGGTCCTTTGATTTCTTCTCTTCTCTCTTGCTCATCCCAGCCTTTGTAGAGTCAGAAGGACAATTGCTCTGAGATCTGCTTGATGGCTTATGGTATGAAAGCAGCTGTTGTCCCTGTGTGAGTGAGGTACTTACATCCACCGGTGCTGCTCAGTGCAGTCTTCACACAGTGGTATTTGTGCTGATTACTTGATCTCCATATCTGTACCTGATACATGGATCCAGTACATCTACCTCCAGTGACTCTTGGAGGAGCTTGAATAAAATGACATATAAACCCCCAGCAAAATTTTAGTGTTCTTCTTTCTTTTTGTACTTTCCAAAAAGAAAGAAAGAAAGAAAGAAAGAAAGATGAATCGTCTGTGTCGTTTTTCTCTCCAGCAGCCAAACCCAACAACTCTGAGCAAGCCCCCTCAAGCCCTGTTTCTAGGACGAGTCTGTCTGCAAGTAAATGTGACCCTAAGCACAAAGATTGTCTGCTACGGGAATTCCGGAAGCTGTGTGCCATGGTGGCTGAAAATCCTAGCTATAATACCAAGACCCAGATAATCCACGACTTCCTGCAGAAAGGCTCCACAGGAGGTAGGGCTGTACATAGACTGAGCATGCTTTTCCTCTGAAAAGCTCAGAGCCATAGCCAGCTTGATGGACACAAGATACTTGTAGGGTGAAATTCCTGATCATCTTAAAATGGGATCCCATAGCTAGAGTTATCACCAGACCCTGCATGTTGTATGACCAGTTCTGCTTGGGTGCTTGGCCGTTTTCTTCCTCTGACTTTATTTTGTCCCCAGGAGGCAGAAGAGCCCATCACATTTGACAAATAGACAAATGTCCCACTAGCATATGTGATTAGGCAAACCCATGCCCAGTGTAGAATAGAATTCCCTGACTCTGTTTCTTTCATGGATCTAGCATGTTGACATTCAGTATCTCTTATTCTATCACAACATGAAAGTCTGGGCTTTGCCCATTGGCAGACTATGGAATAAAGGTGAGATAGTTACACATGCAGGGAGCTGCAGGAAGCAGTCTCTGCTTTTTTCCTCCTCTTCCTCCTCCTCCTCTTCATCCTCATTATTATTGTTATTATTTAGCTAGGGCCTCACTATATATCCTTGGCAGTCCTAGTACTTACTATGTAGACCAGGCTAGCCTTGAACTTGCAGAGATCTGCATCAGGCTTCTGTCTCCTGAGTGCTGAGATGGAAGGTGTGCAGCACCACATGACATCTCCACTTCCTAATGGGAGTTCCTTTCCTTTGTTTTCAGATGGCTTCCACGGTGATGTTTACCTAACAGTGAAGCTGCTTCTGCCTGGTGTCATCAAGAGTATTTACAACTTAAATGATAAGCAGATTGTGAAGCTTTTTAGCCGAATTTTTAACTGCAACCCAGATGATATGGCCCGGGACCTAGAACAGGTCAGAGGTGGGTGTAGGGAGGTCATAACCTAGGTGAGACTCTGCCAGGATAACCTTCCCATAGCCACTTTAAAAAATAACTGAGTTCATACTGGTGTAGGGAACTGAAACTTAGTGAACAAGACTCTGTTAGGCTGGGGAAACTGAGTGTAAAGACACAGCTGTTCCTTTCCTAAGTTTGATAACTGAAAACATACCATTGCCAAGCCACAAAGGCCTTATCTAAAAAGTCAGAGCTTGAGACTTCCTTTTGTCTATCCTGGGACTATGTTGGACTTTATTTGCTTGCTTGCTTTCTCCTTCTTTCTTTGGACTTTCCATTCTTCTTCGGTTTGTTCATGACTCTAGGGTGCCGTGGAAAGTTTTTATCCAAGCATCTACTATGGATGGACCGTGTCTTTTGGTTCAGATTCTTAAACAGGAATCATATTGGCTCGGTCTTAGATTAGTGCTGTGCCTCTCTGCTCAGCTAAAGCAAGTGGGTGGATAGATGGGCCCTTCCTAAGAACTGGCTGTGAGAGAGTTCCCAAAAACAACTTAGAGACAGACATTGTCTGGAACTCCTGACTTGGCATTCGCCCCAAGCTCCCTGGGGTTGCAGCAGTGGCGTTTTGGTTTTTGGAGACAGGGTGACGTGTCAGAGACGATCAGAGTCTTCTTTGAGCAGAGCAAGTCTTTTCCTCCAGCTGCCAAAAGCCTCCTCACCATCCAGGAAGTGGATGCGTTCCTCCTGCACCTTTCCAAGCTCACCAAAGAGGATGAGCAGCAGCAGGCCCTGCAAGACATTGCCTCTAGGTGAGAGGTGGCCCATTGAAACCAAACCCCATGGGATGGGCTAGGGAAGGGCACTGCTTTAGGAAGGGAGGCTTGGGGATCAAAGTCTTAGAGAGATGAAGCTGAGTATGCCTTATCTCTTTAGGTGTACAGCCAATGACCTTAAGTGCATTATCCGGCTGATCAAACACGATCTGAAGATGAACTCAGGTGCAAAACACGTGTAAGTGCCACAGCCGCTCACTCAAATGCCTAGACTGTCAGCTGCTTGTTCCCAGGTGCTCTTGAGGCTGGGGAACCCTGCTACACAGTTGAACCCTCATTATTACTTCTTCTGGACCCTAACTCATTTCCACATCCATGTTCTCATAAGCAAAGTAAAAATAACTATCTTTAACACAGAGCTACAACTGAAAGTCCGGAATGGACAAGAAGCCCATTCAGACCCACTCTCTGCCAAGGCTGTACCATTGAAGGCATGGGGTCTCAAAATCCTGAGTTTTCTGTTTTGTCTTTTCCTGTGCCAGCTTTGATTTCCAACATAGCAAAATCTACAAAATTGATGCTCAATAACTGTTCAAGTTACCAAAAAAAGTGTTTTAAATAAATTTGGTCTTGGGGTCCATTCATAACTATCTGTGCTCCTTGTGACTACTGCTGTAGATTAGTCACATCTTCAAGTTAAAGGATGGAACAAGGCTACTTCCCCTGCATCTCTCCTCTCTGACAGACTGCTGCCCTAAGCCATAATGTCAGATGGAGAGGTTTGTTTCCTTGCTCCTCTCCTTGGCAGGTTAGATGCCCTTGACCCCAATGCTTATGAAGCCTTCAAAGCATCACGCAACCTGCAGGATGTGGTGGAGCGGGTCCTTCACAATGAACAGGAGGTGGAGAAGGACCCAGGCCGGCGACGGGCTCTGAGTGTCCAGGCCTCACTGATGACTCCTGTGCAGCCCATGCTGGTGAGGAACACTGCCTTGTCCCTCTCGTCCATATCTCATCAAGTTGCTGGCATCTGATAGGGATGAAAGGCAAGAGCTCTGGTAGGTTGCCAGGGAAGAGTGGAGGTGAGCAGAGCAGTGCTACGCCAGGAAGTGAAGGTTCTGAAGAAGGTAGGGCCTAGTACAACCTGAGTCCTGCCTCTTACACTTTACTGTCCCCATGGGAGTGGCATGTGGAACCAAGTAGTTTAGCATCACACTTGAAGACAGGGCTGTGACCTCCTGCAGGGCAGCTCAGAGCTGGCAACAGAGCCAGTCTTCCTGTGACGGGAAAGAGGCTGTAGGAGTAAAATCCAGTACACTGGATTTCTGCATCTTTAGTGAGGATGGCTGTCCCTTCTAGGTTTATGTGTAGCAGAGTCAACATCTGATGCTCCGCAACTTGCTATAAGTCTCCTTGGGCTTTCCAGGGGTACGCAGGAAATTTTTTTTTTTTTTTTAAGCTGTCTTGTTATACTAAATCCTTGTATTAGGTTTCTTTGTTTGGAATAGGAAAGAGTTCTCTTGCTACCAGAAATATAGACTAGCTTGCTAAAATAGTGAGATCTCCACGCCAGGGTCAGAGCCTCTTCCCTCACCTGGAATAAGGGCTCTTCTGGCTTCTGAGAGAGTTCTTCCTAGAGTTCTTTCCCACAGCCTTGTCTGAGGAATGGCGTGGGTTGCATGCTTAGTGCTTTAGTACACGGGCTTGGGGTGAGGGCTTAGATACACATCCAAGTCTGGCTGTTTACTGGCCGCCTGACCTTGAGTAAGCGCATAACCTCCCAGACCTTCAGGTTTCCCCTTCAGCTCTTGTCCTCTAAGGGATCTGTTTTGTGGCCCGTCAAGAACCCCCAAAATGGTAATTACTGTTTGGGTCTGGCCGGTGCCAGTGTGTGAGTGGGCAGGTCTGGGTCTGGGTGCCCTGTCAGTCTCTGGTTCCAGTCACCCTGCCAGCCCCACTGTCACTGGCCCTCTCCACTCTTACCGCTGTCATCATACCATGAGAGCAAGTGTGCTTAGTAAGCCAGGAACCTGGGGAGGGCCTACATTACTAAAAAAAAGTAACTCATATTTCAGAAGAATTTTATTCTAGAATGGATAGCATTTGTCTTTTTCAGAATGCAAACTGTTAAACAACTATGGTGATGGGTTTTTTGTTTTTTATATTTGAGACAATCTTGCTCACATTGAGACAATCAGCTGACACAAGACAGCATTGTCCAGCCCTTTGCAATATATCACCCCTTCAGCAATCTGTCCTGAGTTAGTTCCAGAACCCAGTTCTGTCCTGACGATCCCAGCCCGAGGCCCTGCTGAGTAGCCCCTGTTGAAGGGCTCTAACATTTGCTTTCTCTATCCCAAGGCTGAGGCCTGCAAGTCCATTGAGTATGCAATGAAGAAGTGTCCCAATGGCATGTTCTCTGAGATCAAGTACGATGGTGAGCGAGTCCAGGTGCATAAGAAGGGGGACCACTTCAGCTACTTCAGCCGCAGTCTCAAGCCTGTCTTGCCTCACAAGGTAATACTCTTTCAGCCAGGACGTCTCTTCCCTGCCTCTAAAAACTGCCAGGCTACAACTACAGGGCCTTTCTAGCTGTGTTTCACAGGAGGAAATTTGTTTTTTCTGTAAATGAGTGGAGGGAATTTATTCCTGCACTCTTCTAGTAATGAAAGACTGCTTAGCTGGGACAGCCAACACGCCCAGACTTGGTTAGTCAGGTAGAAAAGAGCTCCCTGAGACAATTCGGTGCAGACAGCTCAGTGAAAATCTTGGGTGTGTTCCTGTCCCTTGTGCTCCTTCTGTGTTAGATTAGGATTCTTGTACAAGGAAATGTTGGATTATCATTCATTAGTTTGCTCAACAAGTATTTCTCAAATGCCGTGTACTGTAGTAGCTAGTGGACGTAAGTACAAACAATAAATAAAAATTCTGACCTCTAGAGTTTGATATGTGCACAGTATCGTGGGGCTGTCTGGGATCCTGATCCCTGCCCTACTCAGAACTGATGGGAATTAAGAGCCTCATTCCTCAGCCCTTCTCAGCTTCCAGGGCCAGTTTTGTGAGGTCTGTGGAAGAGAAACAGCTGAGATATCTGGGTCCAGTAGCTTGTGAGTAAATGGAATTCCTGGCTTTGCTGCACCCTTCTTTCCTAGTTCTGACTTGGTTTCTCAGAGTCTGTATGTTGGGGGGGTGTATTGTGTGGTCCAGTAGAGACTTGGTGGCTGGACCACTTGTTTTATGTCTTGAGCAAGAGAGCTGAGCAGTGGTCTCGCATGAAACTTTAAGTGAGGTTCTTGTTCCAGGTGTGCTAGAAACTGCTCAGGAACTGCTATGATAAGGATGGTGTTAGACAGTCCATCTTGTGACCCAGGAACATTTGAACACAGCTTTCCAGAATATGCTTCCTTTTCCAAATACTCTGGATTGAATCAGGGCTTACACAGGCTAGGCAAGGACTGTACATTAAACTATGTCATCAGTGCGTGTCTGTTGGTTCTTAAAGGGCTGGGTTGTGGATGGAAGGGAGTAAGGATGGTCAGTCAGGTCTTTTCCTCATCCCGTTCCACACCCTAGGCAGTGACTCAGCTGCTCTCAGCAGAGGCATTGTCAGATTCTCTGGACCCCACTGCTGGTACCCTGTTTGTCAGGAAATACCTGGATTGTCATGGGACTTCTCCCACTGAGTATCAGAAATTAGGACTCTGGCTCTGATAGGAAGATCCCCATCCTAGTGCTTATACTCTGAAGACAGCTGGGGCTTCAGATCTCCCACTTAGGGGAGAGCCTGTTCTTATTCCTTGCCCTTCCCAGGGCTTTGTCTGCCCTGCAACCCATCTGTTTCCCCATCCCAGTCCTCAGCATGATAACACCAACCCTCTGAATGGACACTAGTCCCCACCTGCCTATCTTTCCTCTTTCCTTCCCTCCCATATTTGTCTACCTCTAGGTCCTTCCTGACCGACTCACTGTTTCTTTCTTTTCCTCCAAGCCTTCTTTCTATATAGTCCATAGAAAATGACTCAGTGGGCTATTTTCTGGATCTAGACAGAGATAAATAAAGCAGATAGCCTGGTACTCTTTGGGGGACTGACACAACCTAGCTGTTCATTTCACTCATTGCTTGGGCTTGCAAGTTTCTCTATGCTGTTTTGCCTGAGCCTTGATCACTGTGGCTTAGTTTTAGGTCTTACTGCCAAGTCATCCTTGCCAAAGCTGTCTTTCTACTTCTAGGTGGCCCACTTCAAGGATTATATTCCCAAAGCTTTTCCTGGAGGTCAAAGCATGATCTTGGACTCCGAGGTGCTCCTGATTGATAACAACACAGGCAAACCACTGCCCTTTGGGACTCTGGGAGTGCACAAGGTATACTAAGAGTCATGTGTGCTCTCAATCTAACAGAATGGTGGAGGGAAGATATGAGAACCAACTTAGGCTTGAATTGGTTTCTGTTGAGCATATGCTCTTTTATCACTGTAATATAATACCAGAAGTAACCATTCTATAAAGGAGAAAGGTTTTGTGTCTAGAGGTATAGTCAGAGAATACAGGGGCCCATAGCTTTAGATCACAAAACATGTGGCAGAGCAAAGTCATTTACATCATGAGCATGGTGAGAGGAAGGGGCCAGTCTCACAATCCCTTTAGGAGCTAATGACTTAAGTCCCTCCCCTACTTAACCACCCTTGGGAACAAGCCTTTAACATTTGGGCCTTTGGGAAGCACTTGGGATCTAAAGTTTAGTGAGCAGCATCTATGGAATGCTCTGTGGCCCTGCAGAGCGCTGACAGGACTGTCTACAAGGGGCTTCTGAAGTGGACTGCTACTCCCCAGATTCCATGCCCTCATGTGCCTCCTTCCTCATTTTCTCTACAGAAAGCTGCTTTCCAGGATGCTAATGTCTGCCTGTTTGTTTTTGATTGTATCTACTTTAATGATGTCAGCTTGATGGACAGGTGAGTAAACTAGTATTTTGACATGTTTTGGGGCTGTTTTTTCATTTTTTTGCAGTACTGGGGATGATATCCAGGGCCTTACATGTATTAAACATATAATTGACCTTTGGATTTTACTCCCTGGCTACCATATTTAAACAAAGGTTCTTTCTTGTCTTCACTGGGAATTTATCTGGGTTGGGCCTATAGAGGCTTCAGTTAGGAAAGAGATAGGGATAGGCCTAACATTTTTACATTTTATCTATGAGCTTATATAGGGTGCCATGAGTGAAACATCCAGGGGGAACTGGCCATCTAGAGTGAGCTACATCCAAAAGCTTGGACCTGTACAGCTAATACTTGACTTTATACACTCAGGATTCTCCCTAATCCTGTTTCTATAGCTACACCCATGGTTATGAAAGTAGAAAGACTTAATGGGTTAGGTCCCGAGGCCTGTGGCTTCCTGGGGGTTAGGGATAGCACAAGAGTTGTAGCATTGTTCAAGTGAGACAGAACATGTAGTCTGGGCTGGAGGCTGGTGTTCTCTTGGTTCTCTTGGTTCAGTAGAGTAGGAAGCACAGCTATGAACTGGCTTTATCTCTAGTGTTGATGGAGTCCTTGCAACCCTTGACAGTACAACTGTTCATACAGGAGCTTGGATCCATACTGCCCCTCTCCTAAAGCAACAGTTCTATCACTGGGCACTGTCCTGTGTCAGAGTTCCTGCTAGGAGTGGGAGGGAGGCTCTTTCCTCAACTCTGCTGTTTCCCTTAGGCCTCTCTGTGAACGACGGAAGTTTCTTCATGACAACATGGTTGAAATCCGTAACCGGATCATGTTCTCAGAAATGAAGCAAGTCACAGTAAGTGAAGTTCCTATCCTAGGTAGGGATCTAATGGTTTGAAAACAGCAGAGAACCCCGTGGGGGTGAGAGGATGAGCCCTAGGTATTCTCTGGTGGGTGCTAATAAGTTGGCCATTGCCTGTGTTGCCTAACTGTCTGCAGCCTGCCTCTCGAAGCCACAGCAGCTCCAAGTTATACACTAGGTATAGAAATGAACAGTCTGTTCTTACATGATCCTGCACATTTCTCCTACCGTCCCTCAGAAAGCTTCAGACCTGGCTGACATGATAAACCGGGTGATCCGAGAGGGCTTGGAAGGGTTGGTGCTAAAGGATGTGAAGGTAAGATAGTGGCTGCACCCATCTTTTCCTGCTAGAGGTGACAGCGGCTTTGGTAGTGGGAGAGAGGGGGAGATACGTAGGAGTCTTCCCCACTCAACTGGGGCAACTTCCCCACTCAACTCCTGGATCTGAAAATGGTTTTGTATGTCCTGTGGTGCCTTGACACTGAGATCAGCCCACAATGGTTTAAAGATGGACCCTACCTCTATGGAGTTTCCATTATCTATGATCTATTTTTTTGTGTCCCCTCAGGGTACATATGAGCCCGGGAAGCGGCACTGGCTGAAAGTTAAGAAAGATTATTTGAACGAGGGGGCCATGGCCGATACAGCTGATCTGGTAGTTCTTGGGGCCTTCTATGGGCAAGGGAGCAAAGGTTAGTGGTGTTTGGTCCCTGTGGTGGTGTGGTATCAGAAGACACATACACTGGCCTTCTTACTAGCTTGATCTGCCAATCCTAGCTTCCTTGGCCTTGGGCCCTGGTCACATTAGGCAGAGACATCTGGGAGCTTCAGTCTTATACACAGAGGTTGAGTAAGAAGGGCTGGTGAGAGCTCAGTGGGTTTAAAGCCCTGCCCAAGCCTTCAGACCTAAATTGATCACTAGTGTCCACTTGGTAAAAGGAGAGAACTGACTCCCACGAGTTGTCCTCTGACCTCCACATGCACACTGTAGCATGTGTGACTGGATTATGACCGGCTGCACAAAAGTACACACTCAGAAAAAAGATAAATAACAAATATGTTTTAATAAGAAAGGAAAAATAATAATTAAAAGAAAGTTGGTCAGAATAACCTCTGCAGTCCTGGCACAAGGAAGCTCAACTACCAGCTGTTTCAAGGCCTAACAGCTTCCTTCTCAGAAAAATTCTGTTTCTTGATTGGGGAGAAAGAATGAGGTCTGAGGGACACTTAGGCAGTATGTCAGGTTGTGACTGCTATGTGTCAGGTACTGTCCAGTTCCCCAGAGCCCAGTAAGTTGAATGTGATTACTCTAACACTCTTGCTGGTCAGGCTATCATGGCCTGGCAAAGGTGGTTCCTTCTAGCCCACACTCAATTCATGTCCCCCTCCCAGGCGGAATGATGTCCATCTTCCTCATGGGCTGCTATGACCCTGACAGCCAGAAGTGGTGCACTGTCACAAAATGCGCTGGAGGCCATGATGATGCCACACTTGCCCGCCTGCAGAAAGAGCTAGACATGGTGAAGATCAGCAAGGTGAGGAAGGCACCTGGTTGACCCTGGCTCCTGGACAAGCCATCTTTCCTGAAGCAGGCTGTGCTTTGGGGACTGAGCTCTGCAAGTTCTGATTCTTAATTCAGAAAGGAACTTGCTTCTTGGCCATAGAAGCAGGACTAGGTTTTTAAATCTCAGAGAGCCTGTCTTATAGAAGATGGGTCACAGCCTCCCTGAAGAGGGAAGATCATTTGGGGTGAGAGGTCATCCTTTTTAGCTAAGTCATTTCACAGTCTTATTGCCAAAGACAGGGTTTAAATCTTGATCCAGCATGACAGGAGCCCAAAACTGTCTTTTCTCCTTCAGGATCCTAGCAAGATACCCAGCTGGCTGAAGATCAACAAGATCTACTATCCCGACTTTATTGTCCCAGACCCAAAGGTATCATCACCTGACACTTTGTGACCCCCACCCCAGAAGTAGTTTGTAGTTCTCCAGTGCCACAGAAGCTTTGCTAGGGTCCTCCCAGGATGGGACTTGGATATTCAGCCAAATGACAGGCACAGGGCTAACCAGCCAGCCCTGAGGACTTGTACTTAGTGGAGGGGAAGCAAATTCCTTTCCATTTGTAAAAGAGGCCTGTTCTAGAACTAAACCTAGACCAGGCCCTGCTGAAGCAGACAGGTTTCAAGAGGAGGCATAACTGGCACACAGGCCTCCTGGCTGCCATTGAGAGCCTCTGTGCTTTCAAATGTTTGACACTGTTTCTGTCTGCTGGAGACATCCCTCCTGGCCAGTGATAATTTCTACCTGTTTTATTCCTGACAGAAAGCTGCTGTGTGGGAGATCACAGGAGCAGAATTCTCCAGATCTGAGGCGCACACTGCTGATGGGATCTCTATCCGATTTCCTCGATGCACCCGAATCCGGGACGACAAGGACTGGAAATCTGCCACTAACCTTCCCCAACTCAAGGTGCCAGCTCCTTGGCTTTCTAAGTGTCATCAACCCACTCTCTTGCTCTTGGAGTGTTGGGCATCTAGCCTGTTCACATGTCATTTGGCTTATTATCTCCATTCCACCGGGACAAAGCAAGGAGAGCAGTTAAGAGTTGAAACTGGTACCTCTTCCTCCTAGCTCCCCTTCCTCGGGTCCCCTGAAGAGCCTAGCTTTCCACAGACAGTTTAGGAGTTGCCTCAAACCACAGTCCTACTTTACTAATTAAGAACTGAAGTTTAGGGGCTGGAGAGATTGATTGCTCAGTGGTTAGAGCTCTGGCTGCTCTTACAGAGGACCCCCATTTGATTCCCAACACTCAGTGCAGCTCACAACTGTCTATAATTTCAGTAACCAGGGATCCAGTGCCCTCTTCTGGCCTCTGTAGGCCCCAGACATTTACACATTTACATGGTGCACAGACAGGCATACACTTTTTTTTTTTTTTTTTTAAGAAAGAGATCTGGGGATTTAGGCAGAATGTACTATTGCACACCTTTAGAATTCTAGCACTCAGGAGGCAGAGTCAAAAGTTTCTCTGAGTTCAAAGACAGCCTGATCTTGGTGAATTCCAGGCTAGACAGCTACAGAGAGAGACTGCCTCAAAACAACAACAGCAAAAAAACCCTGGTTCATCTGAGCCTATAATCTGAGCATCAGAGAGGCTGAGACAGGGAGATCTTAAGTTTAAAGCCAGTCAAGAATTAAAAAATATTTGCCACAGAAAGTAGCTTGTACCCAAATTACTCAGGTTCCAGGGCTCTACTTTGTTCCTTAGCCATATGTGCCAGGTAGCACTCAGCCCAGATACAGCTCAGATCAGGTCAGTGAGTGACAGCACCCAACTTCCCTCCACTTCTTAGGAACTGTACCAGCTGTCCAAAGACAAAGCAGACTTCGCTGTGGTGGCTGGAGATGAAGGGAGCTCCACTACTGGAGGCAGCAGTGGCGAGAATGAGGGCACTGCTGGGTCTGCTGCGCCCTGCAAGGGTCCCAAGGGCCCCCCCAGTAAGTCCTCTACCAGTGCCAAGAAGGCTGAACAGAAGCTGAATGACCCCAGTAGCAGAGGTGGTAAGTAAAGGAGCCTGAGGTGATGGGGAAGGCTGTGGATAGGTCAGAGATGGTAGGACATAGGCATACACTTCAACTCTGATGTTCTGTGACTGGGTGTCCGCTACAGCAGTGTGTTCCTAGCACGTGACTAGCTAGGGGCCAGAAACTGGTCTACTAGGCACCCCTTATCTACTCAGCAAACCTGGATGACCAAGGACCCAGGGACAGCCAGTCTGACTGGGGAATGAGTCGCCTTGGAGCTACAGGATCCAGCCAGTAGCCTTGCCCGTCTTTCACTCATCACTACAGCAGAAGTACTCGATCTCTGTGCACTCCCTGACTTACAGGGCTGTTCCCTTACTCTCTTCCTTCTTGTTCTTGGTTTTGTGGTTTTGAGACAGCGTTTTTCTACACCAGGCTGGCCTTTAACTCACTATGTAGTTCAGAATGGCCCTGAGCTTTCTGAGCCTTCTGTCTTCACCTCCTTAGGGATGGATTATAGGCATATCCCAGTTTGTGCACTTCTAGGGATCAGACCTAGTCCCTTATACATACCCGGCCTCTGCTATCTGTCCTGCAGGCAACAAACTGATTCCAAAGCCTTCCCCCATGAAACCAGGAGAGAAGCTGGCTGTGACATCTTCTCCAGTCAAAGTGGGAAGGAAGAGGAAAGCTGCTGAGGAGACCCCATGCCTCACAAAGGTGAGAGTAAGAATAGCGGTACTGGACACAGGCCAGTTTGGCTCAGTGTCTAGAGATCCAGGCTCCTGTGTGTGTGTTGGGACCAATCCTAGCACCGTAGAACAAAGTCCCATGTATCTGTCCTGGGGAGCTGCTACTCTTGGTGGGACAGGACACGTGGGAAGCAGCCATGCATCTTCCCCCACAGTCCGAAGGGCAGGTTGGGGGGCTGTGTGAAGCCTCTGTGGGCCCTGCCCATGGGTGGGAGAGGGGGCCATTCCTGGGGAACGCTCGGCAGCCGTCTCCGTGGGTTCTCTAGCCCGGGTCACCACAGTTGCTGCAGGGTGCCGCAGACGCTGCAGGGTTCTGCAGACTAGCCGGAGCACAGCTGGGGTTCCCACTAGGACGGTCTTGGCTGCTTCGGGCGCCGGGCTAGCTGCTTAGGCTTGGGTGAATGGGTACGTCTAGGAGCGCTAGGATTCCCTCAGCGGCGAAAGAGTAGCCTCAGCTCATTAATGGAGGGCCGGATCCCTCGCTTCCCATGGCAGGTCCAGATGAAGAGACAGTCCCTAAGGCGTTTATTTTCAACATGTGGAAAGTGGCATGAATGGAACTGTACCTCCCCTCTCAGAGTGTCGGGCAGATAGAGTAACTGGGAAGGGGCATGGCTAAGCCTCTAGGTGTCTCACTAACTTGGGGACGGCTTGGGGCTGTGTGGCCACACCTCTACCGGGCGTGATACGTGACCGTGGCTGAATCCAAAAAGCCTCCCGGGAGCTTTGGCATAACATTTCCAGTCCCTTTCGAATTACTTCTCGGGGTCTCCCAGCGTTTGCCTGTGCTCAACCGGTGTGCCAGACTGCCTACCAGATCACTGCCCCACATGTGTGAATGTGAAAAGTGTCCGTATTGGTTTGGGGGAACACTCCCGGAGCCCTTTCCCTTCCTGTTCTGGGCAGGTGAGCAGTCCTTCAGCTCTACCCTGTGCCCTTTTGTTGCCTTGCAGAGGCAGCGGGCCAGCCGGCAAAGAGGAAGGAGAGCTATGCGGACAGGCAGGAGATAGAGCCCACCCGCCTAGCAGGAGAGGCTGCAAGCCCACCCAGCTGCCAGTGCTGTTACAGTTCACATTAAAGAACGAAGCCCACTCTGGCGGTGGGGTGCAGCACGTTTGTGTGTCTGTCAGAGCAGGTCTACCCAGCAAGGAGAGGGAGACTGCCATGCCATAGACGACTCCCAGCTAAGGAGCCTATTTTCCCTTTTGTTAGTCCCTGGTCTGGCAACAACGGTTGAGTACCTGAGATCAGGACCTACTAGCTAGTCTATGGTACCCTGGGTAGCTTCTAGCCATGATTAACAGATTGCACCCATGCCCAAGCATACATACAGAAGTTGACATCTCAGGGCCTGTACCCTGTTCTCAGTAGAAATCACTCCCATATCTCTGCCTTCCCTGAAGCCATTGAATTCATCCACAGGCCCTATGACTAGATAGCTATCCAGAACAAACTGATCTTCCAGGGTATTTTGCATTGGGTGGCTCTTGGAGAAACATCCTTTTTCCAAACAGTTTAGCTGGACCTCAGATGTTAGAGCCCATCACATTTCCCTTTTTTCTTAGAGTCAGAAAGAACTGTCAGACCAGGGTCAGTTTGAATGACTAGAGAGGATAACAATGCCTCTGTCTTTTCTAAGTCCCAGACTCCAGGCATCCCTAGCAGCTGTAATGAGGTGGATAAAGCCCCACTTGTATCCAGGATAGGGCTCACTCTGGATGAACCACTCTGCTTGCAGGTACTGTTGAATATCTTCACTGGGGTGCGGCTCTACTTACCACCTTCTACACCAGACTTCAAACGGCTCAAACGCTACTTTGTGGCATTCGACGGGGACCTGGTACAGGAATTTGACATGGCCTCAGCCACACATGTGCTAGGTAACAGGGACAAGAACACTGATGCCCAGTTGGTCTCCTCAGAGTGGATTTGGGCATGTATCCGGAAACGGAGGCTGATAGCTCCCTGCTAGGACTTTAGTCTTCCTCTTTGGGCCGTCCTCTCCTGCCCACTCCACCACCACACGAGGCTCAGCCTGAAGGGGAGGGGCCTCTTCGCCAAGCAGCAAACCTTCTTACACCCTCTGACTCTTCATGGTCTCTTCTGGATCAGGCGTTAGCTGCTGTGGACACAGGCAGTTTAACGAACTTTCAGATCTGGGTGCTAGCTTTGTCTTATTAGTTGTCTGAGGTGCTGATAACCAACTTAGACCCTTATTCATGCTATGCACAGCACTCTGCCACTGAACTACAGTTTTAAAAATAAGAAATCTTGAGCTAGGCATGAAGAAGTCACGGGGATCAGAAGTTCAAGGCTAGCTTGGGGTAAGAATTTCAACAAGAATAAGCATCCTTTCCCCCACTGGGTCTACAGTTTTCCTCAGTGACTAAGGAATGAAGGCTGAGCAGAATCTACTTACTGTTCTCACTTCCATGTGCATCTTAAAAGCTGTATTTAAACTGTTCTCAAACGCTTCTTGTATGTGGCAAAACTTTTATTATGCCTGGTCCAAACCCTTGTGTGAAAGAACACAGTGGTCTTCAGTGATTATGGTTTCTAGGTCACTGCCTAGAGGGAGAGAGTGGCTGACATCTATAGGAAAGTGGCCTCCTTGGAGACAGAGGCTTCTTGAAGGTAAATTTGCCTCCTCACAAGCTGACTACTCTCAGGAGCACAAGTGCATAGCTGGGAAAATCTACACACCCTGCTTACCAAGGCTGGCTCTTGAAGGGAAAGAGGAGTTCTATGTACAACTGTACACAAGGGATATTTTTGCAACAGTGGAAGTGTCCTAAACTAGCCTCATCTGATTGTCAAGCCCTTGAAATGTGGCTAATGTGACTGGGGAAAACCATAAACATTTCAAGACAACTTCAAATGGTCTTAAGTTACCAGTGACATTACATGTCATCTGAAAATCGGTTCAAGAG
Organism: Rhynchomys soricoides; assembly: GCA_019843965.1. Lineage (NCBI taxonomy): Eukaryota > Metazoa > Chordata > Mammalia > Rodentia > Muridae > Rhynchomys > Rhynchomys soricoides. The sequence continues at coordinate 235,392 of JADRCH010000059.1, read as the reverse complement.
GAATGGGCAGAGTCACTGTTGCCGAATCTCTGGGCAGCTACCGTAATCTCAGACATCTTATTTCAGGCATGCAGTGCACACCCTGGTTGTCCAGATGTTGTCCAGGAGGAGGCCTAACTTACCACCTCACGTTAAAAGTTCACATTTGGGTCTAAGCATGGACTTCGCCAGGAACTGTGGTAGACTGGCTTCCTTGTCTATGCTGTGCCACCTCTTAAAGAACAGCTCTCTGTTCTTACCAACTCAGCAGGCTTATCTATCCACCTCCTGTGAGCTAGGTTACTATGATGGACCCTCTTAAACACTTCTGTGAGCTCTTAAGATGCAGACCCACCACTCCATGTAACAAAGTAATACCCCACTAAGAGGTTGCTTACTTGTCTGGCTCTGTCTTTCACCTACTGTTTAAGTAGATGTAAGTAGTAGTGGGTGTAGATGCTCTGATGAGGGCAGAGTAGGCAACATTCAGTCTGGTAAGTAAAACACTTTTTATTCTAGCCTCAAGGCAGAAGCTGCTTTGTGCTTTGAACACTTGCCTTCCTTGGACCAAGTAGCTTGGCAGAGCATCAAAGACGACTCTTCCCCATCACACAGGGCCAAAAGTTCAGCCCTTTGTCCCTTTAATGCCTTACTATATATTCACCCCAACTGTCAGGTCTTTGTACATTTCCCTGTCTTCCACACAGCCCTAGGCACCTTCACCTGAAACCAACCCCAAGGCTGGAAACATGCCCTCTGTGGCCTTTGTTTACATAGTGCCGGTTGATGACGGGCAATATTCATTACTGGATGCTCAACAAGTCTAGCCATCAGCAAGAGATGGTAGAATTCTTTCATTGAGTTCTCCCGAGGGTGATACACTCCCCTCAGGCACCTGGTCAGGTAGGTGGGTACAGGCCTGTGCTTACTCAGTAGTCTGCTCTTTAGGCTGGGTCAGCCTTTGAGCCACACTTGTCTGTATTCAAAAGCTACTGTCAATCTTTCAGAGTAACTTGAAAACTTACTGCCTACCTAGCTGTCTTGAGATTACTTTCTACTTAGCTCTTGAAGGCCCCTCTACAGTGGGACTGTAAATAACTTCACATGGTGCTTCCCATTTGCTCTTAGGAATTATTCTTCCACTTAGCTCCACTTCTAAACTTCTAACTGTTCCACAATTTCTCCAGTGTACTCTTGGTCAAGCCACAATACAGAGCAAGGGTACTTTGAGCAAGACCAGGTGGCCCAAGCACCTCCATAAGCAGGATGTGGTCTCTGAAGAGCAATGCCTCTGTATGTGGCCTGATGTTTGCCTGCATTTACAAGTTCTTTGGGGGCCTCTGGCATTATCCCCACCACCACCAGATGGGACAGGCATCTGTATTTAAACTTTATTACAAAATTATAAAGCAGAGCTCTGTAACAAAAAATACACATTTGGGTATGCTTTTTAACACCCAGGTGAGAAAATCTTAATGTAAGCTACTTGGAGCTGCATATTTACATCCAAGAGATCTCAACAAATTTGTACAACATAGACTATTAATTCCTTTACAGCTTATTAGTTTAGAACCGGCTATTCCAACCTATAAAACAGTCAGTGTCTTTGAAAACTAAGTCTCAACTGAAATCTTGGCGCAATCAGCAAAATCCACAGAATAATTGGAAGGATTAGGTGTTTCAACATTAATTAAGACCAAGGATCCGTAAAGAACAGAAAAGGGACTCAGGTATTTTTAAAAAAAAAAAAAAAAAAAAAAAAGGAAAAAGAAAGAAAATCAGGTTTTCTACCTGAGATGTTAACTGGAATGCACTCCAACTTCCATTTGGTTTAACAATAAAAAAGTTATTTGACATGTTTTGTTTTTTTTCCCCCCCAAATGAAAACACCAAAGGTAGAGATTTAAAGGTTAAGATCTCCAAAATAAATGATATGGGTTCTGGCTGTTACTTGGGTTGCTAACCACAGCCGTCGATGTATTTTCTGTTCCCTACCTGGAGGTAGGGAAGTAAGGCCTCAGAAGAGAAAGCAGTCATAAGGGAGAGCCGCCTTAAAGCTACGGTTGGTTAGGTCTTACTGAGCTGCAAGATCAGACCTGTTTCACAGTGGAGTCCAGGAGCAGCAAAATCAGTGGGCCATGCTAAACTGGAGACATTGTAAACTACAGTACTCACTGTTCAGGGAGGGAGGAAGGCAAGGTAGTCTTTGTGGAGGGATATGAATCCCTGACACCCACAAAGCTTTAACCCAAAATCTGGTCATCTGGACTTAGAATGCAGAGGTAAGTGGGCCTGGCATCTCTGACAACAGCTTCTTGGAACTACTTGATCCTCTGAAGGAATTTAGTGGAGAAGCCTAAGCATTTCTGATAGCCCCCTAAGAGGTGTCCCTCTACTCTCCAGAGTCAGGAGTGGTTCTTCCAGTCTCATGTAGCTACACAGTGAAGAGTAGTGTTAGTCAAGTTGAGGGTCATCCCAGCTCTTCTGATACTACATTTTGTGCTTTGTTGAGCTGTTCTAGCAAACATTACTCAAACCCTTCAGTTGTGTCAGTGGTGTAAAGATCCCAGGAGGGCTGGAATCATAAGTTAAGGAATGCAGTCCTGACCTGCCCAAGCAACTGAGAAGAGAGTGCAATTAAGAGTTTTCAGCAGCCATAGGCATAGTCCAACACACTCAGCGCCTTCCAGTGCCTCATACGCTGTCCTGTATGCCTGCTCTGCAAAAATTCCATGTACAGCCAAGCTAGAGGAGAGCAGAGCTCTTTACCAAAGTTCCTATACCTTCAGTAGACAAGTTTAAAACCCAAGGAAGAGAAAATATTATTAAAGTGGTTTTTTAAAAGTTTTAGTCTGCTGGAAAACGAGGACCAGAAGCCAAAGATAAAGCTACTGCCTCAATTTCTCTTTCCTCATAATCCAAAGTTAAGGATGATGCAAAGTCAAACCCAAAGAGAAGCAGTATCATCTCTTAAGGACTTCCTAGCAGTCAGGTCAGAGACTGGTCCTTTCCAACCCCAACACTAAAGTGACTCAACCTAGAATTTTTTTCTATATCACTTAAGACTTAATTTCTCACTAGAGGTAAGTTTACTGATCCAAATTCTGACCTAAGGAATACTATTGGTTTGATTAACATATTTTTGGTCCACAAATGGGGTTTAGGCAAATGAGAAGACTTAAAAGATATGTTAACACACAGAAAGCCAGAGAGACCAGAAATTTAAATCCAAATGTGCCGGGGGTTGGGTAGGGGAAAGAGACCATTTCCAGCAGGACTTCTGATTGACAACACAGGAGGAGTGGTATACAGATGTGTGAAATGGGTCTTAGGACGGGAGGAAGACTGGTCCACGGTCTGGAAAGACCTCTTCATTGATTACCATCACCACCCAATGATCACAGAAGCAGGCATCCATGTGATCTGAACCAGTTCCCACTGGTTTTGGGCTCTGACACCTAAAACAGGCATGCTAGGCAACTCCGTTTGTCCTAGTCTTAAGAACACTGCCAGTTTCTCACAGTAGACTGCCCTTGTGCATCGGACCAACCCTGAGCCCAGACATCTTGGGCTATGTCCTGTAAGGCACTGAAGAAGCCAATGCTAGCCCTCAGGACCGGAAGACATGCACTGCTCGGATCACATACTGCCGGCAGATAGGACATTCGTTCATGCGTTTGCCACACTTGGTACAGGTCACCATATGGCCACACTCCAGCAGAACACAGTCAATAGGTGAGTCCATGCAAATCTTACACAGGTTCTCCTCCAGGCCAGAAGGCACTGCTCCCCCTGGACAAACAAGGCAGAAAAGAAGAAAAGATTATGTCTCTGTGTATAAGGGCCTGCACTAAGAAAAACCCCAAATCCACACTTCCCCCTCAAATTACAGCACAATCCAAAAAAACAAAACCTCAGTAACCAAACCACCCCCAGCTGCTTGTTAAGCACCCACTCCTGCTAACAGGACAAAGGTTTGAGTCCAGTACTCTCCGACCAAAAATATCTCAGTACTCAGGACAAGGAGGTGGTAATTCAGTGAGTGAGCAATGCTTAGGTACCACATCCCTTGAGGCAGAATATTCAGAAAAGATAAAAACTGGCTCAGAAAAGTCTGAATATAAACAGAACTGTTACAAATGGTTCATTATGAATCCTAAGGCTTATCTATAAACATAGACTTGATTTACTAAAGCTGAGAATCATGGGGGACCCCATGTGCTATCCAACAATCTACCTACCTCTAAGCTGAAGACTTCTGCTAGAAGGACATGGGCAGATACACTGCTCCCTTTTCTGTGCTACAACCACTGAATTTTATTCATACCCCTGACTGCTTATCATACTGCACGATAATTCACTTATCTCCCACAGTAGACTAAGAGCTTCTAATTCAACTTATTCAGAAGGTAATCTTTGCTTTATGCTTTGAGGTCAGATACTTATCTTTGAATTCCCAAAACATGAGTCCCGTGGTAGGTATTCTTTAAACATCTGATACTGAACCTTCTGCCCAGGGAATGATAACTGCTCACTTTGACTAACTGCCTACCATGTGTCAGGCAGGGTCCTAAGAGCTTTCTGTGTTAACCCAGGGGTGCTAAAGTAGGTTTTACGATGAAACAACTTAGGCCAGAGTTAAGTGGCTTACCCAAGGACACAGGGCTGCAGAGATAGCCCAATTCAAATCCGAGAGGCTCATAGACATAATGGCCTTCTGCATAAGGGCTCCAAGAGCAGAGACTATCAAGACGTTATTAACTGCCCAGTACACAGATTTCTCAATAAATACTAACTACGCTTATTCTAGTGGTGGACACAGCTACTATCCTACTTCAGCTAAGAAAAGCCTTCATAGTCAAAAGCCCACCTATCTCCTGTGTGTCAAACTAGCCTAAACTAAGCAGCCATACAACAAAATTGTTCTTGTACTAGCCACTGCTTCCAACTGGGCTTGGCAACTCTTTGAGGGAATTCTCCATTTCTCTGTTGCCTTTTTTTTTTGGTTTTTTTTTGGTTTTTTTCGAAACAAGGTTTCTCTGTGTAGCCCTGGCTGTCCTGGAACTCACTCTGTAGACCAGGCTGGCCTCAAACTGAGAAATCCATCTGTCTCTGCCTCCCAAGTGCTGGGATTAAAGGCATGCGCCACCACTGCCCTGCTCTCTGTGTTGCTTTTAAGTCCTTTTTTTCTTTTCTGGACTAGTCTAAAAAGTAAAGTCACTGAATGCACAAGTCCTCTCGTATACGTTTGTTTATTGCTAGTTTGGTGGTCCTGGAAATTTTTCATACAGCTACTCATACATAACTGAAACACATGAAGGCTAGCTGAGAGAGTTCAGCCTATTTAACCCCCTTCCCCCCTAGCCTTAATACAGAGGCTAGAAGGGTACATGCATAGCTAAAACAAGATGGAGTCATCTACAGAATTTCAGTCATTACTGCACTGAGGAGAGACAATAAACACCTCGACTCAGTGGTCAGCATTCTCCAAGGAATGGGGAGAAGGAAGGATGGTAACACATAGATTAGTCTCATCTGGTATTACTGGGATGGGGTAACTCAGATGTTTATAGGGACTAAATGGAAAGCTCAACTCTGCCCATTCTGCACAGTGGACCATTTTACTCAGGATACATTTTTTTCTGAAAAATTTTAAGTGCTCTACAGGCCTTCAAAGGGTATAATATATGTGAACACAACCCACAGGCAACCAAGTTCTATGGTGTGCTCTGAGGATACCCCCAGTGGTGGCCTTTAACACACTGGTGGGAGTTAGGGTAGCCAGGTAGAATATGTATTCTGAGCTCGGAGGGCACCCACAAAACACCTCTGTTGTCCTCTAAGCTACCATTTGAAAAGGGCTCTCAGGTCACCACCCTTGTGCTTTTTGGTTTGGCTGGCAAATACCTGAGGTCAGCTTGGTCTACATAGTGAGTTCCCGGCTAGCCAGGACTATACAGACAGACCTTGTCTTCAAAAAACAAAACCATAAAAACTTAAATGATGTCTCTGAATGTGTAAGACTCTCTCAAGTCAGACTGCTCGGAGAAACTGAGCATGATACTCCCTGCCCAGGGAGTTGGCTCCAGTTCAGCCAAGCCCCTAAGGTTCCTTCCTTCATAGGGGTAGGGCAAGGGCAATGCCTGACTCTTCTTTCCTACAGCCTCCCTGGGATTCTTAAAACTGTGAACAGCCATCATCAGAGTGGAAGTCAGAAGGACAAGACAGCTAAGAGCCTAAGCCTATTCTTAACAGAAACAATAACATACCGTTTTGGTCTTCATTACCAGACACTGAAAAGGAAAGGAAATGACGTATAAATAGGTGTCTGGTGGCACAAAGGTCATCTCCCACCACCCTGCCCTCTCTAACTCCAGTCAGCTCTGCGCTGAGAACAGGACCTGGCTGGAGTTCAGACAGATGCTTGCCTTCCTCACTCACTGTGTGCAGAGAAGTCACACGGAGCCCTTGCTGTTCTATCTGCTTTGTTCAGAGAAAAGTAGACCTACTGGTGCACAGTAACTACTGTGTCAGCTGAGAGGACACTGCACACACACAATATCCTTTAATGCTGCCTCTGAGGCCATTAATGAGGTAAAAAAGAATGTAGAATTTGACTATTTCTATGAGCCAAAGATTCTGGACAAAGCTCCAATATGGAGTCATATTACTGCCAGGCATGGTGACACATGCCTATGATCCCAGCACAAGAGACAAAGGTGAGATCATGAGTTCCAGGCCAGCCTGAGCTATGTACTGAGACTATGTCTTTTAAAAAGTAGTAGCAGCAGCAGCAGCAGCACAGGACAGGGCACTACACACCTTCAATCCCTAGCATTTAAAGAGGAGTCTAAGGCCAGCCCAATCTCCATACTGAGTTTCTGGCCAACCAGAGACAGTGAGACCAAGAATTTAAAAGCCACTCCAAAGTCTATGGGACTCTTAGGAAACTCTTGAGCTAATCCCAAAAGGAAAACAGACTTCTTATCAGGCCCAGAGTCTATAACCAGTGCAGCGAGACTCCCCCTAACTCGGTCGATTTAAATTGTTCAGTTTTGTTAGTGGAGGGCCTGAAGCGTGGCTTTAACAGCCATCTATCATGCAAGGAACCAAAATGCTCAAAGAATGAAACCAGCGGGTGATGAGAGACGAAGATGAGAGTTCCGCGTCAAAAACAAAACAAAACAATAACTGAAAGCTTGCTGAGCATGTGGAACAAGACCCTGGGTGCTTTATCCCTAACACCAGGGCAGAAAACCCAAGTTACTGCTATTATTCTGGACAAAACAGCCAGGCAAGTTTTTCTTCTGCAGGAGGTCTGTGCATTTAACAGAAAAACCTCCACAAGGCGTCCGTATGAGGACAGAGGCATCTAAAAGGACGCTGTGTAAAATGCTTTGGGAAGTAAACAGTGCACTACATGCTTTAAGAATTTGCTTTCCAACCCAAAACTGATTCAAAATAAATTGTGCTGGTGGGAGGAATGCGGATGGCATGGGTGTCACGTTGACGGGAAGATGCTGGCCTTTCCTCATTTTAAATCCCGACTCTCCAGTGAAAGAGTGATGCTAAGTGCCTTTTGCATAGGCAGCTCTGAGGACTGAACTGTGGATTCAATGCCAGTCCCAAGTCTTGGTGCTTGAGAAGTACAAATGTGTAGGCTGGCTACCCCTGAGGCTTCACCCCAACAGCCCTCACCCAGGTGCTGGAGTCCTTTCTGATCCTTGTACAGCCGAGTCACCCTCTCCATCAGTTCCCACTTCTCACAGCAGCCCTTATAATTGACGAAGTTGCGAGCCAGGATCTCCTTCAGCTGCCGCACAGTCAGGCCTTCTATGTCCTCCAGGTGGGTCAGGTCAGACAGTGAGGCCCTCCGGCCTGGGACGAAGCTGTCCTCTGAGTCAACGGACTGTAATAGCAAAGATGTGATCAGGTGGTTCAGCTCTTGTGTCCTGTAAGCTCTCTTCAAGGAACCCAGAGCACTCATCAGAATGCACTTTGTTGAAACAGAGAGTACCTGTTTGACTCAGCAAAATTGACTGGTCTTTCCCCGCCTGCCCCATCATGTGCTTTGTGCAGACAGCCACACACTCACATATCAGTACTATGAATAAATGTGCACTAGTTGGCCAGAAGGCCCTGATTCTCAATGCTGCTTCCTCCACTAAATACTAGACAGTATTTTTCAAATTGTTTATCATCATGAACCTGTTACCCTTCCACAAAGAAGACAACTGTCCTGCCGCTCAGTGTTCCTGAGGAAACCCTAGGTGTGGTACTGCCTCTCCTCAGTACTGACTCCCTGGCAGGACTCCATACATGTGCTCACCGAAGTTCTACAGCCCCTCAGAACAGTGTTCTGTACTGGTCCCCTGTGTGGCTGAGCCCTAAAAGCCTCGTCATCTTCCTTCCTTCCCCAACAGTGGCTACTGCACCCTAGACCACAGGACAAGAACAAGACTTTCACAGCAGCACTCACAGTGTATCCTCTGGCAGCTCTTAGAAAGCCAAAGGATTGGGAACACAGCATGGGTCAGGAGATTCCCCAGCCTCTACTGTAGACTCAGCTCTGCTTGCTCACACTGACAGCAACAGTACTATTGGACTCAAGGACTTCAGGACTATCCTTACAGACTGACTCTGCTTGTTGCACCTGAGTCTGCTGAGGCTCCTAAGAACTTCCCAAGAAGACCAGACAAAGACCAAAGGTAAAGGTGCAGCCCGAGCAGAGGCCCCACCTGGGTCTCATCCTCAGAAGGTACTCTGGCTGTGCTCTCCAAGAAGACGGGCTCCTCGTGGTCCTGAGACACATGGCCAATGGCCTGTGGGAAGAAAAAGGTGCCATCACATCCACAGAGATGTCCAGTGATTTACAAACCATCGGCCTCTTTCAGTTCATACAAATGTCCACAAATGTATTCCCGTCTCCCTCCAGAAACAAGGCTCCCAAAGCAGGACCACAACTGCCTGCTTTCTCACAGCCAGAGACAATACACACAGATTTCAACAGATGGAAAGCTGCATCAAGTCCAAGAATGTGCTAATTCTGCCCAGCCGTGAGGGTGGCATTAGCCACCACCCATCACCAGTTTGTGCTCAGCTTGGACAGTCGAGGTGAAAGGTTTCTCTCCATCACATTCTCTCTTAACAGTATGCCAAATGCCCTCCCGGCAGCCTCTACCCCCTTCTTTGGTTCTGCCTCTGGACCAGTGTCCACCAGTTTTTTCAAACACCTCATACATGTCAATTAAGATCAATCTCGCTGGGCCATAGTGGCGCATGCCTTTAATCCCAGCACTTGGGAGGCAGAGGCAAGCGGATTTCTGAGTTCAAGGCCAGCCTGGTCTACAGAGTGAGTTCCAGGACAGCCAGGGCTACACAAAGAACCCCTGTCTCAAAAAACCAAAAAAAAAAAAAAAAAAAGATCAATCTCCCTGGCCTCCTCAACTGACCATCACCCACACCCACAAATACCCCCCACCCCCCACCCCCACACACAAGGTTGCATTCTGCAGTCTCTCACATTCCAGAAATGCGTTCTAACCGGCAGGACATGGTACGACATACTCCAAAGCTGCTTACGTGTGTTTAGTGACTATAAGAACCAAGCACCCTAAGACTGCAGGACACAAATGCCTCAGCTGGGGTTCCATTCTGTTCAGCATCTCCCCTCTCAAAAGGGCGCATCTTAATCTGACAGCTCGGAATTGGGACCTCCTAACTCCATTAACCATTTCTGCCATAAACCCCTGCCCTAGCTCCTCCTCTTCACTCAGCTGCTTCCAGGCACAGGGCCTGTGTGAACCCAGAGCAACAGACATGTCTGAGCTCACAGGCCTTTCCCCTAGAACCTGGGGGAACAGTGAAGAGACAACCTGGAGAACTGACGTGACCTGACAGCTCCAGCCATTTGTCAAGAGGGCAATTACAACAGAAACGAAAAGCAGAGCTTAAAACACTCTAAGCGATGAAGCCACGCATGTGGGGATACAGCCAACAGTCTGCACCACAACTCCAGCTTCCTCCTAGCTTCATGTAGAGGCGGTACTCACTGGCCAGTTGCATACTATCACTGTGATATTACCTCGGGGTCTTCCTGAGTAGACAGTTTTTTGAATGTCTTTTGTTCCCTAGAAAAAGCAACTGGAATCCACGTTGTAAACATTCTTATGGCTAAATAAAACAACTTACTGGCTAAATAAAAAAATCTACAACTAGTATCTATCTGACTACTACTCAGTTTATTACTACACTTCCCTCCTTAGCAAATATTGCTAGGACATCAAAGCAGAAGGGCAAAACATAGTAGGGCTAGAACCGTTAGCTTTGCATCCTGGGGCAGCTCACTGCGACTTAAGCAGCATATAGCCTTGCCTACGTTATTGAACGTCCCCATGCCTGTTTTTCCTGTTTGCAAAGTTCACGTATCATCAGAATAGAAGCCGACACTACAGAGGAGAGGTACCCAATAACACCGTCGTACAGCATGACCTGGCAGTACAGGAAAATTCTGGTTAGTGACAAAATGATGTTTATAATCTTACATTGAAAAGTCTCCTGGAGGTTTGTTCATTCTCCCCACCCTCTTCCTCTTCTGAGACAGAATCTCATGCAGTCCCAGCTGGCCTTGAACTCACTGTGTAGAAGAGGCTAGCCTCAAAATCCTGACATGCATGCCTCCATTTCCCAAGTGCTGAGATTAGGGTATACAACACCATACCTGACCTGTCCGAAGGTTCATCATGAAAAAATATTTCCTCTGGTTCCTGTCCTTTCTCACTATATTACACATTAAAGTGCCCCTCAAAATCAAGCAAAAAGGAATGTATAGCAAGAGGTAAAACCTATCCAGCAGACCAAGCAACAGCCAGAGCTCAGGAAAGCATTAATGACCAGCTGCGGAATAAAAACAGACTGAGGCCAACTAAGGAGTTAAATAACTGTTTTAGTTAGATTGTGTGTTCACGTTGGCCTTTAGATGTGTTAAGAGCTGAATGAGTGGCCAGTCCTGGCAAAGGAGGTGACTATAAACTAGAAGCACAGCCATCCATGTTGTATGTGGGAAAGGAGCTTGCTGTTCTCAGCAGCTCTGTGCTCCATAGACATGCTATGGTAGCTGAGCCTCTCTGCAAACTAGCAAGCCCAAAGTGGTTTCTTTCATTGTTCTAGGCTCAAAACGTGCCCTAGATGACCAAGGAGTCAGAGACAATAAATAGTATTTGTGGGGTTGTGCTATAGCTCAACAAGAGAGCCCTTTGCCCATCATGCTGAAGACCTAGCACCAAAAGTAAAACAAAAATCAGCCATGCGTGGTAGGGCATGCCTATAACCCCAGCACTCAGGAGGCAGAGACAGGTGGATCTCTCAGTTCAAAGCCAGCCTGGTCTGGTCTACAGAATGAGCTCCAGGACAGCCTGGGCTACACAGAGAAAAGGGGGGAGGGAGAGGGAACCAGTGAATAGAGTTCTAGGTCCTAATCTTTCTGTGCCCAAGTCCTGTGACTTGTAGAACGAGTGAGGGACTTCTGCAGATCTGTGTGGCACCACCACTCCTGGCAAACTCCAGAGCAGGTCTCATGCTTAGACTCTCTCTGTTGGGGCTTCCTGAGGGTGGAGACAGTGCATGCTGACTGTGGACTCCCCATGCCTCAACTTGCTGCTCTTGGCTTACCGTTTCCAGGCACCACTATGTAACAGTGAGGCAACTTACAGCCCCACAGCATGCTGACCACCACTGTTCACACACAGTGAGCAGGACAGCAGCAAGGTCCTTCCAGATGCTTCCCATCTCCCCCTCCCTCGCTCGCCAGCTTGCCCAAAAGGGCAGTAAGCTGGAGGGTAATATGGAACCAAACTAGAGATGATAATGATTGTCCTCAAAGTATTTCTGAAGCAATAAAAAAAAGTTAAGTCTAAGTAGGGGATGAAGGTATCACAAACAAACCACACAAAAACATGGTACTAAGTCCACCATCCCTGAAGCCAGAGCTTGAGCCTACTGATCAAACAACATCACTCCTAGAATCAACAAGCAAAAAGGCTTTACACCTTCTAGACGTTGTACTTTACACCCTGTTCCCACAATGCAGTGGGGGAGGAAAGAGTCCCAGATCAGACACAGAGGTGAAGGGGCTGCATGGTGGCTCCTACCTGCTGAGTTTCCTGATCCTGGGCTAAGGGAACAGAGGTGACTTGCGCAGGTGAAGAAGGGAGGCCAGGTGAGGTAGGAGGTACTGTGCTGGTTTGAGGCTGGGTCAGGAAGACCTGGGGCAAAGTGGGAGCACGAGTCCTGTCTGCCTCAGAAATCACAGGCTGCTGGCCAAGCACCAGAAACACTAGCTCTTCTTTCTCCCGGCACATTTCGGTAGAGATGTCGTGGAGGCTGAGATAGTCCCTCAGGTCCTTCACCTTCATCTTCATGAGCTCTTCCCGCTGAAAGGCTGTGGCTCGGAAGCGGAGGCAGAGAAGGCAGAGGCGTGGCCCATTCCCCTCTTGGCTCGAACAAGTCATGCAGAAGTTCTTCTTACAGTCCAAGCAGGTCTGCTGCTTAGAGTGAGAGACAGGAAAGCATCTCAGCTTGAAGGAACAAGTCAGAAAGCAATGGGGACTGCAAGGCCACCAGCGGCCAGCAGGACATCCCACAGATGCTCTTGCTCTACTCAACTGTTCCCTAGATCCAAGGTAGGAGCCACTACGGCTTTTGAGATTAAAGGCCCCTTGGAGGTGACAGACCCTGTGTCTGTATCCACCAACAGGAAATCTGACATTTATATACCATACATAAATATACAACACAATCATTACATTTATAATTTCATTTAAGGCTTATGTGATTTTTAATTCACACACACGCACACGAACACACAAACTTGGAGCTATTAATAGCAATGCCATGTTTGGAATACAAGGGCTCTCACGTTTTATTCAAGTCTCCATCTCAAATGCCTCACAGCCATCCTGGGTATGTTTTGTGGGGCTCTCTGCTGCTCAGTTCGTTTCCCTTGTATAAGCAGCAGGTGAAGACAGGGCTTCTCTCCCAAGGTCATCGTGGAGATGGCACATCTGATACACAGCAGGTCCTAAGGAGGTGAGCTGGGATCTAGCTCCTAACCTGTGCCCCTTTCTATCTCACTGCTGAGGAAAGCAAGCAGATGTATGAGGGTTATGGAGCTTAGTTTGCTGTTGGCTGGATTTGGTTGTTTTGAGGACCTTTTGTAAGCTAGGCAAATGACCTACCACTGAGCTACAGCTCCAGGGTTTTTGCCATAGGGTCTCACTGTGCAGCTCAAGCTGAGATGACAGGCATATGTCACCGTGCTCAGCTGGTAGCTATTGTTAACACTGGTGTCAGTAGAATCTATTGTGATGCTACAGGAAGATCTGCTTGTCATTTCATTATCAAAGTCCTCTACAAGGAATTAGTGTCCTTCCGTGACTTACATAGAGAGAAACCAAGAATCAGGGGATCGAGAATTATATTCAAGGTCAGGTAGTAAAGGCAGAGCTGGGACTAGTCCAGTGGCCTCAATCATGCCATCCCAGGTAACTATAGTGCCTTGCTGATCCCCAAACAGCCAACAGGACTGGACTGAATCAGAGACCCGGCTTTCTACTTCCTAATCAGTACCCTGTCCACAGAGGCTGCTTGAAGGTTTCCCTGCTCCAGCAAGGCCATCCAGAGTGCTGGGAAGTAGACAGTACATGAGGTCATTACAAGATAACTATTTGGATAGGACCAGGGACCGGGATGCTAGCTTTCTCCTTTGTGAAAGCATACAGTGTCTCAGTTTAGAGACAAGTACGACTGCCCTGCAAGCTGGCACTGCCTGGTGCAGCCACTCCCACAGTCCCAGACAGCACACCAAGGTTGCTCAAGCTGCAGGCTGTGCAAGCACACTGACATCTGAGCTCTGCCGGAGCCAGAGACAGTCTCCTGAGAGGTCATTCCTGAACACTCTGGGCACGTGCTCAGGAGGTTAGGAACTTTTTGTTTCATGGTTGCTTAGCTGTTACATCAGCGTTCATGTTTCTGCATCTTTTTTTCTCAATATGGAAAGCTGTTTGGCAACAAAAAGGACACCGAGACAGAGTCTCGGAGGCAGGGTCAGGACAACCTTTGTGTGAGGCCGAAAAGCCTGCAAAGTTAAGAGAGTTCTCATCAGTGTCTGCCTACGCGTCACCCACACAGTCCAGACAAAGCAGGGAAACATGGGTGTTGCATGGGGATATACACCAGTGCCCTCTCTACTCCATGCAGAGACTTAAAAGGACACGTGGCCACACCAGTAAAGAACAGTGACCGGCAGCCATGCATGTGGAAAACGGGAGTTCTGAGTATTCAGGGTGCAGGATGCCTGGCTGAAAATGAGGCTGTAGTGTCGTGAGGCTGTGGTCCCCACGTGGAATGTTACCTAAGTCAATGTAGTTTGACAAGACCCAGCTTGACCCAGCTATGAAGCTTGTGTTACTCAATCAGCCAGATGCAGATCTCTCTTTCAAATGTGTGTAGCTTCTGGATGCAAGATCAGAGGTAGGGATGAAAACCGAGTTTCTTCTGCCCCTGCCCATCAGGGACTCTGAAGCAAACCTGCCTCTGAAACCGCTCCAGAGGTGGAGGGAAGCACTTGAGACTAAAATCCTTGAGTGTGGTGGCAGGAGAGAGAGAGAAAAAGAGAGAGAGAGAGAGAAGGAAGAAGAGGAGGAGGAAGAGGAGGAGGAGAGAGGAGAGTGAGACAGAGACAGAAATGGGGGTGGGGGAGGAGGGAGGAGGCTGTCAATAAAGAAGGGGAGAATGAGTAAAGGAGCCATGCCAGAGTAACAAGGAAAAGGTTCTGGGCCTGTCCTAAGATACCCTCATCAACAGCTAGCACCAGCCTTGGCCAGCCCCTGCCCCCCCTTGGCTTTTCCCCTTCACAGGGCTGGCCTGAAACAAATTCCCTGTCAGTGCACATGCCCATACTCTCATCCTGCTGGCTCCTAAACCATTGAATATCAGAGATCGTACACACACGCACACACACGCACACACACACACACACACACACGCACAGCCTAAGGCAGAGGAAGGCATTGTCCCCTATTTCTCTCTTTCCCCTCTGGTCCATCTCAACACCAAAAGGCCGCTCTTCTGCTCTGAATCTGAATACTATGCCCAAGTTCCAACCAAGTACAGCCCCCGCCGCCGCCACCTCATGCTTGTCCAGATGAAGAGACTGGGCACCTGAACTCACTCTGAAACCATTAGGCCACTGCAACACTATAGCCAGGCATCACTAGTACAGATGGGACAGCTAGCTTGTGGCAAAACTGCCCCTTCTCTCCAGGACTAAGAACCCCGGGGGACCTAGGGGACACGCCTTACCTGTATTCTCTCTACAAGTCTTGCTGTTGTCTGTGTTTTACACCCAGTGAGCATAGAGAAAATAGTGACCATAAAGGAAAGGAAGAGAGGGGAGGGGAGGGGATGAAGGGAGGGATGGAGGGAGGGAACGAGAACAAACAACAGCAGAATTCATGTAATCAAGGCAATTCAACTACTTGTAGAAAAGCTATCTTAAAAGTCTTTGGCTAGGAAAGGCCAAACCTTAAGAAGGTTGATCCATTTAAGCGTGAAATTACAAATAAAAAATACTTGCAGCAGAAATCATCCTTAACATTCACAAAATTCACTGCGAATTGCACAAAATTAATTCATAATTTAGAGAAAGAAAATATTATACCAATAACATCTTTCATCATCCAAACTGGGATCTGTCTGTCTCCCCCAGGGAGTGTTTCAGGCCACAGTGGCGTTTCTCTGTCTATGTATACCCTGCCTTGACCTCCCTGTCCTGCTGCAAGCTCTCTAAGGGGGAGCAACCTCCCCTTCATCCCCCTCCACCTAGCCCAGGTCATGTCTGACACCAGCTAGATTTTAGCACTTATTTCCAAGGTGGGAGGAAAGCAATTTTAATCATCCCCATGTTCCTGAGACCCTGGGCCCAGTACCTGTCATCCTCCGCTCAACATTCCAAATGTCTTCTTAAGGGTTGCTTGAAGTCTAGGACCTGAGTTTAAATCCTGGCTCTAGTCCTTAAACCATGTGATAATGAAGTATTGTTTATGGAAAAAGAATGAATTCCCTGATGTCTCCTGCTGGTTACCAGGAATCTGACATGTACAGTTTCTTTTTTAAATTTTAAACTCTAAGATTTTGTCACTTATAAAACTGGCTTTGGTAGTTTCTAAAGCCACTATAGTTACTGTGAGGATTAAATGAAAGGAACAAAAAAATATAAATTAAAAAAACATATATGTATGTATATGTATATATCTGGGGCTGGAGAGATGGCTCTGAGGTTAAGAGCACTGACTGCTCTTCCAGAGGTCCTGAGTTCAATTCCCAGCAACCGCATGGTGGCTTATAACCATCTATGAGACCTGGTGCCCTCTTCTGGCCTGCAGGCATACATACTAAATACATCGGGTGGAAAAAAAATCTGCTGGGTGGTGGTGGCGTACATCTTTAGTCCCAGCGCTCAGGAGGCAGAAGCAGGTGGATCTCTGTGAGTTCAAGGCCAACCTGGTCTACAGAGCAAGTTCCAGGACAGCCAGGGCTGTACAGAGAAACCTTGTCTCAAACAAACCAACCAAAATCTAAGCAAGGTATAGATATACCTCACATCTGTAACCCCAGCACTTGGGAGGCTGAGATAGGGAGATTGCCTTGAGTCTGAGGTCAGCTAGATTACGACAGTGAGGTCGAGGCTAGCTTAGGTTACAGAGTTAAGGCCCTGTCTCAACAACAACAACAACACAGTCTTAGTAAAATTATAAGTCTGAATTTTTTGTTGTTTGAAACAGGGTTTCACTATGTAGCTCAGGGTGACCTCAAAATCACCACATCAGGTAAGGTTCGCCACAGAGCTAAAACCTTCAACAGTCTCTCACACACAGTAGAAAGCTTAAAAAGTGTCACTTCCCCCTGGCTTCCCATTGGCACCGTTCCATCCTTGAATCCTACCAGCTACTCTGCGCTACAGACTCTCTGTTCTGCCAGACATGTGCTGCCTGAGGGCACTTGCAAAGGGGCACCCATACCCCACCGCAGGGCACTGCAGTTGGTTATGCCAGTGAGCGGGATCCAGACTCTCTGCAAGGGTTTTCCTGTCTGTCAGGAAGCTCTGACAGGCTTTTGATAACAAAGACAAGGTTAATCTGTGGCCAGGTTTGTATGTGACAGTTAAGAGCCAACACCTGCCATGTTTCCAGCATGGTACTGGGCACTTAGTGGTCTCACCTCATTCCCAGCACTAGAAAGGGCGCCTCACAGATGGGGTTCAGTCATATAGCTAGTGAACAGTCAAGCTGCTGTCTGAGTTCAGGGGTCTATGCTAAGATGCTTTGCCTTCACTTGGAACAGTTGTTCTAGAACATTCTAGGACAGGCCTAGGTCCCCAGCACCACAAAGGTAGAGATCAGGTAGCTGGTCTGAGGTCCTGGGGTCATGCTGCAGTGACACTTACCTTCCGGGTTGTGCTTGCAAAATGGACCCCACAGGCCTTGCAGCTAGGTTCCGAGCCTGTGGGGGAAGGGAAGGAGCTGTACCCAGGGTTGGAATAGGCTTGTGTCCTGGCTCCCTGTGGTGGTGGTGCCTCCTCAGGCTGTCCATCCAAGCAGAACCAGTTGCAGCAGGATGCCCACATGATAAAAACCTGGCACAGGAGAGGAAGAGGTAATTGTTAAGATGAACCGTACTGCAATTTTATCCCTGTGTGCACAGGTAAGGCAGGATACATGCTCCACACCAACGAGTATGAGGCCATAACTTCAGGGATCATGGAAGGCTTGCATCATCATCTACTAGTTAGTGTTCCAAATGTGGAAGACATTTGATCTGCCAGAGGAAGGTGAGATACCATACTGGTATAAAACCTTTGTAGCGTTACCTTGTCCTGACTGGTTTAATCTGAAATCTGGCTTCATTAAAACTAATTCTTACAATTACAACCATCTTAATACACACTTTATTCAAGGGCATCGTCTTGCCCTGAAGCTCAGAAAGAACTTTCTCACATGCACTAACCATGCAGGGAGTGTACTGTAAATGGGCAAAGCCAGATGCAATGACATACATCTGTAGTCCCAGCTACCTAACTAGTTGAGACAGAAGAGGGTAACTTGAGCCTGGGCAACATAGCAAAGTCTTCTCTGAAAAAAATAGTCTATAAACTGCTTGCCTTTAATCCCAGTGCTCAGGAGGCAGAGACAGAGACAGAGGCAGGTGGTTCGCTGAGTTTGAGGCCAGCCTGATCTATGAGTGAACCAAGGCTACACAGACAAACCCCATCTTGGAAATCCAAGAATATATAAACCAGCCAGACTTAAAGAACCATGTAGCTAACGCCCAGAGACTAACTAGAAAGCAGAGACTGTAAAAGCCGGGTCTCTGACTCTAAATCCTTGGTCTTAGCCTTAAACCATGCTATCTTTTGGCTCCCTCTCCCACCAGCCTATACAAGTGATATCTTAATCCACTCTCCTACTCCGCTAAGCTTCTATGATTGCACTGTTCTTCATCTTACTAACCTGTCCATGTGTCTTTGTGAGTAAATGACACATGTGTGCAGGAGCCATAAAGGCCAGAAGAGGGAGCTAGAGTTACAGGAGGTTGTGAGCTGCCTATCAGGTGTCAGGAACAGCTCAGATCCCCCACAAGAGCTCTCTCTAGCCCCGCCCCCTCGGCAGCATTTGTAAAAGGTTCCTACACAGATCATTTGCTTTCTGCTCACACACTTTAGCTCATCGAGGGCAGGGGTACTACTCCCCAATGTCTATACTGGAGCCCAGTGCTGCTCAGCATGTAACCAACACCCAACAATGTTAAGTCATTGTCCAGTTGGTGCCTCTGTGGTTTAATTAAGAGTGCTTTACCTACTTAGGAATTGAGGGTAAGGGTGATTTTTAAGTCACAGAAACAAATGTACCCAACCTCTCAAATGTTAATTAGAAGGGCCTGATGAAGTCTACTAAACACCGAGTACTGCTGGGAGGCCTGAGTGCTCCCCATGGGGTCTACTAAACAGGCCTGAGTGCTCCCCATGGGGTCTACTAAACACCGAGCACTGCTTCACTGCTGGGAGACACACACTGCTGGGAGACACAAGTGCGTCCCATAGCAGAGCAAGCAGGCTGCATGGACATTCTGAGCCTGAGCTCTTTGCTCAAAAAGACACTAGACGAAACATCTAGTGTTCTTATCCAGTAATCCACATAAACAAATGGATACTTCCTACATTGTCTCTTTTTAATGAAGATGCCTTAATTTAAGAGTTCAAAAACAGAAACCAGAAGGAACTAAGAGGCAAATCTAACACTGGTCATGTTATAGAAGAAAAAGCCCGGCACAGCAGGGAAGAGAGGGTGCAGGGTCCCATGGGTCACCATGTTAGGCATGCTGACTTCTCCAGAATGTTTTAGACTTCTAACACGGCCTCTGACACACTCATGACATAGGTCATTTAGTTCTATAGGCACCTTGGATAAGCACCTGACTCCCTGACCACGACCCCTGTGAGAAAAGGGAATGTGACCGTGTGCAGGCTGTTGTGTAGGTGGCTTGGTAAGGGCTGCTGGAGAGTCAAGCCATCTTGGCTAAGCACACACCAACACCATCTATCCTCCTGTCTGTCACCAGAGCAGCAGGTAAGAAACCCAATATGCCTTACTGCAAATTCACAGTACACATGGTGTGATGGTAAGGACCATGTCATGCATGCATCATAAGTTAAAGTAAATGAGTTTCTGTGGAGTTTCTTGGTTTTGAGGCAGGGTCTCAAGTAGCCTAGGCAGTTCTTGAACTTGCTACATGGCCAAGATGTCTTGGAACTCCTCAAGCTCCTGCCTCCACTTCCCAAATGTACCACCACATACAGCGTAAATGTTCAACCTAAAAGGAGCTCTTTGTTGGCAAGACCATGAGTGGCATTTCCCAAAAAGGGAGTTCTACAGTTCTTTGAATCACATGTTAATATGTCTGAGTGCATGCAGACAGGGAGGGCAGAGTCCTGACCTGCTCTGCTGCCTATGGGCTGTGCTGTCTACCTCTAACCTTTGACACTTCCTCTGTACTTCATGTCCTCTGACACTCTACAGGACAGTAAAGCACTCAACACATATTAGTTGCTTCTGTCTGCACTGTAAAAATGCCTTTTACTGCAATTTCCTCTGGGAAGGCAAAGGAAGAGTGTAAACCTAGAGGTTTCACTAGCTTACCATGTGGCTTTCTGGGCCTATCCGCATGGGACAAGGCCATGGGTGACTCAATAACTTGTTAAAACCTCTCCTTAGCCAGGCATGCAGTAAACACTTTTAATTCCAGCACTCAGGAGGCTGAGCAAGGCAGATCTCTGTGAGCTCCAAGCCAGCCTGGTTGATGTGAGTCAACCAGCTCTGTAAGTCAGAGCTAGTCAGAGCTCCCTACAAGACTGTCAAAAAATAAACCAGGAACAGAAGAAAATCCCCTCACTCATACACACGTGTAACTGTTCCTAATGCCAATTCCTTTGTCCCTTCCCAGTGCTCAGTGGCCATCCCCAGGGAATTAATGGTCTACCAGAGTTGACAATACTCTAATGGAGGTTTGAACAAAGTATGTGGGGGGTGGGGGGGAGAGGCTAGAACAAACATGCAGAGGCAAGACAAGGAAATTGTTCACTAATAAAGGACCACATCAGGATGTGACAGCAGGGAGCATTTACCAGTCAGGAATAGAAGCATTTTCTAAGACAAACAAAAATAAATGATATGCACCATAGAAGAAAGATAACTACAAGATACTTAGTGAGGCTGGGGTGGGTGGAGGTGGATGAGGTAAATAACTTTACCAGGAACCATGGGAAAAAATCGTGTATTCCAGAGGAAGGAGGCAGGACTTTATCGTGATAACCTTACTACTTCATATGTGATTAAAAATTGAGTTTTAAACGTATAGCACATGTATGTCCATGTGTGCATATCTAGGCAGGAGAAGGGGATTTAGGAGTGTTTGATGTACTGGAAATACATAGAGCCAGAGTGGGGCAAGAGACTGATGTCCTGGGGCATGTGAGGCTCTGAGAAAGGCAAGCAAGGAGAGTCTACCAGGGATGGGTGGAGGATGCTCACGGGTGAACAGGAAAAGCATTGCTTTGGAGAACTGAACAGTGCTGTTAAGTAACCCCGAGAGTGGAACAGAGCCAGGAACTTAAACTGTCTGAAGGCCTTGGCCTTGACAAAGTGTGTGCGCTCTACTTGAGCAGTTAGGAGGAAAGCAGCTGACTAGTGACCACAGGAAAGAGAAGGGGAAATGAGACTCCGAGGTGCTATGGGGGAAGCGATCTAGAAGGAAGAGCGAAGGCAGCGCCTGGAGAGGACCCAGGGTCCCTAGCGCTGGTGCAAGTGCAGGCAAACAAGTCACAGATGAAGGGAAACCATCAGCCATCAGTGAGGGGAGCAAGGGCTAGGACAAGAAATGCGCTCAGGCAAAAGACTAGCACACTCCTGGACAAGGGCCAGCTCTCTTCCACCACTGTGGAATGGAGATGAAGGCAGATGGAACCAAAGAGAAGCTGGTAGTGCTGACGACAGACAAGTAAAAGAATAAAATAAAAAGAGGGGCACAGTCTTGGCTAATTATTATTTCTGGGGATTCGGCACAGAGGCAGAGTATTTAGTGTGCACAAGGACCTAGGCTTGTCCCATCTCCATCATGACAAAGAGGTAAGGAGTCCTAAAGACAAACAAATGAAGAAAGAGGTAAGGCTTCTGCCACGTGAGCAGGAGAGCTACACTGAGGTACAGGCAGCACAGAAACTAAAGGCCCTTAGGAGGAAGAAGCCTCTAGGATGAGGAATTGGGACTGGACAAGGCCCTCAACCACAAGACCTGGGGGCCCAGGAAGACAGTAGAGCTACCATCGGCCACTGTGAAACAAGATCAGGCCCACTTCTAGCTAGGAGTCAGGGCAGCATAGCTTCTTCCACAGTCTGTCTCTCCAACTTCAAGGGCCTCTTCTAAACATCTTAGAAGAACAGCCTATTCATCTGCTCTGAAAGGAAGCAGATGGCCCCGTGAAATGACTCTTGCCACACTGTAACCCCACAGGTCCGAGAAGATGTAACTCTTGCCACACTGTAACCCCACAGGTTCGTGTTCATCTGGCTATGTGCATTCAGGGAAGGTTAACTATGGAATAGAGGTGGCAAGTGACAAGCGTACCAGTGTCAAAATACCTCAGACCTGGGTCAGTCTAACCGAACAAATCCAAGTGAAGTTCACTGAGAAATTGCTGGGCAGTGGTGGCACACGCCTTTAATCCCAGCACTCGGGAGGCAGAGGCAGGCGGATTTCTAAGTTCGAGGCCAGCCTGGTCTACAGAGTGAGTTCCAGGGCCACACAGAGAAACCTTGTCTAGAAAAAAACAAAAACAAACAAACAAACAAAAACCAAAAAAAGAAAGAAAGAAATCAGAAAAGAACCATCTGCTAGAGTGGTCAGTTAAAGTACTCTTCTAATATCTGCATTCTCGGTAGGTTCCCAGGGCAAGAGGCTGTCAAGTAACAATGCCTCTACACAAGCAAGCTAAAACTCTCGTCTCTTCCCAAGAGAAGAGAGCCTTCTCTTGGGAAGGCTCTTCTGATCCTTTAGCCCTAAACAAACACCATCTGATTGCATCGCTAAATGACTAACCAAATGACTGAGCTTTGGGGAGTGGGTAAATAGGACACTTTGAAAGCTCCATTCTGTCCTATAAAGTCCTTTCTAGTTCCTAAAAATGACCACACCTTTCCCGAGGGCTCAAAAACTCCCCCCAAACTCCACACCCTACTCTGAGAAAATGGATTCTGGGCAAACACCATGTGCACTTTGACTGTGCTTGACTGAGACCTTCCACCATGCATGAAGGGCAGAAGGTAGGGGATGCAAAGTGGAGAGTGAATGAGAAAGCCATACTGTTCCCAGAGGAACCCTACAGGAAAGGCAAGTGTGGCTAGTGAGCATATGGGTTTTATAACTTCGTGAGATATGCTAGCATTTGATGCTGAACAGGCAAACTACAGTGTTAACAACAGAGCAAAATAGACTGCCTAGTCCGGGTGGATTTGGTACACTACCACAGAGGCAAGAAGGCAGATAATATGGTTTCTAAAAAAGAAAAAGAAAAGAGAAAACCACCACCAACAACAAACTAGATTCCTAAGTAATTTTAAAACATGCCTCCATCTTGAACACCCGCCCAAAGTAAATAATTTAAAGTAGATCACTGGCTGTCAAGGGCTTGGGCATTTCTGAAATGAGTGGGGATAGAAAGGGAATTCTGGGCTGGAGAGATGGCTCAGCAGTTATGAACACTGGCTGATCTGCCAGAGGACCCAGGTTCAATTCTCAGCACCCACATGGCAACTTACAACTGTCTGTAACTCCATTTCTAGAGGCTCTGACACCCTCAGACAGACATTAATGTCCCCAAGGTTTGCATGCAATCCTTTCTGGTCCTAATTAAACGTTTCTGTGCACAGAAGTGACTCTTCAGCAGGAGCTTCACAGATGTGAAGAGCTACTAAACCCAGGAATTAACACATTCATAGTAAATCCACTGTATAGGACCTTACAAAGATCCCTTAAAAATGCCCAATTGAAGCCTGGCAGTGGTGGCGCATGCCTTTAATCCCAGCACTCGGGAGGCAGAGGCAGGCGGATTTCTGAGTTCGAGGCCAGCCTGGTCTACAGAGTGAGTTCCAGGACAGCCAGGGCTACACAGAGAAACCCTGTTTCGAAAAAACCAAAAGGAAAAAAAAAAAAAAAAAAAAAACCAATTGGAGTGCCCCCACCTCCAGCCTCAGGGAGGCACCTTTTGACACAGGGAATCATCAAATGACTGAATCATCTCACTTACCCAGGGGTGGTCCACCTATGGCCACTAATGTATTCCTGGAATGGTTGACAGCATCTAGGCTCTAAGTACATAAAGCAAAGTATCCAGTGTTATGGATCATTAAAACAGGATGGGTTGCGTTTCATCTTGTGTGCTATCCTTAAAAAGCAACTAAAGTACAACTGAAAAGGCTCTGTAGGGAAATGCTGGGAAGGCCTATCAATATGGCACAGTCAAGGTTCTCTGAAGTAACTGATATAAGTAATTAAGTATTTGAGAAGTGAAGAGAGAGTAGTCATCCCTTCCTTCCTGCCAGACACCGAGCTAGGTGCTTCACCTAGCATTAGCTCCAGCAAGTCTAACAAGGAATATCTGCCACTTTCAGGTAAGAAAACCAAAGTTCAGAGAAATAAGTTGCTGAAAAATCACAGAAAATGGATAGCAAAGTCAGGCCCTAACCACAGGGCCCTAGACTCAGAAGTCAGTCCACCCTGTAGCCTACCACACCGGCTCTGACTCTATGAGAACTTTTTTGGCAATGCACAGGCATGCTCCAGGATCCCCCAGGTTTTAAAAACCTTTTGCTTGTCATAAGGAGAAGTAAACTACGTCTATACAGCAGTGAGATACACACACACAGCAGCACAGACAAATCTTACATGGATCTGATGCTGACTGAAAGAAGCAGGTGCAAATGTATATGTACTAAATGATCTCATTCAAAAGGTATGAAGTTAGGACAGTGTATCCTGGCATGGTGGCATATCCCACAGTCCTACCTACTTGGGAGGCTGAAGCAGCTAAATCACTTGAGCCCAAGAATATAAGGTCAGCCTGGGTAACCCAGAAAGACAGAACCAACCAATCAGCAAAATCAGGAACAGAGATTGTGCTTGGGGATGACAGGAGGGAAGAGACATGGGGACTTCTGCTAATATTGTTTCTTTTTATTTATTTTTTTTGTTTGTTTGTTTTTTCGAGACAGGGTTTCTCTGTGTAGCCCTGGCTGTCTTGGAACTCACTCTGTAGACTAGGCTGGCCTCGAACTCAGAAATCCGCCTGCCTCTGCCTCCCGAGTGCTGGGATTAAAGGCATGTGCCACCACTACCCGGCTCTTTTTAAGTTTTTTATTTATGTGTAGTATGTGTACCTGCCTGTCTGTATGTGCACATGAGTGCAATGCCCACAGAGGCCAGAAGAAGGCATCAAATTTCTTAGGACAGGATTTTACAGGCTGTTAAGAACAGCTGGACATGGGACATAGGTGCTGGGACTTGAACCCAAGTTTTCCATAAGAGCAGCAAGTGCTCCTGATCTCTGAACCATCCCTCCAACCTCAATGCTTCCACATCTAAGTAATCACACAGGTACTAGAATTCATTCAATTATATGTATGGTGTGTGTGTTTCTCTTGTAATATGTGGTGGATTGGATTTTGTTTTAATTCTTCAAGATAGGGTTTCTCTGTGTAGGTAGCCCTGGGCTATCCTGGAACTCACTGCACATCAGACTAGTCTTGAACTTGGAGTGATCTTCCTGCCTCTACCCCTCCATATGTGGAGATTAAAGCCATGTGCCACTGTGCACATGTACAGTTTTATTCGAAATTTATTTTTGAGATGAGGTTTTTCTATGTGGCCCTCGCTGTCTTAGAATTTGCTCAGTAAACCAGGCTGGCCTTGAACTCAGAGATCTGCTTGCCTCTGCCTCTTGAGTGCTGGGATTAAAGGCATGTGCCTCAATACCATCTTATATGGGATTTCTTAAGCACCTAGGAAAATAAATACAATTTGTAAGAACAAAAGAGAAACCATTTGACTCTCGTACATCAAAATGCCTCTCAGTATTTTCCTACAGTTCCTTAACAAGCTTCTCCAAGCTCCTTGACCCAGTGCTCCACATAATCTCTCCTAAATCACCAAAGCCAATTGCAAGTGGCTGGATCTTATTGACACTTCTCCATCTTCATCCCTCAGGTTCCCAGCATTCCTGGACACATCGACCCTACCCCCTCCAACCACCTCCCAGCCTCCAGGTCTCAGCACCTTCCACTCTGCTCTCACCTCCAGACCTCCCTGCCGGTTCTCAGCATCCAGGCACTCTTGGCACTCCCCCATCACACCTCAGGTGGCTCTCAACAACAATCTCAAGATGCCCATCAGCACTTCCTCCACTCCAGCAGAAGTCTGCTCTTTGGCTCCTACTTCCCTCTTCCTCCCAGGTTCTTCAGGTTCCAGTGTGTCCAGGAAAGCCTGGACAGCTTTCCCTGGTTTCATAGGACCCTGTTTCTGGAATCCCTCCCCATTTAAACACACTGCCCCAGTGTTCCTGCTTTCCTTCACAGTTTTCCTGTGACTCCAGCACCCAAACTGTGGGATAAGTAGAATGTTGTCAAACTGCACAAGTGAGGCACCAAGTTCTGTTTTCTCCTTAGGACCAAAAAGCTCACTCTCCACATCAACAGCAACAACGTGACTGAGAAAGAAAAATCCCTTTATGAGAAAAACAAAGGGTAGCTAATTTAAGCTTGTGTCTGCTTTGGATGTACCTATTGTGTGGGTGTGTGCACAAGTGTGGGTGGCTGCATATGCACATAGGTACCAATGTGGGTAAAGTCCAGAGGTCAACATCGGGGGTCTTTCTCAATCACTCTCTAACCCTATTTTTTGAGACAAGTTCCCTCACTGAACCTGGAGCCCACAGATTTTCACTAAGCTTGCTGACCAGCGCACTCTAGAGATCCGCCTGAGCCCACCCCTCCAGGGCTGGGCTTACAGATGCATACAACTCTACCGGGCATTTCTGAGGATGCTGACTACCTAAGCTCCCTTGGGATTTGAAGCAAGCACTAGACCAACAAATAAGCTATCTTCCCTGCCCCTACTTAATTTTTAAATCTGTATACTTCAGAGAGGCAGGGAACTGTAGGGATGAAAAGTGACATCCAGAAGTACCTGGCCAAGAGAGAAACATCTGACAGGCAGCACACTGCAGACATTAGCAAACTGTGCTAGGATTCTAAACTGGCAGTGGCCTGAGTGTTTCAGTGACTCCTTGTCCTCCTGGTCACCTGGTACTGTGTGTTTCCGGGCTTGGACACAGCTGGATGATTATACTGTCCACATGATAAAGAAGCCCTGTTTCTTAAGAACTCACCTGAAATTTAAAATCATCTCTCAACTTGGAAGACTGCTCGCTTTTAAAAATAAGTTGACCAGGCAAGAAACTTGAACTCTCTGAAGCTGTTAGACTTAGAATCTCAGGGTTGCAATTGGGATTTTCCAGCAAACCTGCCTGGAGCATCTAACCCTGACTTGGAAGATTTAAGATGCTGGTGACACTCCCAATGAACAACTAGGTGACTGTTGCAGTTGTAAGCAAGCAAGCTGCCGAGTGAACCATATTACCAACTGGCCTCATGTGCTGGGTGTACAGCAATGGAGCATGTTCTCTCTGATGCTGAGATTATTTCTACAATATTTATTTCAGAATAAAGAACTCAGAACCTCTAAGTCACAGAGGAAACAAGAATATGGTGGAACTTTAGAACCCAGGTGGATAAAAACCCTGCTGAAGTGGTGCACGGGCCAGACACAAAAACAAGCAAGATTTCACAAGGTGGGATCTCACTTCCAAGTGCTTTAAATCCTAAGGGGCATACATATCCCGCATCCTTCAAGGCAGAACTTGGAATGTGGGTAATGGATAATATAGATTTCATAGACGAGAATTTTAT
The DNA here is from genome assembly GCA_019843965.1 of Rhynchomys soricoides. Taxonomy (NCBI): domain Eukaryota; kingdom Metazoa; phylum Chordata; class Mammalia; order Rodentia; family Muridae; genus Rhynchomys; species Rhynchomys soricoides. Next base: position 207,785 of record JADRCH010000059.1, on the reverse strand, counting down.
CTGATAGATAAAGTTTAAGAAGACATAAAATTGTTTTGGGGGGAGTTGTTCCCAAATGATGTGTTTTAGTTTGGTTTTCAGTCAGAATGGTCCTGGCTGTCATGCTGAGTGTACCTGAATGTGGCTTCAGAGGAACAGGAATAAACATCTCTACACTGCACAGGCTGGCCCCGGAGGAGGTGCTCTGCACAGAGAAATCACACTTGTACTAAGATTTTTCACCTTTCCATAAAGCTCAAGCCTGTAATCCCAGAACTTGCAGGAGGAGGTGAGTAGGGGATCAAGAAGAGTTCAAGGCCTAAACTATGATGTCACACATACACGGGGGAGGGGGGGGGAGCAGGGAGGGAGCACAAGCAACCAGGGGTCAGTGCTAGGCATAAGCATTATTGAGCAAGGCATTGGTAAGAATCAAATGTCTGCCTCTCCCACAATAGCTTCCCAAGCCTCCATGTTTAACACTTGCCTGTATCTTTAAGGCAGTTAAGCTTGTCAGCTCCTTTCTCTACCAAGCTAGATAATTCAATACAAAGAATTGGAGCCTTAGCAGAGAGGTCTCTTGTGATACTGTTTGAGTGGCAAAAAGGAAAACTGGAAGAATTATTCACACTCAAGGTTCCTCAGTGATCCTGGAAAAATCGAGTCTCATACACATGTGTGTGTGTGCGCGCATGCGCAAGTGCACACCCCCCCACACACACCCCTCCCCCCACACTTATCTTGGTTGTCCTGGAACTCATTCTGTAGATCAGGCTAGCTTCAAATTCAGAGATCAGCTTGCCTCTGGGATTATTCTTGAGATTAAAGGCATTTTTCTAAGAACAAAGTAAGAATGTTCCAAAACACCTAATGTATGCTGAGTTATGCCTGCATCTAATGTCTCATTGAGAAATTAATCTTACATAAATCCAAGTTAAAATGAAGAAAGCAGGCTATACAGCTACTGGGTAAAAGATGTGAGACCAAATTACTTGAAAAATTCAGTGTCCTACAGAAAGAGGTACTGCCTGCACAGCCCATTTGCCTGTAGTCAGCACTAGTAACTCAGTGGGTTTACTGTGAGAGAAGACAGTGGAAAACACCTGAAGAAGCCTGCAAGAAAGAAGTTCTTCATCAGAGCCTCTCACCCCCCTCTAAAGACTAAAAACAAACAAATAAACAACCCAGGCCAACCTTTCAACACTGGAGCACTCTGTCAAAAGAACAGAAAACCATCTCTGAGGACACACATTTTTTTATTATTTATTATTATTATTATTTTTTTTTTTAAGACAGGGTTTCTCTGTGTAGTCCTGGCTGTCCTGGAACTCACTCTGTAGACCAGGCTGGCCTCAAACTCAGAAATCCGCCTGCCTCTGCCTCCCAAGTGCTGGGATTAAAGGAGTGCGCCACCACTGCCCGGCAAGGACACAAAATTTTAACTTACACATCTAGGAGGTCATGTGTTTTTCCTACTGGTTATGTATACTTTGGCATACTTCTAAAGATAAAGCCTTTACTACCCAAGATGCCTCTCGGCTTCTACTGCTACACAGCTTTGTCCTGGGAGGTAGAAGAAGTCAGAGAGGGTCTCTCACAGATTCATTCCCAGTCTTAGTGCTATATGATACACATCGAATCATTCACGCTAAGGATAACAGAATCTTCCAAAAAAAACTCAGCATTTTATGTTCCACAGTCATGATTTTAAAATGACTAGCAAATTAAGAGGCTTCACTCCAGGTAACAGCAGCGATGCCTTCAAGGGGCAGCCAGAGCCACTAACTTGAAGATACTTCTTCCAAGTAAGCGTCCACTCAGCTCTGATCACTGAAAAAGGAAAACCAGTAGCAGACTGCACTGAAAGAAACAGAACAATGTTAATGCTGGAGGTGGTTCTAGCAGCAGGAAACCAGAAGGAGGGGGGAGGGTTGGGGGGGAGGAAAACAGGGCCATCACTCCCATTCTGTTCCTTTCCTTCCCTGCCTGGAAAGACTCTGGGGCATCCAAACTCTTTGTCATAAAGCTGTGATGGGAGCTGCAAAGAATGCAAAGAAATACAAAAACAAAATACAATGGAGGAATCAGAGAGCACACCTCTCTAGTGAATATGGCGGAGCTTTGCCTGCCCCAATCTTCACAGCCCACACAGGCTGGAAGAAGCAACAGCAATGGGACACAGGAGGATCTTGGGATGTAAAGGGTTAAAAAAAGACACTGACTAATGAGCATAGCAGAGAGACCACACTTCCTGCTAGCACCAAGTGAGCTCTATTCCTGAAGTGGGAACCATTGTAAACAACTGAAAAACATACATAACAATCACAAGTTATAAATGTTCTTGGAAACTCCCCGGTTTCAACTAGTCTATGACAAATATCTGCAGAGGGATCTCAGCATCTGCTCCAAGTTCAAGGAAAAGTAATTCCTACCAGTGGAGCAGTGCCAAAATATCACCCCCGGGGTCTGACCAATTAAATGGCTGCTTCTTAGTGTGGCGGTTAGGAGAGATGACAGATTGAACACTGCAGCATAAACCCACACATTCATTTCAGCCCAGGCACTCTGCCCCAAAGGGGGAGTCAATCAGAAAAGGAAGCAGTTTGGAGTGAAGTCTTCTAACGAGGCTGAACACAGAATAAACGGACCCGCAGTTTAATTACTGCAGAATCGTCTTCCATCAAAACTGATGACCCCGCTCATCAGGACTAAAGAGACTCCTCTCCCACTAGTCCTTCTGTGCAGGAAACAGGACTCATCAGAGAAACTTTTTGGGACTTTCTGCCTCAAGAAACTGCTTTCACAAAATATGATCACGCTGGCAGACTATAGGTGAGCCAAGGAACAAAATAAAGAAGTCACAGGCCAGCAGAGAGGGCTCCGGTACCCCAGGAATAGGCAATGCACTAATTCTGATTAGGATCAAATAACTCAATTTGCTTTTCTTCTACGGTAGCCTGCACAAAAGTTACTGTGGCCAAATGTAATGAACAGAACTCTCACTGAAAGAGTTAAAATATGCATGTCAAGTATTTACTCCAGAGCTTAATGTATAATGTACACCCAGGGAAAGATGGCTATAAAGATGGGTTTTGTAAACTTTGTATTACATTACAATTTACTTTTATTACATTTGGGATGGGCAAGTGCCAGGGCACATGTACAGTCAGAAGTTAACTTCCAGGAGTCAGTCAGTTCTCTCCTACCACATGGATCCTGGGGATCAAGCTCAGGTCACCAGGCTTGGCAGGGAGCACCTTGGCCCACTAAGGCTTCTTGCTGGCCCTCTACTTTATTTCCAAGGCTGCTTCTCTTGTTATTTCGACAGCTGTGCTGCAAAGGTGCTGTATAAGCCTTGTGGGCTATCTCCTCCAGTCCCGGCCTCCCATCTCATTGTAGGAATGCTGGAGCAGGCAGGGCAGGCTTTTTAAACATAGGTCCTCAGGGACCCAAACTATCTTGCTGGCCTAAGCAAATTGTTTTTTTTAAGGGTTTTACTTTTGTTTCCCAGCTTGAACCTATGTTTCAGAGGCTGGTCTTGAACTCATGGACTCAAGTAACCCTCCTACCTCACCAGGTACATGCCAGTATACCTGGCTTTTGAAGGTTTTTTAGAAAAGATCCCTTCTTTGTTTTTTTGTTGTTGTTGTTTTTACCTCCATTAGACAAGCCAAAATCTTTAATCCAGTTCAATCAAGAGGCTCAATGATCTTTGTGGCTTTTTTCCCACTGGTTCTAAATAAGTATGAAACACCTTTATTTTATTTTTTAATTTAATATTTATTTATTTTATATATATCAGTACACTGTTGCTGTCTTCAGACACACCAGAAGAGGGCATCGGATCCCATTGCAGATGGTTATGAGCAACCATGTGGTTGCTGGGAATTGAACTCAGGACCTCTGGAAGAGCAGTCAGCACTCTTAACTGCTGAGCCATCTCTCCAGACCTGAGTATGGAACACCTAGAAGAACTTCCCAGAGCTGCTCACAATGGCCCGTCCTTCTGCAGGCTAGGCTGTGACATTACTTCCCCTTTCTACTCCACTGTGGTAAGTTTCCGATTGTCTGTCTACCTCTCTGCAGTCCAGCCAACTTACAACTCCTCGGTGCTTCTCCACCAGGTTTGGGTAGAATTGAGAAGTCAGCTCAGGAACTTTTGAGATATTCCACCAGGGTCTCCTCCCCCTCCTCCCCAGCACATGGACACCCCTCCCCTCCTGGAAGAAACAGGTTCACATAGGCTAGAAGGGAGGGGCTGATTAAGCCTCTGCTGCCTCATTCCCTAAAGACCAATCAGTTTAAAAGTCACACTCTTCTGCCAATCACATTGTGCCTAATGGCTGCTGCTCTAAAATCCATATATAAGGTCCCTGAACAGGCTAAGCGGGGTCACTCGTCCGTCTTAGTATGCATAGCGGACTCAGCATGCTGAATTAATAAATTCCTCTTGCATTTTGCATCAATCCCCAACTCCATGTGTTCACTCAGGGGGTCATGGGTAAGTTAAGGCTCACCCAGAGTCTTACATAACGAGCATTCTCACCGTCCAACCTAGGGCGGCAGCCGGCACCGGCACCGGCACCAGCACTCTACTGCAGCTGGACGCAAGTCAGTGATAAATAAAGGAGAAATTCAGACCAAGCACCTTCTTCCTCCCAAACTTAGCTTGCTCTGATGTTTTATCAATCTAAAAATTATGCTGACTTTCTACAGAAATTTCTGCTCCTGCCAGATATGGCATGCCCAGAAACCATCCCCAAAAGAAAATGAACATGTCTAGTCTGCTAGTACCACAAAAAAAAAAAACCCAAAAACCCACAACACCAACAACTACCCTCTCATATTCTCCCCTACCAAAGAACACCTGTGCTTAATCTGGTCCTCAGATATTACTTTGTTGCTATCCCTACTACAAAATACAAAATAGCTCCTATACACATCCTTGATAACATCAATAGACCCAAGTGCTAATTTTTAGGAAGTACTGTCCTCTCTATTTTGATTTGCAAAGCCACCAGCCCAGTACTGAGCCCAACACTCACCCCCTACCCCTTAGACTTCTTTGCAATGTGGCTGGGATACGGAATGGGGGAGGGGGGGAGATGTAATTAAGACCTTTACCTAGAAAACATAGCGTGCTCAATTCAATATACTGAACCAAGTTTACTCTGTGCACAAAGAATGGTTCTTAAGTATCTTCAAACAATTCTACTACGGGGGGGAAAAAAGGGGAAAGACCTTTAAAGGTGTTAATGGGACTTGCTCAAGGAGGTACATGCCTTAGTAGCTAACAATCCCAATGATTTAGGACAATAAAAATGTATTTCTTAGTCAAATGATAATTTAAAAGAAAACCTTTATCTGCCCCTAATTATAGCTCCAGGACAGCAGAACAGACCAGTTTTGAATTGACTCAAGCAGTTTTAATAATCCACAAAGATTCCAAGGTGACTCCCTGCAGGTGGCTATCCCACAGCCAATCTGGTCCCCTAATGAAGGCAATAAAGCAGATTTCACAGTAGGAAGCAATGAAAAAGGGGGTAGGGCTTAGGAAAAAGGGGGCTGTGGAGATTGTTTACCAGCTGGGTGACCCCGAGGCAAATTACTTATTTAATAGCTTCTCCAGAGGCTGGGGGGGGGGGGGGCTAGTCACTAGAATTAGATCCAACCTCCAGTACCCAAGGAAACTCTCAATTCAAACATGATAAACCTTCACAAAAGCTCACAGTACTTTGTAAACAATAATGGTCAAAACACACTGAGAAGGTGCTAGGAATCCTGGAACCTCACAAAAGGAACCTGTTACTCAAAAGTCTGGTAAATTATGTGCTAAAATTTCCTATTATTTTTAAAAAGAGCTAGTACAGACTGAATCTCACACCTACCAAAAGTAGCAGGTCAGCAGCAGTCAACTCAATGCCATTTTGGTTTATAAACCGAAACTACAACATTGTAGAAACCAGGGAAAACACCATGCCTGGTGACTCTAAAGGATGACCTGGGTCCCAGAAGAAAAACTGCTATGTACAGAGGCAACAGCTGTTTTGTGGTTGAATACGAAATGTCCCCATAGGCTCCAGTGTCCCCAGGTGATGGCTCTGTTTTGGAAGGCTGTGGAACATAAAGGAGATGGAGCCTCACAAGGGGAAGTCAGCACTCTGAGTGTGCCTTGCAGTTTTATAGCCAGGCCCTACTGGTCTGACTCTTCCTTATTACTACAGATGCAATTCGACTAGGCATGTTCCTGGCACCAAGCACTTCCTGTCACGGCAGACTGTATCTCCACAAACTGTAAGCCAAAAGACAAGAACAAAACCAAAGTTCTTCTAAACAGCTGTGTGTCAGACACAGGTCACAGCATTGAGAAAGAAACTCCTAAGTGTATGCAACAGCGACTGTGTTACCTCTCTCACACACAAGGGACAGACTTCTCCAGGCAATGTTTCAATATTAAGTCTTGGCCTCCAAGAAACTCCTCCCTCAGCCTCCCAGTGATGTGTTTATAAAAAGATAAAGAGAAGGGATCTGTTCTATGGAGGTGTGGTCAGATATGGGGGAAGGGGGTCCCTCGGTGGGCCCATGCTGAGGTATCCCTTCCCCCTGAGGGACCAGCCGCAGGGCGTATAGAATAGAATTCAGGGCATGGGGAGGGGGGGCTAAGAGAATAGTAGAAGCAGAGAAGCAGAGAGAGGTGGGGGGGAGAGAGGAAGAAGAGGAAGAGGAAGAAGACAGGGAGAAGAAGAAAGGGAGAAAAGGAGAGGAGAGGAGAGGCCAGCCATGGCCACATGGAGAGTGGGGGAAAGGAAAGGCAATAATAGCAAGAGAGAGCAAGAGGAAGAGGAGGGGCAAGCAGCCCCGTTTATAGTGAGTCAGGCAGACCTGGCCATTGCCAGGTTAACTGTGGGGCAGAGCTTAGACAAATTGCTAACACCCAGATGCTGGAATAATTACAGGTGTGCAACACCACATCTGGTTGAGGACTAGACTTTTTACCCGCAGCAAGTTTCAAATTGCAAACACTCAGGCTGCAGTGAAGACAAACACATTCTGTTTGAACCCAGCTTCCTGTCTGGAGTTGTGTGACAGCTCCACATTGTAGCTCTCCGGCTCAGCATTAGACCTTGGACAAACAGGTAACCTTTCATAGGTTCTGACAACTGACTCACTGGACAGGAAAATCCATTACTATTTTAAAGTTGAAGATTTGCCTGGCAAGCACTCTCGACAGTCACGGACCTCTAAAGACATTTTCAGATTTCCCATGCCTCGTGCTGCCATCTGCCCTGCAATGAGCAATTAAAAATGTACCACAAATGGTGCTGCGATAAGGGAATGAAGTCCAAAACAAAATATGGAATATGGAGGCTGGAAAAAAAGAACCACAGAAGTTGGAAATGTTTTTTATAATTAAACCTTGGCCCCCATTCAAACACAGAAGAAAGATTTCTGACAGGTGGTCTCCAGAGAGCAGTTCTCCAGAAGAGTGCCTGAGACAATTCAAAGGGTCCTTGTGGTACACAGTGCCCTGAACCAAACCTGCCACCACCCCAGCAGCTACTGCTGAACACTGCAGTGACCTCAGCCATGTAACAGGCCTGCAGCCCTCACACCAGGCCTGGCCTATGGCCTAACTCCACTGCTTTCCAAATGCTGGAAGTTCCCCAGATGACATTCAGTGTCAGGAGTAAACACTGGGCATAACAGCTTGGCTTTTATGGACAAGCCATTTAAGTCTCTTACAGGTCTGTCTCCTCATCTGGAAAAAGAGGAGGGCGGGACTCCACTAATTGCTAATGTCTCTTTCAGCTGTAGAAAACCCTCAGGGATTCAAAATTAGCAGTTGGTGGACAAGCCTGGAGCTTCCGGAATGGTTTATTTGGTTAAAAAAAAAAAGTCTCTAGCATCCCACATCCTATAGTGGGACTATTACATGCCTTGATCTAGTACCTACCCCCTCTTCCCTTTCAACACAGGTCAGAAAAAATCCTGCTTGAAAGCAAACTACTGATAAAACTAAAGGACTGTTGTTTCCTGTATACAGTCTTTATTAGGATTCTAATGTGATCACATTTGGCTCCAATACTAGTTATATGCCTCGTGGATGGATTGGGATGGAGGATAGAGGAAGTCTGACCAGCAGCATGGTGGAGCTGAGCAGCAGGCATGACACCCACCCACCCACACAGTGACGGTTAATGGAGAAAGAACCAGGCAAAATCAGGGTGAGAAAAGGGATGGAAGTCAAAGGTGTGAGTCAGTGCAAGAGAAGATCACAACAAGCGTCTCAGGAAGGAAAGGGACAAATGTCAGTCAAAGCTCCACTTATTCATGTGACAGACACAGAATGCCTACTGGGTGCAGGGAACAGAACTGGACACCACGGGATAAATCCGCTCAGTGAAATAAAGGCGAGGCCATAGATACTGAAAGAAAAGGCAGACAATGCACCGTGACATAAGGGTGCCGCAAGAGACTCTTGAGCGCTGCTAGAAGACTCAGGAGAATGTGAACTCCCAGTGACAGACCAGACAAAGGAGGCTTCCTAGGAAGGATGACACTAAAATCTTAAGCAGAGCAGAAACAAAGGTGCCCAAGGAAGAGATCAAGTATGCGTAAGTGTAAGTACCCGGGTTTGGTAAGTGTAAGTACCCGGGTTTGGTACGAGACACGGGAAGGCAGGACGAAAAGGGTGTGGCTGGCCTTAGTACTAATCCCAGCAGTCCTGGTGGATATGAGTAAACTGGATAGCTGGATTGGGGCCAGACTGAGAATTCGGAGATCAGTCCTGGAAACTGAATTTAAATGCCATGGAAGGAGAAGAGAAAGCTGACAAGCTAGAACCAGAAGAAACTAAAACCTTGGCCCATAAAATTAACATAAAATCTGTATCCACAGTGTGTGAACTCCCTCCAAAGAGACGGATAATCTTCCAAAACAAAAGCAAGAAGAGGACAAAAAGTCTTGGATGGTGGCATGATATGGATATATTAAACAAGGAACGTGACACTCTTGAACCAGGCAGCCGAAGCAGTCAGCAGCACAGCCATGGCTAAGATCAAGGAAGTGAAGTGGGGGGGAGGGGGGGAGGAAGGAGGAGGAGGAGGGCAGAGCTGTCCCAGCTTCCAGCTGGCAAGGTGACAGTTGCTGCTGCATCCAGGCTCTCCAAGTCATGCACATCCACCACTGGTGTCCTCACCGTCCTTAGCCAGATTCAAAAAGAAAACCTCAGGAAATTCTACCAGGGCAAGAAGTACACACCTCTGGACCCAAGAAGACTAACACCATGAGCCTCCTGCTCACCAAGCAGGAAGAGAAGGTGAAGGTGAAGATAAGAAACAGCAGGAGGGAGCAGCTGCACCTGCTGTGCAAGTTTTCTGGCAAAACCTGAGGTGGCCAGCAACAGAGCACCAGACTGGCTGAGAAAATAAAACCAGGCAATTTGACTATGTCAAAGTGTGGGTCGGAAAGAGAAACCTGATAAGAGCTGGGAAAAAATGTTCTCAGCACACACACTGCTGTACCCTGCTCATCTGCCCTCTGCTCTCAAGGGGCACAGCAAACACTTCTGTGCAGATCCCTCCTTTGCCACTGGGACAGTTAATCATCGTTGCCAACTTGACTGGATTTGGATCACTCAGCAGACACAGCTGTGGAGAGTGAAGACCAACCTCACAATCCCAGGAGCAGGAGATGGGGGAGGAGTGTGGAAGACTAGCTAAACCAGGGGGGGCAGAGAACAGCAGCATCCCCTGCTGCCTGCTCCGTGATCTCTGTAGACCCTAGGTGCTCACAAGCTCCAGCCACCATAAACTCTGCCATACTGTCCCCACCAGGTCAGACTGGCTGTACCCTCTTAAAATATGAGTCAAAAGAAACATTTCCTCCTTCCTACTGCTCTGCCTCAGGTATTTTGTCACAGCAATGACAAAAGTAATTCATACAGCCACACTCTATTCTCTAGAGTAGTCACAGCAAATACTTAAACCAGCTTCAAACCTTCAGTGGTCTCCCACCAGGCTCCCTGTGTGGCCCACAAAGGCCCTGAGGGATTGTGGGTCAGCTGTCTTCCCACCTCTTCATACCTGTCTCTCATTCACCTCACTCTAACCTTCTGTTTTCAATTTCTCAAAAAATAGTATTCATTTCTCCAGGCCGACACACTTGTGCTCCCTTTCCTGGCTGGAGTATTCTTCCCGGCACAGTTCAGGAGGAGGCTTGGTATCGGTCTTGAGTTCACCTTCTCTATAACATAGTTGTCTGGCACATAGCAGGGGCTCACTCTATTGGCTGAAGGAATACACCTCACGGTTTTCTTTCTGGCATCTGACTCACCCCCATTTCAGGGCTACACTTCTGAAAACCTGCTAGATATCCATTGCTCAAACGTGGCATAATAAGTGCATTAGAAAGCAAACCTTTCAACGTTTCCAAGCCAGTTCCTCCACCTCCTGAAAGCAGTACGATCGACACTGTAGACTTCACCACAATGAGCTTCTCACTCATTCGCTCCACCTGTCCAAAATCCTAATCACCTTTGAAACTGAATTCAAGTATCACTTCATTCATGAATGCATTCAATCAACCACTAACTCATTCAACAAAAACCCAGAGCCTCTTACACGGGAAAAGCACTGTGTTAAATACAGGAAAAGGAAGAAGACCGTCAGTCAAATCATCTCACAAATATTTAGAGACTGAAACACTGTGAGGTGCTTGACACTAGGAGAAAGAAAGAATTGAGTTAAGCCTCAAGAAACAAGCTCTGATGATGAGCTGACTGAATGGGATGTAGCTTACAACAGAAGCTCGGATGAAAGTGGGTGGGGCAGATGGGTCGGCCAGGTGCAGGAAGCAGATGGGGGGCATCTTAGGGTACCGAACATGTGCCGCCTTATATTAAACTTATCTGGACCTGCCCCCCACCCCCATCCTCATGTTTGGTTGTTACCTGAGAGGACACAGTGTCTCTTACAAACCAACACACCCTCCCAGGAGGTGCTGAGTCACTTGTCTGGCACCTAGGAGTCCAAGCTTGTAAATTCCCCCAGGTGAGCTGGATGTGCTGCCAAATCGTAAGTCATATGCCTGTCTATCCATTCAGTGACTACACACTGATCCTTCTTTCATGAGAAATCACTAAGGTCAGTATGGTAGGTACACCGTCTCAAAATTAGCAGCAATGATCCTAACCATAGTTAGTACAAGTCCTTTTACAGGGTGACTTTAACACTACCCTCCAAGGAGTCGGGCTCACACACTAGCCTGTTAGCTCTGGGTTATATCTGGCAAAAACAACGGGGGCCGAAGTGATCAGTTGGAAGATTCTGACCCTGCAGCTTCCATTATGGCCTAGGAGTTTGATCTTGCTCAATGAGGAAAGAGACCAAGAGAAAGAAAGACTTCGTGGAGGACAACCAAGAAGTCTCAACCAACAACTAGAACAAAGCCAAGTGATCTGTGCTGGCATCACACGGAGCAATGGTCCGTACCAGCATCTCTTGGAGCACCATGAGCCCTCAGGGCATAAGCAATAGCACGGCTGCCATTTCATGCTACCAAAAGCTTTGGGGTAATTTATTCTACGTTAATCTATTTAAGTGGGACAGCACAAAATTCAAAACTCTCAATAGTGGTCATTCAAGTGTTTCCTAATTTTGATGACCTAATTCATCTTCCTCTTATTCATTGAACTAACCCCTTCCTTTAACTTAAGGCCATTTTTACTCTTAAATCTCTGAAGTTCATTAGGAACAATCAAACTCCCCCTGGCAGGTACTTGTACCTGAAGATGGGAGTCAAGCTATCCCTTAAGTTTTTTGCTTCTCTAGGCTAACAATTTTTTAACTAATCCGATATATTTTTCAATTTTTTTTTTCCCAAGAGAGGGTTTCTTTGTCCTGTCCTGGATGTTCTGAAACCAGCTCTGTAGGCCATGCTGGCCTTGAGCTCAGAGATCCACCTGCCTCTGCCTCCCAATTGCTGGGATCAAAGGCATGGGATCAAAATGGCTGCCTGGCTATTTTTCAATGATTTATTCATCTCTCAAGTATGATGGGACCAAATTGAATGTCATTTGTATTTAACAGACATTATTTCCATGCCCCAATCGGTCTTCTATAATCTGATTTCCCAGTCCAAGTATAAGAGTACCCCAAAAGCTATGCTCCACAAACATCCATGCGACCTTCTCTGCTCCTCACACAGTTCGTTCCACTTCACACCTCCTCTCTTCACCTGGTCTCCCAGCACGACAGGAAGCTGAAACACTTGGAAATACAGCAGAAAGTAGCTCAGTAGAAACAGGCTCTTGCCTAGATTAGCATAAACGAGGCACCCAATCCCTGGTGCAGGGGCACAAGAATACACACGCACAGCCCAAGAAGTTGGATGGGGAAGTCTCTAAGCATAATGGGGTCTTGGTATAGGTCAGGAGACAGGATCCCTTGAGTTGCTCCTTCTCCTACCTTGACCATAAAGTGTCTTTGTAAAAGAATGACCCTTAGCTCTTGCTCTCTGAGCAAAGGTACCAAGTATGTAGAACTAGACAGTGCTTACTTAATTACAAAGACACCAGCTAGTTGCTTAATGCATTAAAAGAACACTTGCCCCCACCCCCACCCCCACTCTGAGTTGTACATGAACAAATGCTTCTATATAAGAATTAGTTTTATAACCACTAATTTTAAAAAAGGGACAGGGGGAATAAAGCCCACCCAACACAGGGTTACAGTAGGCATCAGATAAAATACAGAAATCATTTTGTAAAGCTCTAGAAAAATATTAAGCAATGGGGTTAAGATGACGCTGCTGCTCTTGCACAAGGCCTGGGCTGGGTTTCCTGCACCCCTATTAGGCAGCTCACAACTGCCATTAACTCCAGTTTCATAATCTGGTGCTGTCTTCTGGCCTCTGGGGACACCAGGCATGCATGCGATGTGCATATGAACATGCAGGAAGCCAAACATAAACATAAAAACACGAGGCAACACGCTGGGCCAAGATTTCAGCAAGCCCTTTAATCTTCAAATGATCTTAGAGTGACCATCTAGACTTCAAGTGAAACATACACCAAGCAGCCATGAGCCCGAGTTCATCCAACAGGAACCCAAAGCATCCATCTGATGAGAGCACATGGATCTGATAACATTTAAAAGAGCAATGAAGACAGAATGGTGCGTTGACCCCTAGGGACCCATTTCAGCCACTCTGCCTGATATAACAGGCTCCAGACTGAGGACCTGAAGTCAGTCAAGGAATAAGATAACTAGAGAATGAGAGCGAGGGAGAGCGAGAGAGCGAGAGGGAGAGAGAAGAGGGGGAAGGGAGGAAGAGAGAAGAGGGGAGAGGAGGGAGAAGGAAAGAGAGGGGAAGGACATCGGGGGGGGGGGAGAATGGGGACAGAGTTGTGGAAACCCAAATAAGGAAGAATAATGAATGTAGAGCGGCCAGAGACTTCATAGATGTACATTTCTTTGGGGGATGGGGCCGCCTAGGGGAAGGATTAATCCTCAAAGCAGTGCTTCTCCACCTTCCTAATGCCAGGCCCCTTTAATACGGCTCCTTAGGACCCCAACCAACTTCATAACTCCAATTTTGCTACCGTTAGGAATCATAATGTAAGCATCTGTGTTTTCCAAAGGGTTGCTCGACATCCCCAAAGGGGTAGCAACCCACAGGTTGAGAACTACTGCCCTAAAAGGGTTCTGTCATGGCCAGGGAATGGGACAATGAACAATTCAGTGAAGGTAGCTAAGGGAGATGGAGACAGGCTGGTTATCAGTAACTACAAGACAGGGTCAAGTCTGAAGCCTTTACAAATCCCAGTAAGCAGCAATGGTTTAAGAAAACGGACAACAAGTGGAGAAGATGGGGGTCCGTCGAAACTTACAGCTGAGTGACAGACGTCCGGCAGTTCTGAGCAGGACTAGCACCAGGCAAAGCCAGTCTGTCTTTGGTATATGCAATCTTAGCAAAGAGTAGTCTCGATGATGGAAGAAGGCAGGCCCTGTCTATAAGTATTCACAAACACAACTCTAAGCCAATGGGATGCTTAAAGAAAACAAAACACAGTAAAAACAATATCCTGGGTCTGGAGAGACAGCTCAGCAGTTAAGAGTACTTCTAGAGGATCATGGTTCAATTCCCAGTACCCACACAGTGACTCACTACAAATGCAGTCCCAGGGGATCTGATGCTCTCTTCCGGCCTTGGCAGACATGGGGCTTGTGTGTGTGTGGTGTGCATACACACATGCAAGCAAAAGACCCATAAAGTAAAAATAAAGGGGAAAAAATGCTTGTCCCTTACCACCACCAGCCAGTGTCTCACTATGTAGCTCTGACTGCCCTTGAACTCACTCTGTAGACCAGGCTGGCCTTGAACTCAGAGATCCACCTGCCCCTGCCTCCCAAGTGGTGGGATTAAAGGCATCCACCACTCTGCCTGGCTATGGGAATTGTGATTTATCTGTAATTGAAAGCAATGACTGAGGATGAAAAAAAGCCATATGAGGGCGGTTGAGATGGCTCAGTGGTTAAGAGCACTTGACTGCTCTTCCGAAGGTCCTGAGTTCAAATCCCAGCAACCACATGATGGCTCACAACCATCTGTAATGGGATCTGATACCCTCTTCTGGGGTGTCTGAAGACAGCTACAGTGTCTTTTTTAGAGAGAGAGAGACAGACAGACAGAGACAGAGAGAAAGCCATATGAACAGTACTCCAATACAGTCAGCAGGACTTCGCAACCACAGGTCTACCACATTTAGAGGATGTGACTAGAATGAAAGGACGGTAGGTATAATCAACAACGTTCAAGCATACAGCAAATATACACAGCACATAGGACAGCAGGTACACCACATTCCCTTTATACAATCGCCAGCCTGCTCAGGTCTAACCCAGATCCCCTTATGACATTTGTCCCCTTACGGACCACTCTGAAGAATGAAAGAGCTGGCTTTAGATTCCCAAAGTGAGATCCCTTGATCCACATCTGAGAGCCAAGGGTTCTCCAGTTTCGACCCCCAGCTTAGTCTGGCTTAAGAAACCCATCTGGGGTTACCTGCTTTTGCCTGTCTCCTCTGAGATGAGGAGTTCAGATGTGTACAAGGTGACCTTATGAGTTGTTTTTTTGGGGCGGGGGCCGGGGGGGGGGGCCTTGGCTATGTCTCTCACACACAAAGGACAGTTAGTTCATCAAGGTTTGTCCAATTGCCAGTAAGGCTCAAGTCTGAGAAATACTGCTAGGCTAGAAAGATATAATGAGGGTAGCTAAATGTATGAGCATATTTGAGGGTCTTGGAGGGAAAGGGGACAGCTAAGCCTTCAACACCTCGACATTTATGATAGCGGAAAAAATAATAGGATACTGGGAAAGGAGAAATGAAGACTGCTGGGGGGGGCGTGGCTCAGCAGTGTACCAGTCGTTGGACAGAAAGCAGCGTGGAGGGGTGGGGGCGGGCTGGTAAGTAGGGGCTCCCTGCTGAAGTTCAAAACCATGTACCACCGTCCCAAATTGAACAAAATACACAAGATTCCTACATCCCCATTCTATGGCTGCAGTAATAGCACACACACTCTCTGAAGGAGCCTTACCCAGTCTTGGAAAGTAAGCAGCAGCTTTCAAGACGTGACTTCCGGGCTAAATCAGCTGGCCAGGTGTTTCTGAGGAACACATGTACAGCGCCCGGAGTCAAGGAGAAGCAGGGGGGAGGAAGCAGAGTGTCCAGAGATGACACGGCCAGGCCACTTAAACAGAGTTTAGAGGCAAGAACAGGAAAGAGACGTGAACAGAACCAGGAATGAGAGGACGATGCTCTTCACAACAGGTCAGAGGAAGGATGGTGGGTACAGAGCCATGGTGAGACAGTGTTGCCCACAGCTCAGCAGCCAGTTACTAGGAAGGGAAGCAAATGTACCTGCCTGCCTTTACTTCCCCCCTAACTTAGCTTGAGCAAACAGAAAAAAAGGAAATAAAATATGACTAAGGTACATAGCTTTTAAACAATCATTGGTCTGCTCAGGTCTAACACACCCAGATCCCCTTAGAAAGGACAGTTGTCCCCTTAAGGACTTTGAAGATGGAAGAGCTTGCTGGCTTTAGATTCCCAGACTGAGAAGCCTTGGTTCACATCTGAAGGCACGATTCTCTGGTTTTTACCCCCAGCCTAGTCTTGCTTAAGGAAACCAAGAAAACCATCTGGGGTTACCTGCTTTTTGCCTGTCTCAAAACACTGCCACAGCAGACAGCAGGTTGCCCGAAGAAGCTGCTGCTGAGGTCGCTGGAGCCATGTTCTGATGAGATCATCTCAGGGGCCAACAGCAACTGCTTTCAGGGACAGTGAATGGTGCCGCCTGGGGACGGCTCTTTGGTAAGCAACGTAGCTCAGGCTTTACCCAGGGCAGTGCTGACTCACGCCAGCAAAACTCCTATTTCCCAAACAGCCCGGCTGAGCCAGCAGCAATCGACTGCAGCCTAACAAAGAGACGGCCCACTGATTGTTTTCAATCAAAGGTGTATTCACCTGGGGGCTGGGGGAGAGCCAGGTAAAGCTCATTTCCCCACTGCTGGAGCCCCTACCTGGAAAGCTCTGGTGGCTAGTTTCTGAAATTTCATCTCAGAACAGCCCGAGGCTCCCCACAGCCAGCTGCTGCAGGTAGCAGGCTCACAGCTCTGAAGATTTTCCCAGGAGGGTGATACACAAGTTGCTTTGCCTTTGTAAAGGGTAACATTGGGGTCAGCAGGCTGGGAGAACTAGCCCAGTCACTGGCGGCTGGTGGAATCCTACCGCTGAATTTTTATCAGCCCTAACCAGGCGGGCTTCTTTTCCCACTCAGCTTGCTCTGACCTCTCGATTTCCTTAGACAACTAGACTTCTCTCATTAAAACAAAAGTAGCAGGATCCTTTTCTTCCCCAGTTGCCACACTCCCTGATGAAGTGACATCATCTACTGTCATATCTTTGGGATGCCTAAGGAACATAGGTGGTTGCCTTAACATTTGTCCTTAAAAAGCAAAGTCCTTAAATGTGTATCAATTCTTTCTTATTAGCCTGTTTATTTAAAAATCAATTTGAGAATAACTGGCTCATCAAGAGCTATTCATTATTACTGAATTAGCCCTGACAGGCTAGAATTGGCATTGGTGTTTTACACACACACACACACACACACACACACACACACACACACAAAACAAAGATCAAGCCCTTGCAGTGTGGGTGCTTTAGTTTTCTGTGATGGGTATCTGTCTGATGTATGTCTGTGCACCATACTTGCACAAGATGCCTGAGGGGCCAGAAGAGGCTACCAGACCCTCTGGGACTGGAGTTAATTAATGGATTGCTGTGAGCTGCAATGTAATGTAGGTGCTAGGAACTGAGTCCTCTGGAAAAGGAGCCAGAGCTCTTAACCCACTGAGCCATGTCCCTAGCTTCTGGATGCTTTAATTTGACAAGAGAGAAATTGAAGTTCCTATCAGATCCTTTTGTTCTCTGGTGAAGACATGTGAATGCTCCCCTGGAATCCAACAGTTACACTCAGCAATGAGTTTAACAGCCCCCACACCTGGCCTCCTCCATCTTTCAAGGTAGATTTCAGACGTTGTGAACTCTGGATGGAGCTGCCAGTCAATAAATGCTAGGTTAAAATGCATAGGCAAACCTGCTGTGGTAGTACACGACTTTAATCTCAGTACTCTGGAGGCAGAGGAGGGTGGATTTCTGTGAATTCAAAGCTAGCCTGGTCTACATAGTCAGTTAGTTCCAGGACAGCCAGAGCTACAGAGTGAAACCTTGTCTCAAAAAAAAAAAAAAACCACCCCACACCAACAAACAAGAAATACGACATGCAGACAGAATCTGAGTTTAAAACTATGCTACTTTACTCCCTTCCAACAAACAAGTTCTGTTTGGTCCCATTCACACAGTTCTAAAGAGGTATGACATTCCAGAAGGGCAGCCACTGGGAAGTATTACAAATGCTCGATGGTTTTCTTCCCTCCTGGGCAGTGTTACCCATTCTACTGGAGGTATCTAAGGGTAAGTGTCCCCAGAGTGTGTTAATTAGTCCTTCTCCAAGGAAGGATAAGGCATCATTAGAGCAGTGGACACTCACTATCTCACCAACCACACAACAGAGAATCCTCCTGTAGCTGAGGATAAGCCCCACACAGGCTGACGTAACATGACATATGCCCAGCTTCTTTTAGCAGTGTTGTTACAAAGCTATTACAGTAAGTAGCTCCTCCTACTCTGGGAAAGATCTAGGCAGTGGGATGCCTGGGAGAAGTCATGTGAGCCATGCCAAGAACAACTCAAAGCACAGAACCCCTCAATCTGCTAAGATACCATTCAGCTGTGGAGGGCAGCCTTCTCCTGAGATTCTGATAGCTTTAATCTATTTTTCCAAAATACAGCCTCAGTACCTCCTTTAACACTGGAAACGAAAGAGCTCATAAAAGATGCTAAATTTGAATGAATGGCTTCAGGCACATGAGGTTTTATGAGATTATGTAAAAATTATGCGACTATGTAGAAATAATAGTGCTGGTTCTGTCATTTAAGTTCTTTCAATTTTAAACTTAAGCAACCCACCTCCCAAAATTATTAATAGGGGTTTTTTAAATGAGTAGTTGCAGTATATATATACATATAAAAAATAAACGGGCCGTGTGTGGTGGTTCATGTCTGTAATCTCAGCATTCAGGAGGCTGAGACAGGACAGGATTTTGAGGCCAGCCTGGGTACACAATAAGTTTTAAGCCAGCATGAAACCCCTCTCCCACACACACACTTAAAAAAAAAAAACCCAACCAGGGAGCACGGAGATGGGTCAGTGGGTAAAAGTGCCTGCTACACCAGCAGGACAAGCTAAGCTCTGTCCCCGGAGGCAGTGCTATGCAGTGGTCTACATCTGTACTCTCAGCACTCAAAGGCAAGGATGGAAGACAGGACAACCAGCTAGAAGTCTGGAAAGGTACAAACCACGAGATGCTGCCTCAAAACCTGGGAGGAAGGTGAGGACTAAGTCCCTTCCCTCCTCCCACACACTACAAATTGGAAACTTACTGCCTTCAAGCCCAGCACTCGGGAGGCAGAGGCAGGCGGATCTCTGTGAGTTCGAGGCCACCCTTCCCTACAGAGCAAGTTCCAGGATAGCCAGGACTACACACAGAGAAATCCTGTCTCAAAAAAACAAACATACATACATCTATCTCACACATTCTTTTGGACTAAGCATATATAATGACATTTCTTCCCTGCAATAGAGCCTAACAGAACAAGCAACTACGGAAAAAAGAAAATTAAAATATTCATTCCTCAAGATTCTTTAGACTTCTAAGTCCATAAAGAATGAGCAAGCAAAGAAGGTAACAGATTTAGGGAGGGAGCTGCAGCAGGTACAGGATCAAGGAGCCAAATTTAACTTTTTTTTTTTTTTTGGAGACTCTTTTTTTTAAAAAAAGATTTACTTATTTATTTTATGTATGTGAGTACACTGTCACTGTCTTCAGACACACCAGAAGAGGGCATCAGAACCCATTACAGATGGTTGTGAGCCACCATGTGGTTGCTGGGAATTGAACTCAGGACCTCTGGAAGAGCAGTCAGTGCTCTTAACCGCTGAGCCATCTCTCCAGCCCTTGGAGACTCTTTTGTATGTAGCACAGACTGGCTTCAAATGAACGATCTTCCTCTCTCTGCCTCCTGAATGCATTTCTTCTTGACAATAAAATTAATCTTACATTCACATCTTTTCTCTGAAAGTGAAGCAGAAAAAAAAAAAACAAACCAAATTTTCAAGAACTAGTGGCGTGAGGACTCTTACTGACTAAGCATACCTTTTTTTTTTTCTTTTAGGTTTATTTTTTATTATTTTTAAATGTGTAGGAAGGATACATGTGTATATAAATGCAGTGCCCCCTGGAGGCCAGCAGTGGGCATATCTCCCTGGAGATGGCACTATGGATGCTGTGGGTGCTGGGACTCAAGCTCAGGTCTTCTACAAAAGGGACAGTGCTCCCCACCCACTCAGTCATCTCTGCAGCCACCCCCTTTTCAAATAAACAAGAGTACCTACTATTCTAAAATATAACATGGGTACCACATCATCTAATCATAGAAATTAACCAGGACAAATGAAGTAAGCTGCAGGATACTCAAGAATCAATGGCAGTGCCGCTCAGGAATCAGGAAGAGTGCTCAGGGATAACAATGGTTTCCATTCCAGTCCCCTAGCAACTCTGAATGAACAGAAGTGGAGGCACACCCCAGAATCGTGTCATAGGTGGTTCAGACATAGACCAGCCTGCAACAGTGCCTGGAGAGTACTGCTGTTTACCTGAGCACGCATAGAGTAAAATGAAATGTTTTTTCAAAGATCATTGAGTTGAACGGTAGTCACACTAGTCCTCGACATCAGTCCTCCTGCCTACAAGAACCTCACAGGATATAGCTGAACTGCTCCTTATTTTCTTGGTTGGGCTGTTATTTTTCTCAAGTACCCAGAAGACAATTTTCCTAACTCCTGTCACCTGCAGTCTGGTCATACTGAGCCGCTCTCACATCTGGGATGCGATACAAGGGAACTTCATAGAATTTTTATTGCTGAGAAAATTCAAGTTCACTTGACTCCACTGAACAGTCAAATGAAACAAATGAAACAAAGGAGACCACTTCCCCACGGGGACAGGCTGAAAGCTGAGGCTTTTGACGTCCTGATGAGGCAGTTTTCCCAGAAATTCAAACCATGGATGCTATAGAGCTCATATGTCCTGAGAGTGCCCAAATGGTAACTTATCGACACCGTATCAGCCAGTGCAGCTCACTGTAACATTTGGAAGCACAAACCTGCTGTATAAAATGGCCTCTCCTGGGAAAGAGAAGCTGTCACCATAGCAGAGATCATTCCATCTTGGGACCAGGAGGACCCAGCAGCCCTTTAATCTTTAACGAGCTACTTTCATGTTCAGACATAGGAACTGGCACAGCTGAGCCTCAGCCAGCTTTTCAGTTCAACAACCTCAAGCAGAATGAGGGTGTGCCACCCCAGCCTGTCCCCCGTTACAGCTCCCAGATTCAGTTCTATAATGTAATCGTGGGCACTTATTATCCACTGTGGTCTACTACTTCATAGCTCAGGAAAGGTATCCCATATCAAGAGGCTAGCAACCACCCACCTCAGGCACAGTAGGATGCTAAATTCCTGTACTAGAGAATATAGCAAGCGCACTGCAACAGAAGGAGTTGAAGCTGTCAAGACACAGTCTGAGGGCCTGATGAGGGGCTGGGAGAAAGGGAGTCGGCAGTGTGATCAAATTGCTGTCTTGGACAGCTCATTTCAGAACCTGGCAATGGAAATCTTGGAGCCATTTGTGGGAGTAATTTTCTACACAGGGCTATTTCTTAGCCTTCTTCCTGAGTTGCTCGCACAGAAAAGGGGCAGAAAAGAAGCCCCGACATCAAACTCCATCACCCAAACGACTCAAATGGCGGCATAATGAAGTGATTATTAGACTCTAGTCCTATTACTTGTCTTGCTCCAGTAACCTTCCCTCTCAGAGCACGGTAACTCAGTGCTGGAGATCATCTGAATCTCTAAGTCCTTTCTATACACCTTTGGACTCTTTGCCTCCCAAAATCACACGTGTGATTCACACAGACACACATGTACACACACACAAATTCATTCTCCCCCCCCAACACAGACACTTTTTTTTTTTTGGTTTTTCGAGACAGGGTTTCACTGTGTAGCCCCGGCTGTCCTGGAACTCACTCTGTAGACCAGGCTGGCCTCGAACTCAGAAATCTGCCTGTCTCTGCCTCCCGAGTGCTGGGATTAAAGGCATGTGCCACCACTGCCCGGCAACACAGACATTCTTACTCACTCAGTCTGTCTCTCCCTCCTCAATACCATATCCTTCATCATAAAGCCAAACTTCCAAAACTTACACCCTGATTTCCACTAAAAATCCCAAGGACCAGTTAGTTACCTTTGCTCACATCTCCGAGCCTAGGGGGCCTTTGTCAACAAGTGCGTCATCTTTAAGGGTGAGTTCCAGCCAAGCAGATACAATTCCCTGCCCACCTACAGTTAACCATCAAACTGGCTTCTGTAGGCTGTGGAAATAAAGGGATCCGACCGTACAGCTTGAATGTCTCATCAAGGTAATCAAAGTAATGGAGGAGGGAGAGAAGACAGAAGGCATGATTTCAAAACAAAGACTAAACTGTACATTCTGGGAGCATTAAAAAAAAACACTCCATCTGACTAAGAAGCTGATGACAAGACAAACACCCGAAGGACTGCACATTCTCTGAAGCCGACTGTGCTCAGTCCCCTACTCCCCAGGGTTCAGCAAGAGGGCTCATCATCACGAGTGAGGCTTGCATTATTTATAATGAATGGGGGAACACAGCCTAACATCCAGATTCTATCGATTTACTGGCAAATAAAGCTACAGCCCTATTTCAACCTGAGCCCATGGATCAAGGAATAAAACCTATCTTCTTCAGGTCCTTAAAGGTAGGGGAAGAGGAAACGGGGCTGACAAATGGGTGCTAAACTAGAGATAAACAGCAGTAAGGAGAGGTGACTGGACATGATGATAATATACTATGTATTTCCAAAAATCAGGAGAGTTTGATGATGACAGAGAAGACAGATATGACGGAAACATTACACACTGCATCCGTGCTGAAACAGCACGAGGCACTCCATAAACATGTTCGATTTTACGACTGGGTATCGGTTTAAAAGATAAATTTAAAACTGGAATTTTTCTGAAAGGCACCTCGGCTGTCCCTTCTATAACAGAACGTGAGTCACAGGAAGGTCACTTACCCTCTAACCTAACAAGGACGATTATCAGCATACCACAGTAGGAGAAAAGCACTGTGGCCGGCTGGCCATGCAGACATGGAGCTTCATGATGGACACTCTGATACACATACAGAAGCAGAGACAAATACAAGTCTGCGAGCGGCTCACCTCTGTAGAGGTGGAAGTGTGCCTTCTGTCTAGGTGCTGTTGCACCATTTCTAAAAAAAGCAGTTTAAACGACTTAACCTTAAGGTTTTAAAACTACTTGACAAAGAAAACAATTTGATTTTTTTTTTCTTTTTTCTTTTTTCTTTTTTTTTTTTTGGTTTTTCGAGACAGGGTTTCTCTATATAGCCCTGGCTGTCCTGGAACTCACTCTGTAGCCCAGGCTGTCTGATAATGCTGGGATTAAAGCACCACCACCACCTGGCCTATTGAACAACTTTTATTTGTAGTCAAATTTTGAGAGCATCGTCACAGAGGCAGATTTATAAAGAAGTCAGCAGAAATTTCTAGTCTGAACTACATGCTCCCAGGCAGGCAGGAAAGTGAGTGAGTCTTGATCCCAACTCCCGAACACAGCAGCAGAGGGGAGTTCTACAGTGAGCCTTCAGACCCCAGCACAGAGGTAGTCACACGCAGAGCTAAAAACACACAACTCAAAACCTGTCTTTGTTGGCCAAGTCAACTAACTTACTGAGTAATCTGATAAACTTAAAAAACAAATCCACCAGGGTCAGGAAGACAGCAATGGCAGGGGGCTTGCCCAGGTTGTAGGAACAAGCAGAAAAACCCACAAAAACAAAAGGTCAGAGGCCACCTGGGCAATACAACGAGACCTTGTTTCAAAACAATAAAGAGAAAGAAATCTGACCACACGTCACCATAATGCCCAATAACTGCGCTCTGGGCATTTAACCCAACAAAATTAAAACTTGTATCCAGGGCCAGTGAACCTGCTGACCAGAGTTTTCGTCCCTAGAGCCCAACATGGCAGGAGAAAACCAATTCCAGCCAAGTTGTCTTCTGATCTCTACACATGCACCATGCAGGGAACATGCCTCTACACACACACACACACACACACACACACACACACCAAATAAATGTTAAATAAAAAAATAAAACTCCTGTCTGTATACATACCTGCAGCACATGAATGTTCACAACAGCTTTATCTGTAATCACCCCAAAGTAGTAGCAACCGACATGCTCTAAAACGGGTGAATGGCCGACAGTGCTCAGCAGAAAGAGAAAGGTCACTACTACAAGCAACTTAGATGGCTGGTGTTATACCAAGAGGAAAAGGCCAGCCTGGAAAAAGCCACATATTGTTAAAAATGACAAAAATAAAGAGCTAGAGAGTGCTAGTTGCCAGGAACTAGAAGTGGCAGGGACAGGAGAATGTGTGAGACTCTAAAGAGGTGCCATAGGTCTGTGCGGGGTGGGGATATAACCCTGTCAGCTTCCTGGTTTGATAACGGCTTAAAAAAAGATATAACCACTGGGGAAAGCTGGGTGAAGATGGTGTCTTAGTTAGCAAAATTACGATTGCTGTGATGGAACACCAAAAGCAAGTTGGGGAGGGAAGGGTTTATTTGGCTCACAGTTCCATATCACTGTCAATGAAAGTCAGGACAGAAACTCAAAACAGGGCAGGAGCTGATGCAGAGGCCTTGGAGGGAGGCTGCTCGCTGGCTTGCTTCTGATGGTGTGCTCAGCCTGCTTCCTTAGAGTACCTGGGACCACCAGCCCAGGGATGGTATCACCTCCCATGGGCTGCTCCCTCCCCATCAATCACTAATTAAGAAAATGCCTTACAGCTGGATCTTACAGAGGCATTTTCTCAACTTTGTTCCCTCCTTTCAGGTAACTCTAGCTTGTGTGTCAAGTTGACATAAGACTAGCCAACACACGTGAAAACACTGCTATTTTGCAGCTTTTAAAAATTATGTTGTATTTCTTTTATGCATGTACCTGATACTGCTTGTTTGCTTACAGAGGTCAGAGGACAACTTCAGAACATGGTTCTCTCCTTTCACAACGTGGGTCCCAGAGATAGACCTTGGGTCATCAGGCTTGGCAGCTAGAGTCTTTACCCATTGAGCCAGTTCAGAGATGCTGTTTTTGCAATGTTTTGCTAAACTGTAATTATCTCAAAATAAAAATGAGTTTAGAGGCTAGAGAGGGCTTTGTGGGTAAGAGAACACACTGCCCCTCCAGAGGGTCTAGGCTAGATTCCTAGTACCACATGGCAGCTCACAACCAGATCCAGCACTCCAGGGGACCTGACGCTCTTCTGACTTCTGGAACTGGGCACAAATATGAGACACATACAAAGACACAAGCAAAACATTCATATAGACAAGATTAAATAAATATCCCTTTAAAAAAAAAAAAAGTTTTTAAAAGAATTGGTGAAGGCTGGGTGTGGTAATGCATGCCTTTAATTCCAGCACTCAGGAGGCTGAAGCAGGAGGATCTCTGTGTGTTGAGACAGTTCCAGGATAGCCAGGCTACATTGAGAAACCCTGTATCAAAAAAAACACACAAAAAAAACAAAAACAAAAACAAATAAATAAAAATAAAGTACAAATACTGAGTTGTCCACCAACTACGAAGAACTAGGGAATGGTAAAAAGTTTCTGTCTTTCATAGCATATTTCAGACTATTTTGCAGGCAATGCTAGGCAAGGTGGAAATTTAAAAAAAAAAGAGTTGAAGCAAGGAATGAGAGCTGGTCCAAATGAAATACACTCAGACCTGATCTGTGTGCTTCCCCCTATAGCTAGGAACAATAGCGGAAGTACCCACAGACCGTGAACTCCCGATGCTATTTCGGCTCAACAGATAGAATGCCTGACCTGAAAACCATATCAGAACCAGAGCAGTCAGACAAGCCGACTGTACCGGGCGTGGTTAGCAGACAGGCTGCCTTGAGCGTAGGGCAGGGCAATCAGTTGCTGCAAACAGGATTACTTATCCTTCGAGACTGCCAGGCACACTCTGGGTAGCTGGCTGTGGGTAGTTGTGGTTGTGGAGACAAAAGAGAAAGCTGGGATTTCTATGTCCTGTGGCACTCTCTCCTCTCTATGTGAACAGTGCTTCTCAGCAGGACAGACCAGCATCACTTCTCTCACTGATATCACTCCCAGCTCAAAGACTACGTGGCTCACAGAGGATTTGTGAGGAAAGGTACTCATGAACAGGATGATGTGGTCAGAAAAAGAAAAATGGCCAGAAAGCCCACCGATGCAATCTCCCCTGAACCAAAGCTTTAGATAGTGAGCCAAATATGCTTTTAAGGGTGGCTGGTTTATACATTTAAATTTTGGGGATTAGAAATAAATGATAAAACAATTCTTTAGTACTAACAAAAGCAAACTAGGAAGATAAAGAGCAAACACATCATTTTAAAGTAGCATTCCACAAGAGGTCTCAAAAGAAGTTTTAAGCCCACATTACGAAATGGAATCTGTCTGTAAAGACCCATCTGAAAAGTGCGTGCTTTCGATGACCTGAAAGGGTAGGCAGCAAAGGAAGCCTGGTGCTGGGGACTCAGCCACTACATCCAGCTGGTTCAGTTTCAATGCCGGTGGCCTTAGGCCAGCTTTTTTGTGTTTTCACATCTGTGGAACATGGGCAATATCAGCACCTGCCATCTTGCTGGTTGGCTGGGGGGATTGGATGGGTTAATATGGTAAAATTCCTGGCACACTCAGAGTGTTTCAGGTTGGTTCTGTTTGGTTTCTGTGCTGCAGGAAGGAGCCCAGTGCCCGGCATGTACTAGGGAAGTAAAGCGCTCTAATCTCCAACAGCCCTTCAGGTCCCAGTGTTGGCCCTTTTCATTCAAGTAAAAGACAGTACAAAGAGACATGTTCTACATAGCAAGAGAAACCAAAGTTTGGGTGTTTTGGTTTTTTGTTTGTTTGTTTGTTTTTGATCAGTCTTACTCAAAGTTCTCTCGTGTTTTTAGGTTGGAATAAGCCTTCTCCTAATACCTACGTTAGAATGCATACACTTTCATTCAGAAAAAGATCACTGTGCACAAGGGGATGAGTAAAATAACCCGTTAGCGTCCCAAGCTCCTGTGGCCAGCAATGATTCCAACAGGAAGGAGGCTGTGTGCAGAGACAGTCTTACTACATCTGTCACAAAGAAAATGTTCAAAGTCACAATCCAAGACTTCACCGGGCTGGCAGAGAGACTTTCAAAGCCATCTGCACTCTTACTCATGGGCACCCCCATCTTTCCTAATGGAAGTTATACTAGCCAAATCCGCCCTGTCCTACCAAGCACTCATTAACAGGAAAGAAAGGCACACACCAAGGTCCTTAGCTGGCTGGGGAGGATGGCTGCTGGAGAAAGCCACTTGCTGTGAATTACCTGGACACAAGCAATGCCCTTCTCCCCTTCTAGCTTACTACCTACTCAGGAAAGAACCATAGACATTCTTAGAAACATAAACTCAATATGAGTGGTGGTGGCGCACGCCTTTAACCCCAATATTCGGGAGGCAGAGGCAGGCAGATCTCTGAGTTCGAGGCCAGCCTGGTCTACAGAGTGAGTTCCAGGACAGCTGGGGCTACACAGAGAACCCCTGTCTCAAAACCAACCAAACAAACAAACAAAAGAATCACAAACTCTCTCCAAAAGTGTTGAGCAACATTTGTACAAAGGCCCCAGCACGGCCAGAAGTCTGGACAGCTGTGTCAAGCCGCAGACAATGCATTTTCTAATCAGCTTTGCCTCTGGACAATTGAAACCATCTCCTGGGCAGAGTCGAGACACAGGAAGCTGTGTTCCCCGCAAACATCCAAACAGCTTCATTGTTGTTTAACTACCCAAAAATAATGCTCCAACAATCTTTCAAGTTCGGAATTTCATACAATTAGACAATCAAACCAGAATGAAAGGCGCACATGAAAAGAGTTCTTACCGGCCCCAAACAGACACCAATTTCCACATTACAGCCATGCAAATGACTAATGCTTCTTCCTCATACTTCTTATGCAAGACTTCTGGAAAGCAAACACAGGTGAAGGGCCTCAAACGACACACCCCACAATTTCATTTTCTGTTCTCTTTCAGTATCCTTGTCATCGGTGAGTCCTGTGACAGATCAGGAAGTTAGAAACGGTGCTATTTAGTCACAGGGGCTGAATCTGCCTGACACAGTTCTACCAACGTATTCTTCAATACATCAAAAGCAATGTCCTCCCACTGAATTAAAATCATGGTCCTGACCTAGGAGTCCCCCAGGTGGTGGACTACCTCTGCTGGGGAGGAGCAGGAGTCTCCCCAAGCTACAGTTACAGGTGGCACTAGAGAGAGAGATGGAAGACCTGCAGGGTCAAATTCCTGAGATGTCCTCAGAGCCACCTAGAACAAGGCTACTCAAAGGGTGCTCCAGATCCAGCAAGGGAGACAGAAAACCATGTACACGCGGATATTTTCACAGCACTCTGACACTGTAGTGACATTCAAGCCTGAGCCTTTTCTGTTCATTGTTAGATGAGGGTTGGGGGTAGGCAGGAACCCTTTACAAAGCTGGCCCTTCACCCCATTTTACAACACGCTAGCTTTTCTTTTTTTTTTCCAAACACCAATTTATTTTTTTTTTTAAAGATTTATCTTTATTTTGTGTCTGGGTGTTTTGCCTGCATGTCTGTCTGTTCACCACATGCATGCCTGATGCCCTCAGAGGAAGATAGAAGGTTTCAGATGCTCTGAACTGAGTTCTAGAGGGCTGTGCGCCACTGTGCGAGTGCTGGGAACCAAACCCAGATCCTTTGCAAGAGCAGCCAGCACTCCTGACCTCTGTGCCACCTCTCCCGCCCATGCCCTAACTTTTACACCACTAAGTGCCAGCTGGTCATTCCGGTTATGAAGGAATCAAAGCACACTTGCTCTCACAACCTCACGGATTCTGATTTAAAGTACAGAAAGCAGTAAGGGAGCATGCTGCTGCAGTACAGGTAAACAGCAGTCATCAGGACGAAGGAGACCTGACTTGAGTGCCTTCATTTCCTTGGGGCCTTCCATATCTCCTCTACAAAGTAAAGACATCAGCATTCCTCCTCAACCTTTTGCTGTCTCTTGTTTTGTTTTGAATGAGTGGTTTTTTCTCACAGACATACTTTCTCCAACTGGGGACTAGAGACTCTGTTTCAGAATGTTACCACGCCAGTTCCACACACCTGGATTCCATAGACTGGACACAGGGAATCTGCATCAGGGTCCCATCATGTAATCCTAGCTGGCCTGAAACTCAGAGATCTGCTTGCCTCCACCTCTTGGGTGCCCTGGGATCAAGGTTGGTGCCACCACGTGGAGCTGAAGTCCGAATTTTTAAAAAGACTTGATGAAAACTAAAATTTGAACTACATAACCTCACTACAGCTTTAGGAATAAAAAGAAGTCAGAATGTCTGTGCTGTCTCCAATAAAGACGCATGTTTCAATACTTTCATGTTTACAGCATGTACTAGCAAATTTCCACACTCCCTCCTCTTCAAAGGTGATGTTTGTCTGAGGGTTCAAACGAGGCTTAAATGCACATCTGTAATCTCAGGGCTTGGGAGTCTATGGCAGAACAATGGGGAGCTAAAGGTCAGCCAGAGAGAGACCCTGTCTCAAAAACAAACATTTAGCTAGCTACATAGTACAGCACCACAACAAACCTGCCTTCTCGACATGATATTCAGAACGCTTTAAATTTGTATTATTCTCAAACAAAACCAGAGGCCATGTGTGCGTGCACGAATGCCTGTGTGTGCCTGTGTACAAAAATACGTGCGCACTGCTGGCAATCAAATCCAGGACTTTCCACATGCTAGGCAAGTATTCTGTCTCTGAACTAAACCTAAGTGCTTGAGGCTTTTTTTTCCTTAAGAAATTTCATTTTGCCGGGCAGTGGTGGTGCACAGCTTTAATCCCAGCACTTGGGAGGCAGAAGCAGGTGGATTTCTGAGTTTGAGGCCAGCCTGGTCTACAGAGTGAGTTCCAGGACAGCCAGGGCTACACAGAGAAACCATTTTAAGCCAGGCAGTAGAGACACACACCTTTAGTCCCAGCACGTGGGAGGCAGAGGCAGAAGAATCTCTGTGTGTGTTGTGTTCCTGGTCTACAGAGTGAGTTCCAGGACAGTCAGGGCTACACAGAAAAACCCTATCTTGGAAAAAACAAACAAACAAAAAGGGGGGAGGGGAGAGGGAGGGAGGAAAGAAGGAAGGAAAGAAAAATAAATTTCACTTTATTTATTTGTTCAATGTGAACGTTTTGCCTACATGTATGTGTGCCACATGCATGTTTCACAATTTGAGAGCCACCATATGAGAGCAGCAACTGCTCTTACCACTGAGACATCTCTTCAGTCTCGGAAGGGTTTTTTTTCTTCCTTTTCTTGTCTATTCCTTTTAAGTATTTGTGTTTCTAAAGATATTTTCACTTTTGAAACTAGCTTTGGTTATATAAGGCTATGTTGAAGCCAGGTGTAGTGGTGTACATCTGCCTGGTCTACCACAAAACCTGTCTCAACAAAGCAAAACCAAATGTGGGGTTTGGGGGAAGAAAAGGGAGGGCTGGAGGGGGAGAGGGAGGGAGGGGGAAACAAAAATATCCCATCAGATTCTGCCAGGTAAATATGATTTAGGAGTCCGATGAAAACCATCTGAGGGGACAGTAGTGTGCACCAGTCACTGCTGGGTCAGGCACAGTTCCCCCAGGCTGTTGCTCTACATCTGTCAGCAGTGTTGCTCTGGGGAGCACTCCGCCTGTCACCTGGGGTGCTCAGTCCAACCATATGCCCAAAGGTGGACAAGGAAGGTAGAAGGCCCTTTGTCAAGCTCTCTAGGAACTACTGTGCCACCCTCTTCCCACCTAGTCAGTAAACACCTGAGCGCTGATGCGGACTATGACAACTCTTACATGGGTAGACGATAAAACCAAGAAAAGCGCCCGAATCTAGCGTTGCTCAAAGGGCAGAATTTAGAGGTGGACAAAAATTTTTCTTTTGTTTGTTTTTTGTTTTTAAGACAGGGTTTCCCTGTGTAGCCCTGGCTGGCCTGAAACTGGATTTGTAGACCAGGCTGGCCTCGAACTCACAGAGACCCAACTCCCTCTGCCTCAAGCACTGGGATCAAAGGCTTGTGCCACCACCAACCAACCAAGTTCTTCTTCCCCACCCCTTGCATATAATTTTAGACTCTATTCCTCTTTATTCCAACAAAAATCCAAACTGTCCAAACAATGGCTACATACCTGCAAAGACCAGAGAACCATACTTAGCCATCCTTCAAAACAGCCAAACTTGCACTGGCCCACCTATTAGAGTGCTAGAAGACACTATGCTCTTTCCCCAGGCAGAGCGTTTAGCTTGTCAAACAAAGCTTAAGGTCTGGTTCCCTATTAAGAGAGGCTACAACCTAACTGTGAGGCTCAGGGAAAGTCTGGCAACCTCCTGAGGGTGAGGCTAAGGGTCGGTGAGGCGTGGCGTTGGCTAAGTACAAAGCAGGTATCTTAATCTCTTAGCGGAGACTAAGCGAGGAAGAAGAGGGGGTGGAGGACACATTCTGTGATACGGGCGGGCGTGTTGATTCTTGCAGTCACTAAGGTCAGTGTGTTCAAGGTATCAGCCCAAGCCTGGAAAGTTTCCAAGACAAAGGAGGTAAAATAAGAAAGTGGGGTGGGGGAGGGGCACTCCACTTAGGAAAGGCTCTTTCTTTTCCCTCAAATCTATTAACATAACACAGTAAATAAGCAATGGTGGGCAGACTACTAAGGAACTGGCCTTTGCCACACAGTGCCTCCAGCTGGCCTGACTTCTGCACACCTGTAGGGATGGCTAGGCAGCAATTCCTTAAGGAGCATCCAAACAATCAGAATGTTTGAGCAAAACCTACTGGTTCAAATGGGGGTGGTTTCCCCTCCTCTCCGAGGGAGCCAGGTTCTAAGAGGTGAGAGTAACTAGCCCTAACCACTCCACATCCCAGAGGCAATGGAGCCACATCTTCCCTCGTCCTTCTAGACAAGTGTGAGGTTAAACTAGGAGAAAATAGAGCGTCAGGAGCCATCGGGACAAAAATCAAATGACATCCATCCAGCCAAACCCCAAATTCACAGCTACTCAAGAGTCACGGCTGCAGGGGAGTCACCTGAGCCCACAAAGAGGAGACCACCTTGGCCACACCGTTACAGCCTGGTCTCCATTCCACACACACCCCAATCCCATTGTGCTCATGTGGAAAGTCTGCTGAGGCACCAGGGAAGCTGTGTCCTTACCTCTTGATAGTTGGGAACAATGGAGAAATCACCAGACCAAGATCACTTTTCATCTAAAATAAATAAATACATACAAACATAAGTGAATGAATGAATGAGTGAGTGAGTGAATGAATGAATGAAAGGTTGATGCCTTAACACGGATTAAAAAGCATTGTAGGTGATGGCCATGATATCAGCCTGGTGACAATCTCCCTATGAATCCCGCGGGGAATTGAGGATTAGAATAACCGGATGTAAAGCCTCCTTGAGAGCAAGTTCAGTTGCTGAGCAGCCAAAGCCATTCTGTGAAACACACAGGGAACTTGGGAAAGGGTTTCCCAGCCTTCCCGCTTCCACACCAACCTTACAAGAGCTATGATCTAAAAGGACCAGACCGAGCCTTTGGGGAGAGAATTAAACACTGTGGCTTATCAGAGAGAACCACTCCAGTCTTCAGGCCGAGACCGTTCGAGTGCTCATGTAACTGTGATATACTTAAGAGTTCCCAAAAATTACATACATTTCCTCAAAAGAGATGTAGGAAAAATATAATCACGGGGTAAAAGGCCAAACTCTATCTCTGCTGAATGCTTAAATAGCCAATTATGTGTCTTAATACATTAATTCTATACAGAGGAGACTATTACAGGCAAGTTGAATAAGACATCTTAAAAAAATGTACCCTGGGGCCTAAGTCCATTCAACTGACAGTAAAATCACCCTCAAAAAAGCAGTTTTATGCAACATCTAGTATTTTAATTTTCCAGCTGCCAAAAGGAATGTATAAAGAAGCAGAAATTAAACTAATTATGTCAGTACTCAGTGAACAAAACTTTAATTGTATTACACACTAGACATCGACTGAACAATACAAAGGCCCTTAAGGGTAGGGACTTCTACAGAATATAAATGATTCCCAGTCAGTATGACAGAAATTAGTCTGTTTAGGCAGTGAACAGATTCATAGGTTACATGCAAAATTTCGGCTGGTACGATAATCATATATATATGATTATCACCCCATGATTTCCATATGCTGTGTCATTAGTAGCCAGCACTGCACTAATCAGCTTCTGTGACACCCCACCTACAAAAGAGCCTATTCATTTGTTGGGAGACAGGTGTTAGCAACCAGCCACCTCTTCTAGCCTCTGGTCCAGGGGCCCAGCCCGGAGTCATCATGGCGAGATCAGCAAATGGCAAGGAGGGGCAGCCTGGAGGAGGAAGAGGAAGGGAGGAAAAGACAAAGTCCACAAAAGGGGAAACCCGGAAACATGAACGCTGGGCGCTCCTGAACAGGGCCACCCTCAAAGCCTGCTAGCTCAATCCAGAGTTTCTGGGCTACCATCCAAATATACCAAGCAGAATTCAGATAATGTTATTAATTTATTCCTGCAGGTAGTAATTCTGGGCACATGCCAACACTCCACTCATTCTGAAAAAAATTTAAAGCATTGCTAATTGTCCTGTGGCTCATTTTTCCTCACCCATATTCTCTGGTTGTTTAGTCCTTAATCTTCTATATACTTTCTAGAAGAGCTAAGTAGGTAAGCATTCCTGGAAAGACATGAAAGGGAGGCTGGATTTTAACCGATACCTTAGCTAGGCAAGAGAACAGCAAGTTCAAAGGCAGCTTGGACAACTCTCTCAAACTGATAACTGTCTCGGTTGGGATTACTATGGCTGTGACAAAATGTCATAACCAGAAGCAACCTGGGGAGGAATGGGTTTATTTCACTCATGGTTCTATCTAACAGTTCATCATCAAAAGCAGTGAGGGTACTGGGCAGTGGTGGTGCACGCCTTTAATCACAGCACTTGGGAGGCAGAGGCAGGTGGATTTCTGAGTTCGAGGCCAGCCTGGTCTACAGAGTGAGTTCCAGGACAGCCAGGGCTATGCAGAGAAACCCTGTGGGGATGGGGGGTGGGGGGGAAGCAGTGAGGACAGGAACTCAAGCAAGGTAGGAACCTGGAGACAGGAGCTGGTGCTGTAAGCATGTGGGAGTGCTGCTTACTTGCTTACTCCTCATGGCTTGCTCAGCCTGCTTTCTTATAGAACCCAGGACCTCCAGCCCAGGAATGGCCCCACCCACAATAGGTTGGGCCCTCCACCATTAATTGCTAATAAGGAAAATTACCCTATAGGCTTGCCCACAGCCTGATCTTACGGAGACATTTTTTTCTCAGTTGAGGCTCCTTCCTTCTTGGTGATTCTAGCTTATGTCAAGCTGACATAAAAATAGCTGACTGATGATGAGGAAGATAATGGTGGCTCTGCAGTTAAGAGCTTGTGCCGCTCATACACAGTTCCCAGGTTTGGTTCTTAGCACTCACATGTGGTTTACAAACCATCTGTAATTCCAGATCACACACCTTCTTCTGACTTCCATGGGCATCAGACACATACATGGTGTCCAAATAGCATGCATGCAGACAAAATAGTCATCACATAAAATTATATATATATATATATATGTATGTATTTGGATTAGAGATGAAGTTCAGCAGTACAGCACTTGCCTAACATGTCTGAGACCTTAGGCTGAAGTTCCAGAAGCCTCTTAGGAGGCAGAGGCACAAAACCCTAGCTTGGGTTACATAGTGAAACCCTGTCTCTGTCTGTCTCTCTCACACACACATAATAATAATAAAGCTTCTGTATAGCCAGTGTGGTATAATCCTAGCACATATGAGGAGAGCCAGAGCAGGGTGGAGCATTAGAGGCCAGGCCAGGTGGTATATAGCTTTAATCTCAGCACTAAGGAAACAGAGGCAGATGGAGCTTGAGTCTGAAAACAGCTTGGTCTACACTGCAAGTTTCAGACCAGCCAGGGGTACAGGGACTTCAAGAAAAACATTAACAAAAGCCATCCTGGGCTATGAAGCAAAACCTTACAAGCTGTATTTACAAACCATCTTTTCAAACCCGAAGACTCTCCAAATGCTTCTAGCACGAAGCCTAGTTTGGGAGCCATTGCTGTATTTCATTAATATGACATTGATATGTGTTGTATTTATGACATAAACATATATAATACATACAAAAATGACACTATCATCTTTACATCAAGTGCTATGGAACTTTGAAAACCGGGATTCACTCCTCTGCTTTCTTAGCATTTTAAAAACGGAAGTGGAATGCAATGAATTCTCAAGGAATGGCTGCCTTCTCGGACCTTCCTACAATAATAAACAAGCGACCAGGTCGAAAGCTTCGATGAACATAATAGGACACTCCTCCAATGACACAGGAGACTTCAGGATCTCCCAATGCCACTGGGTCAACACTCACCTCTACCACCTAGTCACAGCACTGGCAAAAAAACCCAACAAAACAAAAAAAAACGAAAACTACATACAAAAAGCTGTATTTTAACAAGGTACACTAAGACAGCGATAAAACTACGGGGCATTTAAACGAGCTGCCTCAATACCCAAAGAGCATATGTCCTTTTAATCTTCATATGTATATTCCCCATCTTTTAATCCACAGAACAATCCTGCCAGATGTTTTCATTTTGTAGATTAAGAAAAAAAAAAAAACCTCAGCTGAATGGTGGCGCACGCCTTTAATCCCAGCGCTTGGGAGGCAGAGGCAGGTGGATCTCTGAGTTCGAGGCCAGCCTGGTCTACAGAGTGAGTTCCAGGGCAGTCAAGGCTACATAGAAAAGCCCTGTCTCAAAACAAACGAATGAATGAATGAATGAATGAATGAATGAACAAAAGAAAGGAAGGAAAGAAAAGAAAGGAAAGCTCACAGAGGTTCAGTAATTTGCTTAAATTTGCCAGGAAGTGAAAAGCTGGGTTTCAAACTTAGGTTAGTCTGCTTCTTAAACCCCAGGTTATCTCCCTAATATACCTAGTGCCTAACTGTTTTAACTTAGATCCTCCCAGACTTAAGCAACTTTCTTTCTTTTCAGGAACTCAGCAAAGAACCCATGACTAAAACTTTCTGACCATTTATTAAGCACCCATTAATTTCAATAAGGGCTTCAGCTCTGAGAAACTAAACAGCTAGCATATTGGTTTTATTTTAAAATCTTGCACAGAAAATCCCAGGCATCTCTCCTAGCCTACACTGATCATAACTACATCCATGACCTATTCAAACCTCCAGTCGTTTCTACATTATCATTCATTTGTCCACTCAGGATAAAGAAAGTTACTTTCACCAAAAACCCTCCCTTATGACACCCAGTAGATAATACAGCAGGGGGGCCTTGCTGTGAAGCAATGAACACCAAAGTCATAAAAGCCTTTTGTTTATCTGTCACAGCTAGGAGATGGGCTATTCTAGCAAACCAAATATCCTCGATAACATCACGATGTTATCAGAGAGATTGCCAATTTATAAAGAACTCAGCAAATCCCCTTTCAATTTGAAAAATTTTAAAGCCGGGCAGTGGTGGCACACGCCTTTAATCCCAGCACTTGGGAGGCAGAGGCAGGCGGATTTCTGAGTTTGAGGCCAGCCTGGTCTACAGAGTGAGTTCCAGGACAGCCAGAGCTACACAGAGAAACCCTGTCTCGGGGAAAAAAAAAATTTTTTTTTTTTTTTTTTTTTTAAGAAAAGCTGGGCTGTGGTGGTGCATGTGTTTAACCCCAGCACTCAGGAGGCAGAGGCAGATGGATCTCTCTGTTTGAGGCTAGCCTGTCAGTCTACAGAGTGAGTTCCAGGACAGCCAGGACTACACAACTACACAGAAAAACCCTGTCTCAAAACACACACACACACACAAAGTAGAGACATGAACTCCAATTTTCAAAGTTCCATACTAACTTGAGGTAAGATGATGCTTTTTTTTTTTTTTTTTTGGTTTTTCGAGACAGGGTTTCT
This sequence comes from Rhynchomys soricoides, assembly GCA_019843965.1. Lineage (NCBI taxonomy): Eukaryota > Metazoa > Chordata > Mammalia > Rodentia > Muridae > Rhynchomys > Rhynchomys soricoides. The sequence goes on along the minus strand of JADRCH010000059.1, from coordinate 170,880 downwards.
CTGTTTAGCCCTGGCTGTCCTGGAACTCACTCTGTAGACCAGGCTGGCCTTGAACTCAGAAATCCACCTGCCTCTGCCTCCCAAGTGCTGGGATTAAAGGCGTGCACCACCACTGCCCAGCAAGATGATACATTTTTATTGTACAGATTTATATACTTACAAATACATATATTCATCTCAATACAACAGTATTTCCCAAGTTAGGCTGCACTGTACCTCAGAAGCAACTGGAGAGCCTTTTGGAAATCAGATGGTTTCAAAATGTAGGTCATCACCAGATGAATCAAAATCTCCAGGAGGTGGGGCCCTAAGGTCAGCATTTTTCAAGAATGCCTGGGTTACAAACAGCACTTCGCAAGAAGTGGCTGGCCTCCGTAAACTCCTTACAAAAAGCCAGGGTGAAAGCTACACCCTGAATATAAGGTGACCTCCCTTCGATGACACAGGAGACTTCCCGTTCTCCCAATGCCCCTGGGTCAACACTCATCACCACCGACTAGTCACCGTACTGGCAAATCAGAAAGTAAGGAAAAGTTGACCACAGATTTCCTAATGCCAGAAAGCTGGAAAAAGCAGCTTTTGTTTTACTATCAGATTCAAAGAGTTGTGTTTCTCCCAGAAGAAATGCAGACTTCATGCTTGCTTTGTAAAAGAAAAATGTTTTTAAAACATGCAGAACTCTTAACTGCTTAGCCCCACTTCAGTTGTAAACGGGCTCCAAAAATGTGGACGAATCACCCTGATTACAAAATGCAAAGGAGAAACACTTCATGGCCATCTTAAGGGAGAGAAAAGATAATGGGTTTAGACTAAGACCAGCTTAACAGAATTAGATGTGACCACTGTCCAGTGCACAGCAACTGTTAAGTCCTGGGGACAGGGCGGACTACAGGCTACACAAGAGGTCAATTGCCTAGTTGAGATGGCATTTATGAGACCTGAGAGCCTAACTGGTTTTAGGATTTTAAAATTCCAGGGCTAACATAAAGTCACAAAAAGACGAAGTAACCAGGACATTCCCCTACTAAAAGAATGGGAGTCTGAGTCTGCTTATGGAAAGAGCGCCCGTTTGATTGCCAAAATCACAGACAGGTCAAGGAATTAGAATAACCAAGGAGCTGCGGCTGTAGCATGGTAAGACCCTCAGTCCCACCTCTTCCCATCACCAGCTCCCAACACAGTGCTAGTAACCAGTAGCCACCACCAGGTAAACAATTCCAAAAAAGCAAGCAAAGCAGCGCCTCCCTTGAGACTTGACTAGCAGCAGTCTAAACGGTCTAGTCTCATCCAACTGAATAATACTCCAACTCTACACTACAGAGACAGACTGTAAGGGGCAGCAGTTAATCTTTCTCTCCTCCCCAAACATCAACCTATTACCAGCACAAGTTTGGCGATAAAAGTCCCTAATCTCCCATTAAAATAACAGCAGTATTAAAGATTCTATGATAGGAATAAAACCAGGGCACCTAGCTCCCGCCTCAACATTCCTTAGGTTTATGTAGATGATGTCAGAAAGTAGCAGGTGTGGCCCGTACAGCCAGATGTGGCTGCATTAAACTTCACAAGGCTCAAGTAACTGCAAAAGAAACCATCTTTTTGTTAATGTTGCTATTTGTTAAACTTGTCCATGAAAATCCCTTTAAGGGGCATTTCTATTAGATGGTACTAAATACTTAGGTCAACTGGCTTGGTGGATAGAAAGTTTGAAACCACTTATGCTTTCTGAGAACAGCTTTCTCTTTTTGTTTTTATTTTAGCAGTTGGTTAAATCAGTCAATTTGGTGGATTTACAACCCTGGATCCCAATGTAAACAAACAGTCGGGATAACAGCTGATCAATATAAGTCGTTTTAATGTCCTGGGCTCTGCGATTAAACATTAAGGTGAGTGTCCTCCATTACATGGACTTCGTTGAACACCATCAAGTTATTAATTAGCCCTGCTACATCAATCTGCTACTGTCCTCCAATAAATCACAACTTTTTAACTCTACTCTGGAATCTAGAATTAGCAAATACGCAAAAAGTTTCACAAACGCTTGCCACCATCTATTTCTTTGCATTCTAAAGAATGGGAAGGGCGGAAGATAAATAAGATGCCACGAAGGAAATATAACCAGCTTCGGCCTTAGAACTCTACAAACTGGGCCCAGAACGAAGTCCCCTCCCACTCCTAGAAAAACACCACAATATTCGAACAGCCTTTGCCCACATTTCAGTACACTCAACTGTCACGGCAAGAACCACCATATGGCTCTCAAAAGTAGGGACAGGAAGTCTCTTGGTTCTCCAAGCCACCAGCCAAAACATACATAAGGAGCTTACTATTTTCTTAGAAGGCCACATGCATCCCCGGGCGTTTGTTCAGGCGTCACTTTAGCCTTTAACCAGGGTACAGAGTGTGAGTTGTGGGTAAAACCCCATTTCCGAGCTAAGAATAATCTTCCCCCACGGTAGACTGAGAGGGATGTGGAACTCTACCTCGATTACACAACAGCACACCCCCATCAAAAAAATAAAAATAAAATGACAGCCTAAAAAAAAAAGAAGGAATTACACTGTTGTTTTGTTTTTTCTACCAGTCTCAAATCAAGCTCTGAACAGACAGATGCCAGGAAAGGCTGCGGGCTCCCCTGATCTACCCAGACTTCCCCATGCCCGGTCAAATGTCTCCTGGGCAGCCAGCTGGAGAGGGGCCCTATTTCCCTCTGAGTCTCGGCCAGGACCACACAGTGGCGACCTAACACACCTCGGGGACAGAAGTTAACTCCCAAGAGGCAGAGAGCAGGGAGGAGGGCAGCATCCCAAACTTCCCATCTAACCTCCAAACTCCGAATCTCCAGGGTCCTCCTGTAGGAAGACAGCCAATGCCGCCAAAGCTCTGCCTCTGTAGACAGTTTTCTATCCTACAGAAATGCATCCTTCCCCAGGACCTACCGAGCTCTTACGACACTTGGGTACAAGTTGAGGACACACGTCCCGGGTTACGGCGCACACAGGCGAAATGCTTTGCGGCACTATCAATGGGACAGGTGTGGGGTGACCTGGCGGTGGGGAGTTCCTGGAAGGGGCTGCTTCACTCCCGGAGCGCAGCTGGATCCTCACACCCCCGAAGCACAGCCTGGAGCACCGGGTCCTCTGGCCCGACCCGCCGCAGCCACCACCTCCTTACCTGCCGCGGACGCTGCCGTGCCACACCTGGGACGGCAGAAGCCGGATCCCGACCGCAGCCACTCAGGCAGCGGAGCTGTGGAGTCGGCGACCGCCGCAACTCGGCGGCTGAGGGGCACCCGGGCGCCCGAACCACATCCTTACGGGCGGCCCCAGGAAGTCCACCCCCACTAACCCAGTCCCCCGCGGCTCGGCGTGGGCCCCGCCCGTCCTGCGTGCGGCCCCGCCCTCCCTGCGTGAGGCCCCGCCCCGCCCCACCCCCCACCCCGCGGGAGCGCGCCCCTCTCCGCCGCGCCCGAGCCACCATAGAGAGGAATAGGGCGCGCGGCGGTCTAGAGTGCAAACCTTCGCGAGCGCCCTCTGCCGGACCCCGGGCTCGGGCGCAGGACCGGGGCGGGAGTCCGGCTAGGTGTGGAGTCCACAGTCTCTGCTGAGCCAACTAATCCAGTATGTGACCTTGAGCAAGTACCTTAAGATCACCAACTAGCTTTATAGTAAAGTTTGAATATTGAACCCTTGATTTCATGTTTCATCGTACCCAACAGACGACAAATTTCCAGTTCACAGTGGAAGAAACCCAAACTCACCCAATGTATTATGTATCTTGGAGATTAAGTCTCTTGGCTTTAAAAGCCAAGTCACTGGGGCATCATAACCTGTATTTTCCTCCTTGGATAAGCTACTTTCACATTAGGAAGGTGGGGACACAGCTGAGAAAGTACAATGAAAACGACTGCTAAGAAACTACCCAGCCATCGTTCATTGTACACCTTTTGGCAGGCCCTTAACCTTTCTAAATTCGTCCCCATCCCAGAAAGGCAGGTTGGGCCCGCACATTAAATGAGATAATGCACAAAGGCCTTAGTAAAGCATAAAACAACACCAAGGTAGCATAGGGGATCGTTAGCCAGTGATCTAAGAAGATGCCTAGTCAGGGAAGTCATATAAATGCTAATTCTTCTGGCTGGTGTCTAGTGACATCATTTTCTTATGTTTCAGGTTCCTGTCAAAGACCTCTGAGTTTTCCTGAGCAATTTGTATTTTTACTTATTCAATATTTTGGTGCTTGGGATTTTTGTACACACCATGCAAGTGTTCTACATACAGTGCTACTCCTTGTATTTTAAAATAAGGACTATCAGAAGGGAACGGGAACTAAAATATGTATATCCATATCAGGCTGTCACTTTATAAGCCCTTTGCTATTTCCAGTTCTCAGGACACCCCAGCAAGCTCTGAACTGTTATTTGTTTGTTATCAACAAGGATATACACTTTAAACAATTTTCCAGCTTCCACACAGAGAAAAGCAGAGCTGGGATGCGAAACCGTTTTTTTCTCCAACGTGGAACATATAGGGAGCACAGCCTTCTAGGGATCCCTGGCACCTGAATTGAATGTCCCGTCCCTTGCCCCTTTCTCCTGCCTGCCTATTTCAGCAGCTTCGCTTTGCTGCAGTTCCGTATGGTCTCTGCTTCTCTCAGGGCTTTTTCCTCCACAAAGGTTAGATAGATAGATAGATAGATAGATAAATAGATAGATAGATAGATTTTTTTTTTCTCCCTTCCCTCTGTGGTTTCTGTTCCCTTGAAGGGCCAACATTGTCCACCCTCTTGTGTTTCTGAAATGGGTCTGAGTGCCACGCTGGAGGCACACGTTCTTCGCCACATTGTCCGTCTCTGGATATGAATTATAGACACAGACATGTAATAGGTCCAAAACAGAAGTGAGAGGAGATCCAGACCTGGGATTTTTTTTGGTTAACTTAACTCACAAGCAGAATGCCCAGTTCTGAAAGCAAGCGCACTAACCCCCCACCCCAGTCAGATGAGATAACCAGGGCCTGGATTCATGGAAGGCATCCAATGGAAGTCCTTTTCTCAGGGCCCTCTGGTCCATATTATGGCTACATCAACTGAGTGCTGCTAAATAATCACTGGAGCGAGGCCTCGGGGCTCCTTTGCCGACACCCTCCTTTCTCCACCTTAGGCGCTATCACTAACACAATTTTTCATCTTTATCGTGCCCTTCCGCAGAGGCGTTCAATAATGTACCCATTGTGCGAGTAATCTGAGATCCTTTTTGGCGAGCAATAGTATTTAGTAGTAATAAAACACTAATTTGTCTACCAAGTGACATATTTATAGGAGCTGTTTCCTTTGACATATTTTTATTATTTCTACTCATTTGCTAAGTACTTTCCAATACATATTTATGAAGCACACGCCTTTCCCAAACAACACTGAAAAAATAAATCACATTATTTCTTTTATTACTAGCAGCAAGGCTTCTAAGTCCTAGTGCCCTGATTTCTGTTACTTCTGGCGGGCACCAGAAGACTAATAGTGATGGAGCACCTACTACGTGCCAGTCTATCTGTAAAAGGCACTTTCCATAAATCATCTATTAACTCCCCTGTGATACACATTTTACCAATAAGGAAAATGTAACTCCGCATAGCATAGATTTCTACCAGCACAACAAACACATTATCTTGTCCAAGGACTCTGCTGGGAAGAGTGTAGCAGAGCACTGAACCTGGGTCTTTCCTTGATTCCAAAGTCTTAAATCACCAGCCATGGGCCTCTCTAACATCTCAGGATATGACACTCCATAAATTCAGCCAGGCATGGTGGTACACACTTTTAATTCCAGTACTGGGGAGGCAAAAGGCAGGTGGATCTCTGAGTTCCAAGATAGCCAGGGCTATACAGGAAAAAATTTGTGTGTGTGTGTAGTATGTATGCATGTATGTATGTATGTATGTATGTATATATGTATGTATATATGTATGTATGTATATATGTATGTCAAACTGTTACCAGCTGGTGAAAGCACATACCTTTAATGTCAGCACTTGGGAGTCAAAAATCCTACTCTTACAGAGAGAGAGAGAAAGAAAGAGAGAGAGAGAGAGAGAGAGAGAGAGAGAGAGAGAGCATTAATGGTGAATGTGTTGGTCTGTGTGTGCAAAGCTAGTGTACTTGTAACTAAAACCAGAACCTTAGACATACTAGACAGTGCTTTACTACTGAACAATACCTGACTGGTAATATACCTTGCTCTTATTAAAACTAAGGGACTGGAAGGATGGCTTAGCAATTAAGAGCACTTGTTGATCTTGCAGAAGATCTGGGTTTAGTTTCCAGCACCTATATGGTGGTTCAACTAACTGTAACTCCAGTTCCAGGGAATCCAGCACTTTCCTCTGACCTCCATAAGCACCAGGCACACATAGTGTACATATCTACATGCAGGCAAAACATTCATATACATAAAATAAATAAATCTTTTAAACAATAAGATGAATAAAACAAGCAAGAGAACAAACAAAGCCAGTTGAGTTGACACAGATCTATAATCCCAGCAGTCTGGAGGCTAAAGCAGGAGAACCACGATCTCACTAGGTCAGACACCCTTCCTCCAAAAAGTAAAAATAAAAAAATGATATGTGTGGGGCTGGAGAGATGGCTCAGTGCAACCAGAGTACTGACTGCTCTTCCAGAGGTCCTGAGTTCAATTCCCAGCAACCACATGGTGGCTCACAACCATCTGTAATGGGATCTGATGCCTTCTTCTGGTGTGTCTGAAGACAGCTACAGTGTACTCACATACATGAAATAAATAAATAATTCTAAGCCAAGCAGTGGTGGTGCACGCCTTTAATCCCAGCACTTGGGAGGCAGAGGCAGGCGGATTTCTGAGTTCAAGGCCAGCCTGGTCTACAGAGTGAGTTCCAGGACAGCCAAGGCTACACAGAGAAACCCTGTCTCGAAAAACCAAATGAGAAAAAAAAATTAATAATTCTAAAAAAAAACCCCATATGTCTGTGTGTGTGTATGTATGCATGTCTTGGTTTCTGTTTTATTGCTGGGAAGAGACACAATGATCAAGGTGACTCTTAGAAGACATTTAATTAGGGCTGGCTTAATGTTTCAGAGGTTTAATCCGTTATCATGGTGGGGAGCACAGCAGCACACAGGCAGACACGGTGCTAGAGAAACAGCTGAGAGCTCTACATCTGGAATCACAGGCAGCAGGAAGAGAGAGAAACTGGGCCTGGCTTGGGCTTTTGAAACCTCAAAGTCTACCCCCAGTGACCCACTTCCTTCAACAGCACCACACCTCCTAATCCTTCTCAAGAAGTGCCACTCCCTAATGACTAAACATTCAAATATATGAGCCTATGGGGGTCATTCTTAATCAAACCACCACATGTGGTGTACAACATATACACATATGTATGTAGTAGAGAAATATACATATTTATTTTATAATTTTAGCTGTACATACACATCACCAACACAAAGAACTGGTCAGCTGAAACTCTACCCAGCCGCCTTCAAGTCAGAATACAGCAAAAGCCTAGCAGGCTCTGCGTGCATCTAAAACCCTTATCTCCTCCTGGCTCTGGTCTCAGGCATGCACAGAGCCTGCTGTTTTCCATTCAGCTTTCTTCCCCTCTAACCCTTCAGCTCTCTTTCACACACATGCTATCTGCCTTCTCTGGAGTATTTGTCATTCTCTCTTTCCTGGGGGAAACCGGAAAGAGCTGATAAAGCGGATCTGTGATCCAGCTTTTTATGGTGAGCTCAGCTGAAAGGGGGTTGAGATACGCAGCCTCCGCTGTTGGGGCAAAATATGAAAAAGCATTTTGTTAAAATATTTACATATTTTCAGCTGAAAGCAGCAAGAGGTTGAGAAAAGAAAGTCTGGCATCATATGGATTTGAGTGTCGACTCCCATGCTGTTGACTCCCATGCTGTCGTTTAACAGAAACATGTCCTAAAACCTCAACTAGCTTCATTTAGTCTATAAAATGAAGAGATTCCCAGCAACACTCAGCTTGTCCTACACCCACAGTGAGTCCTGTGCCATGGCACTGAGCACACACTCAAGCCCACCCACCATCTAATTCCTCCACACAGTCTATCCCTAGTAGGACCATAGCAGGTACCTCAAAAAAAGCCGAACCCAAGCCCCAACTCTATGGCTTTTTCCTTGGTTGGTCTAAGACTACCACTGAGGCACTGTGGTAATTTGAATAGGTTCGGCCCCCATAGTGTTTGAATGCCTGGCCCACAAGGAGTGACAATATTAGGAGGTGTGGCCTTGTTGGAATAGGTGTGGCCTTGTTGGAGGAAGTGAGTTACTGCTGGGGTTGGCTTGGAGACCCTATGCTCAAGCTCCACCCAGTGCGGGAAAGAGATCCTCCTTCTAGCTGCCCTAGGATCAAACCAGAACTGCTTCTTCAGCGTGTCTGCCTGCAGGTTGCCATTCTTCCTGGCACGATGATAACAGACTGAACCTCTGAAACTGTAAGCCAGCCCCAATTAGATGTTGTCCTTTATAAGAGTTGCCATGGTCATGGTGTCTCTTCACAGCAATGCAAACCTTAACTAAGACGGGCACCATTTCCTTTTCCACTACTGAACTCAACACCCCACTTGAGGCCGTTCTACACCAATGGAATACAGTCATTAGGAAGCTCTGAGTTTTCCTTGTTCTTCAAAGGACACAAGGAGAGGATCCCTTCCCTGCCCGTAGATATTGTCATATATGGCCTAATGTTTAGAGTGGCTACAGCCAGGTCAGGTTTTAATGAAGGCAACGAGCTTGAAGACAAAAATCAACAGAGAAGAGAGGACCAAGATGGAAAAGCCCACAGCTTCTCCACATTGGACCACTGCATTGGCCAACCTTGGCATCACATTCTCAGGGATGAGTAACCTTCCTTATCATTGATGCCTAAGTGGACTTTTGTTACTTGCTGTGGAAAGCAGCCTCAATAATACATGGTTTGGTTTGGTTTGGTTTGGTTTGGTTTTTAAATCCTGTCTGGAAAGCTCAACTTCCTGACTTGAGACCATCAAGTGTTATTGCACAGTAGGTATTTAACATTACCTTTGTCTAATTTCAAATAGACATACAAAGACTTCCTTGTATCATGGTGAAAGAAGACAAAAGACTGTGGGGACCTAATGGCTATCTACATCAAGTGAAAAACAATCCTACATCGACTCAATTTTTTTCTAGTTCTGAGGATCAAATCTAGAGCCTTGCCTGTGCTAGGCAAGCATTCTACCACTGCTGTATACCCCTAGGCCACCCTTTGATCTCTCTAAAATGCATTAAAGCCATTCATTCCCAAGATCCCACAAACGCAGAAAGAACAAGAGAAGAACAGACACAGGAGGCCTTTAGTTCTGCTGCTGGAACTGCCACATTTAAAGCTTTGGGTTCTTTCTCTTAACAAAATGAGACAGGAGCTAGGCGTGCATCTCAGTGGTGGAAGCTTTGCTTAGCACACATAAGGTCCTAGATTTGAGCTGTCCCACTTCGGGAGTTGTGGGGTGGGGGGTTTGGGGGGGAGACAATCCAGGCTAAATGATCCTTATGGGTCTCTCATACTGTGCTGCTGTTCTACAGTTCTCAGTCACGTATGAAGCACTTGAAATCACCACGGGCAGGATACAGGGCAGACCCACCCAGGGCAGAGTGGACAACCAGGCTCCTCCTTGACCACCAGGGCCCCTGACTCTCAGCGGCTCCCTGCAAAGTCGCACTAAGAAATTGTGAAACACATTCCATGAGTGTGTCCTTGACTAATTGTACCATCTGCTATGAGGTCTCAATGCCCAAAGAGCATCAGGAGTGGCCGGTATTTGCTTTTCCTCTTTTAGTATATTGCTTCTCTCTAGTGTTACAGGAACTAACTGGCCAACCAACTAGCTATGTAGATACCAGAGGCGGGTGTCTCCTGGGGTCTTCTATGGAAGACAGTATGAGTTTAAGTTCACCCACACTGTCATTCGTGAAGACACCCTATGCCCCTTTGTCATCCATTCCCCCATCCTTCAGACCTACTTCTATCTCTGCTATGCCCATCACCTGTAAATGTCTTATTTTCTTTAATTGTTACATTTTTTTATTATCAGGTGTGAGGTGGCATACATAGGCCACAGGACATATGGAAGTCAGAGGACAACTTGCAAGAGTCACGTCTCTCTTTCCATTATGTGGGACCCAGGGATTGAACTCCAGTTGTCAGGCTTGGTGGCAAGCATCTTTATTTGCTGAGCCATCTCACTGGCCCTAAATATCAGATCTTGTAACTGTGTTCCCTCTTTCCTTCAGCTAAAACACAAGTAATTATACAACAGGCTTTCTAACCAAGCATGACCTTCCTATAAAAACTGCGGTCCATAAACAATCCAGATCATTTCTCGCTGCCTTTAATTTCCCATGCTCTGGTACCATCCTCCCCTTTCAGCCAGAGTTATGACTCTCAGATGGATGGCCACAGTATTGGTAACAGACAGGGGGTTATTTTATTCACTAAGACACGAGGCTGTGGTACAGCTGGCAGGACAAGAGGTGTAATTATTCTGCATCTTAGAGCCACCAGCAATGAATTTCTGTATAAAAGACTAGATTTGCCATGTATTATTTATGCCGGCATCAATTTTCCCAGCTGGCTCTATTTACTGTGCAAATTCTCCTGTGTCTGTTTATGGGTTAGGCCATGGTTCAGCACCTCTGGTTACTCTATACTGAGGAAGCACCTTACAGGGCACCATGCATATGAAACAAGTGTCTGGTTCACTGGGAGCAGGTCATATCCTTCCTCTCTGGTAAATTATATCCCTGGGACAGCAGCGAGCTATGTTCTCACCTATCAGGGTGAGGTATGCAGGTGTGTGAAACCCAGTCAGCAAGTGGGGAAGGAAGCACTCTCATTCTCTGGGAGTCCCACTGCACGAACTGACAAACAACCTTCTTGGGGGAAATCAGGTGTCTCTAGGGCTCAGAGGGCCTCCTTGTTTATATATATTTAAGAGTAGGACATATATAAACTGGTTTACATTTCTGAGGTTGTTTCTACTGAGTAACTCAAAGACTAAGAAAGTGCCATCTTGCAGATGGGGAAACAGAGGCCAAAATAAATGGGGGGATGGGTGAACAAAGGCTCAATTACCGTGTGAGGGATGTGTTTAGGAGCCAATAATGGCACACAGGGCCAGGAAGCTATTCATGCAGGTACTACTGTGTTTCTTCAGTGAGGCCCCAAGCTAGGTTGACCTCAATCCACATTGGATACATTCGGTGGACACAAAGGAAGAAAACTTGAGACTCCGATAGACTTCTAGGTCACTCCTACTGCAGCATCCTCTGGCCAACGGCGCCATGAGATCCCACACAGTGAAGCTGAGGGAACTGAGACTTGTCTTCTGATGCGCATGAGACATCTGCACTGCCAGGTCCCATGTGGCAGCGGACAGCAGCTGCCCGGGAAGGAAAGCTGTGAGGGTCTTGAGGCTGTCCCAGTCAAGAGTGTCACATCTGTTTGCCAAGCAATTCTGGGCTCTGCTCCTCAGTCCCCAGTGTCCCAATGTCTATCATCTCCTGCAGACCCATTGGCTAGAAGAAGGGATAGGAGAGGGGTAGGTAGAATTAAGCAATCTAAGTGGTTCTGTTTCAGGGTTTCAGCATCAAAGAATCCTTCAATGAGATACATGTGGGCATGGAAACCACTCTCCAAGACCCAAGATCCCTGGCATCCCTTGGGTTGGCTTACCTGGCGGGGAGACTTGGTCAGACATACTATGCGTTGGCTGCTACCTAATGTTCCAGCCCCCTCAATGACATCCAGAAGAATCCGGGTACTGGGCACAAAGCTCCAGGAGCGTCCAAGGGCTGGTTTGAATCTTCTACCATCCCTGTCTCGAGTCAAGTGGTTGGTCACCTGCAGAAACGAACATAGCTCCACGATGGTAGTACCAAGGACACCTGGTCCTACAGCTTCCTTTTACAGACAGAAAGTCTGACTTATGACTCCCTGGAGCTATAACTTATAGCTGAATCTAGACCTATAACTTAGGATTTCCTGACCTGCACCCAGCTTTCCACAAAGCCTCAGTGCTTTAGGCCTGACATGAATCAAGTATGGGACATGGGTACCTTTATTTACTCTTTCCTAAAGTAGAGTCAGTTCTGTACTTGTGCCTTTCACTGGCATCCTGAGAACAGTGTAGCCAGTCCTCTGGGTCTGGCGTGTGTCTATGTGGGGGGAAGAGGGAAAGTCTGCATGAGGAGTCCCAATCTGGGACTAGTCTTAAGCAGGCCAGCCACAGAGACACCCAAGCCACAGCCTCCTGAGGATAGTATCTATGGCTCCTTCCATATTCTCAATGCCAGAGACTGGCTCCCAAGTACGCACAAACACCCAGAAGCCAGTAGATGGAGGCCCAGGACCCTGCCTTTGAAAGAGCAGGAAACAGGTCCTTTCACACTTCCTGCAGCTGCACAAATTAGTATAACATTTCCTCAAAATTGGGTGAGCTAGACATTTAAAGTACATGCAGTTGGGCGTGGAGGTGTGTGTCTGTAGTCCCAGCCCCTCGGGAGCAGTCTAGGAGTTTGAGGGCAGACTGAAAGCCTAGTAAGACACTGTGTTAAGAACATACACGCTAAAGTACAGGGAGCCCTGACTCTATACTCCTTTAATTCCAGCGCCCAGGAGGAAGAAACAGGTGGATCTCTGTGAGTTGAAGGTCAGCTTGGTCTACAAAGGGAGTTCCGGGACAGTCAGGGGTATGTAGAGAGACCCTGTCTCAAAAAGATTCTCATGAGTTTTAATTCTATGTATATACATGTGTTTGCATTTAAGTATGTGTACGTGAGTACAGATGCCCATGGAGACGAGAAGAAGGCACTGGGTCTCCTGGAGTTGGAGTTACAAATGTTGGGGCCACCAAACTTCCTTAACTTTTTTTTTCAAAGCTGGTGGTGGTGCATGCTTTTAATCACAGCACTTGGGAGGCAGAGGCAGGTGGATCTCTGAGTTTCAGGCCAGCATGGTCTACAGAGGGAGTTCCAAGACAGGCAGAGCTGTACAAAGAAACCCTGTCTCCAAAAGCCAAATACATACACACACAAACACACAAACAGAGAGAGAGAGACAGAGAGAGAGAGAGAGAGAACAAAAGGCAAGATAGTAACACCTTTCTGATCTGTAGAAGCTGGGTTCTGTGTTCTGTCCTCTTAAGGGCTATTAAGTTCCAAACTGACATTAAGAGAAACAGAGAGCTAGAATTTACCACCACTGCCACACCCAGGTCCCGGGCCAGGATCTTGAGCTCTCGGGCCAGCTGCATCATCAAGGCCAGGCCTGGGGGAGGAGCAGACAGGAGGGGTAGCAGAGGGCCAAGGGACAGGGCTGGGAGGTGAAGTCCCTACCCTGTCCCCAGGCTCTCCTTCCGTTCCTCACCTTCCCTCTGCTGACCTCCCAGAAGTGGGGCAACCACTGCAGTGACAGAATCCACAATCACAACCTTCACAGTGCCTGAAGAAGCTGCCGCCTGTAGGAATGGGGAAAAGCAGATATCACGAACCAATGATCTCCAGGGCCTGCCCTGGGCAAGCTCCTCTGTTAGTGGGTGGAAGCCAGGGGATGGTTCAGCAGATGTAGGCGATTGCAGCACAGCCTGATAATAACCTAGGTGTGATTCCTAGAACCCAAGGAAGGGTGGAAGGAGAGAACCAGCCCCAGAGAGTTGGCCTCTCTAGTGGACACACACACACACACACACACACACACCACCTCTCTCTCTCTCTCTCTCTCTCTCTCTCTCTCTGAATCTATGAGTTCCAGGCCAGCCAGGGCTATACTGAGAAACTGTCTCAAAAACAACAACAACAACAAAAACTAAAACCAAACAATGAAACAAAAAGGTTAACTCTCAGAGGAAAAAAAAAAAAAGTCAGCCATAAACAACTTTTTCCAACTAAATACAGCTGTACAGGCCTCCCCTACCCATTCATAAATCTAACAAGATTCCAGTAGATCTAGTAGACAGGGAGGGTTTAAGTCATAGAACACCACAAACATGCATTCAGGAATCCTCAAGCAGAGTCCGGCAATCTCCTCCATCCAGGGTGCGGTTAACCCCTTCTCTTCTGAATCCCCTCAGTGCTGCTTACTTCCACTTCAGGCTCCCATGCTGCTTTTGCTGAAGAGTGAGCTCTCCACTAAGGAGCCCAGGGCCTGGGGCATGCCGGCCAGCACTCTACCACTGAGCTACACCCTTAGCCCTTTGAACTTCTTCCGATTTCCATCCCTAGATCTTACTAACCTCCTAAGATCTCCTTACCCATAGCTACCATGGTACCAAATAAAGGCAGCTGTTTCTCTAGGAAGGGCCTGATGCCCATTTCTCAGACCATAATCTGATATTACACACTTGTGAGCGTTGTCGTAGCTTCTCTGGATCTACGCCATCTTCCACACTTCCCTCTCTTACTTCTCAGATCCTGACTCCACCACTATGTGTTGTTTCCACTGACCACTGGCCAAAGCAGTGGCTATTTGCATGTCTGTTCTGTCTTTTGGGTGCCTTAATTCCAGTCTGGGACTCTGTCAATCATTCAGCCTCCAACTCTTAGCCCATTACCCAAATGTCTAAGAGAGGACAGCAGAAATGGGAGAAGGTAAAACCAACCAGCTTAAGCCCCTGTTGCCCCTGTCCTGTTAAATGAACAGCAAGTCCTATGCTGCTCTTGGAGAGAACCTGAGTTTGATTTTCAGTGCCCACATGAAAACTCACAACCTTCTATAACTCCAGTTCCAGTGGAATCAAATGTCCTCTTCTTGCCACCAAGAGCACCAGGCAAGCACACCAGGCATATACATTCATACACATAGAATTCAATTTTAAAATCTTAGAACAATTTTTAAATTAAACAAACAAACAAACCAGTAACAACGAAAACAAACCAGCCAAATGCCATTTAAAATCTCCTTCTCCCTTTCTTCTAAACATATTCAGGTACAGGTAGAAATCTCCTGACATCAGTGATTATGAGCCCAGCCCCTGGCTCAAGATACCGATAGAGATGACTTGGTTTTGGCCAACTTTGGCTAGAGGGGTACCTCAGTGGCAGTGTATATTTGCCTAACATATATATGTTCTGGATTAGATTCCTAGCATCATAATTAAAAAAGTTTGTGTGTGTGTGTGTGTGTGTGTGTGCACGTGAGCATATATTTATGACACAACACTTGGGGTCTGTGGACAACCTGAAGAAGTCAGTTCTCTCCTTCCACCATGTGGGTCCTGGGAATTGAACTTGGGTTGTAAGGATCAGCAGCAAGTGCCTCTATCTATGGAACTTCCTGACCAGGTCCTTATTATTACAACAAAACAACAACAACAACAACAAACCTGGCTAACTAAATGTAAGAAGAGGAAGCCTACTAGTGGTCCTAAAGTATGTTTATCTTCTTAATAAAAGGGAACAGAGTAAAAAAAAACATTTATCACTTATTTGCTTGACTACTACTTGAACCTAAGTGGATGCGGACAAAATGTTTGAGGCTACAGAAGCCATTTGCCAATTCTGAGGGGAAGAGCAGGAGAATCAGACACTGGACTCAGTGCCAACCTCCAGCCTCACAAAGGACAATCAGATTGTCTCAAGAGTCAAGTCTCGCCGGGCAGTGGTGGCGCATGCCTTTAGTCCCAGCACTTGGGAGGCAGAGGCAGGCAGATTTCTGAATTCGAGGCCAGCCTGGTCTACAGAGTGAGTTCGAGGACAGCCAGGGCTACACAGAGAAACCCTGTCTCGAAAAACCAAAACAAACAAACAAACAAGCAAACAAAAAGAGTCAAGTCTCCTAGCCAGATGTGGTGAAGCATATATATACCTTTAATCTCAGCACTCAGAAGACAGGGCAGGGATATCTTTGTAAGTTCCCAACCAGCCAGAGGTACTTAGTGAGACCCCCATCTCTCTCTCACTCACACACACACACACACACACACACACACACAGAAGAGAGAGAGAGAGAAAGAGCACACATTTGTGGGTTTTTTTTCCGGTTGGTTGGTTTGGTTGGTTTTGAGACAGGGTTTCTCCATGGCTGTCCTGGAACTCACTCTGTAGACCAGGCTGGCCTCGAACTCACAGAGATCCACCTGCCTCCAACTCCTGGGTACTGGGATTAAAAGCATTCAACACTACACCTGGCACAAAAGTTTTTCTAATTGATTTCAGTGAGTAACGCAGACGTGAAGACAATATAACCCTGGACTCAAGAAGCTCACTGCTGTCCAGGGCCAGTGAGCCTGTAAACAAGGAAGCACATGAATTAAGCACCAAGGAATTCCACCTGGGGGTTAGGGGTGTGCATGTGCAAACACAGCTGGAGATGTTACACTGAGTGGACACATGCATTCCAAATATAGTCTGTGGGCAGACACCTGCAGGCATACAGGCAACACCTGGCCAGCTGGGTAGAGCAGAAACAGGCAGATCAGCAAGCTCACCTGCTGGGCCATGGTGCCCCGAAGGTCCTGAAGCATATCTAGCATCTGGAAGATGTCAAATGAACGCACCACCTGTATCCTCTGGAGAGCACTTGCCTGAGGGGTGAGAAAGAGAAGCAGGGACTTGGAGAGGCGACCTAGAAGCCACAAAGAGTAATCATAAAGCTAGAAGGACAAAGAGGCACTTAGACACAGTGCTGGCATCCAGGATGGCAAATGGATTTTGCCTAATGGGCTGGATCTCACAGTGGTGACTACCTGGGTGCTGAGCTGTAAGACATTCAGAATTCAGCAGAAAGGATGGATATGATTGATTAGTGATGCCTGCCATGCGCAAGAAATGGGCTAGAAACACAGATGCTAGGTGTTTGCTTGCTCTGATTTATGGTAAGCAAGACCTTAAAGTTTCTGGAGACTCAGTGTGAGTGGCAGCCAAGCTGGGATGGTGACGTCAACATGAGCAGCTTTAGAACCGGGTAGTGGTGGCACATGACTTTAATCCCAGCACTTGGGAGGCAGAGATGGGCGGATTTCTGAGTTCAAGGCCAGCCTGGTCTACAGAGTGAGTTCCAGGGCTATACAGAGAAACCCTGTCTCGGAAAACCAAAAATAAATAAATAAATAAATAAATAAATAAGCGAGCAGCTTGAGGAATGCAGAAGACTCTCCAGGTTCAAAGGGAAAATGATGATTCCCACTGATGGTGGGAATCATCAATGTACAGGGTCATGAGGTCTTCTAGCATCAGGATTTTATAGGACCCCAGTCGCCCTGCCCTTACCTGTTTCTCCTCCTCTTGGGTCCTAGCCTGCAGTAGCTGGAGGAGGCGGGATGCCGTCATTCCTCCGTTGGAATCCACATACAGTACATTCTGCTGCAGGCTGTGGGCCACATTTGCAGCCACACAGAGACACACCTTCAGAGACAAGATGGGGTGCTGGGGAAAGGGAGGAGAAAAGGGAGGGCCACCAGGCAGCTCCCTATCCCATCCTGCCCAGATGCCAACAACATACACTTGCCAAGGCCAACCCATTCTCGGCACCCATCTGATCTGACCTTGAAACCTGAAGGACACATGCAAGTCCCCCCCCCCCCCCCAGGAATCCAGGACAATGCACCCACCTTCCCCAACACTCCCCCACTGTTGGACCCATGGGTACCTGGGTTTTGCCGCTACCTGGGCCACCCACAATTTCAGTCACCTCCCCAGTATAGAGACCAGCATCAAGTAGTTTGTCCAGGCTGATGGCAGAAGAGGAGAGATGGGGGGATGGGCAAAGAGAAGAGAGAAGAAACTGCATCAAACCTGCAGATAAATTTGGGAAGTAAACCAGGCATGGTGTCATATGCCTTTGATCCCACTACCAGGGAGGTGAGATCAATAGCGACATAATGAGAGACCCTGGCTCAAAAAAAAAAAAAAAACCAAAAACCAAAAAACATATGTATGCATGCATGCATGCATGTATGCATGTATGCTCTACCCAGGACTGGGGCTGGGGCTGAATTTTCTGTGTTGCAGCCTGGACCAATGCTGACCATGCACCTCCTCCTGTAACTCTGCTCCATCCACGTGTGTGTGTGTGTGTGTGTGTGTGTGTGTGTGTGTGTGTATGTGTGTGTGGTTTGATTTTTTCTTCTGGAGAGACAGCTTAATGGTAATGGAAGAGTGCTTGCTTAGCATATGCAAAGCCCAGCGTTCAACCTCTAGTATAAAGGGAAAAAAGGAGGAGGTTGAGGAAAGTTGGCATCCACTCAGGTAGGATCTTGTAATCCGAGAACGCAGGAGTCTCTGCATTGATCTGGGTCACCTTTGATCTTCTTCATCAGCATTACTAATTTTCAGCATACAAATCCTACACAGGCTTTGTCAGATTTAGACCCAAGTATTTCATTTTCTTAGACGCAGCAGCAAATGGCGCTGCATTTTTAATTCCAGTTTTCACATGTTCATCGTGAATTCAGAGACATGCAATTGATTTTTTTATGTGTTGATCTTGTATCCCCAAACCTTGCTAAACTCACTTATTAGTTCTGGGAGTTTGTAATTATTTTTTATTTGCTTGGTTTTGTCTGCCTCCCTCATCTGGTAAGAACACTCCGGGGCCTTTACCCCTGTACATCTCCAGTGTTAGCACAAAGCCGAAAAGCCCCTGAAGGCACACAGTAAATGTTACAGAAGAAAAGGAGGGTAGTCTGACCGTCAAAACTCTAGCTGTGGAAGCGTTGAGACGAACCTCAAAACATGGCCACTTCCTAACCCTATTTCTGCCCCTGAACCACCATGAAACAGGCTACTACCTTCCACGCTCTGCCCAAGACAGGACCTTTAGTTTCTGTGTTACAGCTGGACCAATGCCTGACCATGCACCTCCCTAACTCCGCATTACCAATCTCGGACAGCAGGCCTCTGAAGAGGTTCCTGAAGACCAACCCTGACCTATCAGCACAAGCCAGCAACTAGTCACAACTCCACCTACTTTAACTAAGGAGCCACAGGTTCCCACCAGTCAACATGCTCTGGTTTTTACACCACCCTGTGGCTTCTTGAAACGCGGTACATTCTGTGTCGGTTTAATAAGCATCTACTTAGTAGGTCTCCAGCCTTAGCCTCTCCTGAATCCCATTCTCCTGGAGACACAGGAAGCCCGGTTCCACCACAGCAGCTCCTCTCTTGAAGACTTCAGTTTGGTTCCTAATACCAGGTTGGCCTTGAACTCACAGAGCTCTACCTGTCTCTGCCTCCCGAGTACTGGGACTAAAGGCATACCCCATCATGCCCAGCTAAAATAAAAATCTTAAAAAAAAATAAAAAATCAACCACATACTGGGCTATGAGGCCCCGCCTCCATTAGGAACTTCCAAACCTGCCTCCTAAACAATCTCATTTGCATTTCCATACCTGACTCCTCCTACTGCTTCTGGAGCAGGGCCCATGATATCACCTGTTACCTCTGAGCATACCAATATGCAGGACTCCAACCAGGACTGCCTAGAAGGCAGAAGTTTCTGGGATTTCTCCCCACCTTTCCCACTGAACTTCCCATGAGTTATTCTTCAGTCACTCATTCAGAAACCTTGCCTCATGTTTCTTGAAAACCTTCTTCCAACAGAGATGAACTGACAAAAGCTCTGGCTTGCGAGGCATAACAGATCCCCCTCCCCCTACAGCATTCCCCATGGTGTCTGCCCTGCAAATATTTACACTACACCTCAGCACTCCAAGAAGGCCCACAACAAAGGACCCTGTTTAACAGGTTTAATGCAGGCTAATCACAAGTTTTACTAACTTTGTCTACAACCTTACCTCCAAGGTTTCAAAGTTACATCCACTAGGTAGGCACTGCACATTGGAGGGAAGTCTAAAACCTGGCAAACCATTTTTTCCTTAAGATTTTTTACATTGCATATGAGTACTTTTTTAAATTTTTTTACATTATATATGAGTAAATTGTCCCTCTCCTCAGACACACCAGAAGAGAGCATCAGATCTCATTACAGATGGTTGTGAGCCACCATGTGGTTGCTGGGAATTGAACTCATGACCTCTGGAAGAGCAGTCAGTGCTCTTAACCACCAAGCCATCTCTCCAGCCCAGCAAACCACTGCCTTTGACTCTTCAAATCTACACCCTAGGATGACCTTAGCGTCTTCTCACATCTCTCCTTCAACATGTCTTCCACAGTCACAAACCCTGGATCAGATTTACACAACCCAAACCAGCAGCACCAGATGCTTGGCCTCTCCTGGTTGGCCTGTCTGTCCTGCACAGCTATGCCCAGTAGCTTACAAATGCTTTCGCAGTGGCCTCTCACCTCCAAGTATACCTCAAAACAGTCAGCTGGAATTAAGATGCTGAGCCCCACTCCTACAGAGAGCATCTGCAAGTGTCTGGCACCCAGTAGGCACTCAGCCAATGTTTGATGGATTACAAACACAGACCCCCAACCGGCGAGAGCAAGCACCAGACTGTGTGGCCCTTGCCAAGAGAATGTGTTATGGAAACAGCAAGAGCCAGGCCCATCCAAAGACCTTTGTGCTGGCAGTGTTATTCATCCAAGTCCGCACAAATAGGCCGGGAGAGAGGTCAGACTCGCTTGGCCAGAAAACGCCAGTTGCCTTCCAATTCTTTCCCAACCTGAACAACAGGGCACAATGTAACTGCTCTTCTCAGAGAGTATGCCCGTCCCCGCTGCTGCCTCAGACAGCAAAGGCAACAGGTTCTGGATTAGATAACCCTGGGCTCACCTCTGCTGGCCCTTTCTTAGGCTAACCACAAGGGAAGTCAATAACTTCTAACATCTATAACCTAGGGTAGCAGTTCTCAACCAGTAGGTCACAACCCCTCTGAGGACTGCACAACCCTTTCAGACTATCAACCGATCAGACTATCTTGCTTATTAGATATTTATACTATGATTTACAACAGTAGCAAAATTACAGTTATGAACTAGCAAAGCAATAATTTTATGGTCACCACAACATGATGTATTATAGAGTCACAGCATTAGGAAGGTTGAAAACCACTGGCCTAGTGTCAATGCAAAAGTGTTGACTCCCAGGAACTCAATCCTTTTCCTGGTCTCACTTGCTTTATTCTGAAGTATCATGGATTCTACTGAATAATGGGGTATCAGTGACATCTTATGTTAGAGGACAGTGGCTCTTCACTGGGAAAAGTTAGCTTGTAAGAGATACTGAATCATATCTGGAGACATTTTTTGATTGTTATAAGTGGGGACATCTTGGCATCTGGTAGATAAAGACCAGAGATGCTGCTAAATGTCTCTCAATGCACAGGATATCTCTATCTCAGCAAATAATTACTTGCCCCCCAAGTATCAATAGTGTTGAGAATAGGAAATCCTATAGTTTTACTCTAAGGGAAAAAACTCAGGAGTCCACATGCCTGCAGATTCTTCTACAGCTCCAGGCTGCCCTCACCAGCCCTGTCCTCTACAGCCTCAGCACGAGGCTCTGCTTTCACCTTGTCCAGGTTCGCATACAAACCTTCCAATGCCGGTGGACAGGATGGCGGTGGAAGTCTTCAGTTCCTCATAGAGATCTGCGCCATTTAAGGGGAAAGCCGAGAACTGTGCCAACAACACCCTCCTCAGGGCAACCAGGGCCTGCCAATAGGGCAGACACTTAGGCTCCAGAGCGGCCAGCCAGACTGCCCTAAGAGCAGCTGCCCCGCAGAGCACTCCAGGTCTAGAGTCCCCCTTTATCAATTCCTAGGAACTCTGATCCTGTAGCATGGGGGGCAGCTCTGAAAGACAGGTTGGAATGGAGTTTGCAGATCTCGAGCTCACCTTGTACGACAAGCCACACTTCTGGGCTACCTCCTCCAAGTCAGCAGCTGCCAGGTCTGCCACTGGAAAGAGAGCAAGTGCAACTGATTGGCAACAGGAATGGCTTAGCCTTGCCATGCTTGCCTTTTCCTCTGTTTCGAAATGGGATTAAGGTTTTATTCTACTTCCAATCTCGAGCACGCAGGCCCTGATGCAGGACCTGGCAAGGGGCCCAGCACTCAGTAAAATCCTCTGCCTGGGCTCCCGCGAACCCAGCTTCCCCAGGAAGTCAGGAGTGTGGCAATCTTATTAGAGCAAAAAGTCCCGTACGTGTACCACAACCACGGCGCTGAACCCCGGGGTTGTGCCCATGAGGTCACCTGTTTTGATCTTTCGGGCCCTCAGAAGCTGGACGGTCTCCTCGGTGAGGCCTGGGCACAGCCCGGCCCTGAGCATCCCCATATTCCCTGCACACCCAGGACGCCCTGGGGGCTGTCTGTCACGTGGGCGCCGGCCGAGTCCCCGACTCCGGGCATCTCTCAGTTCCACTTAAGGAAAAGGTCCTGGCGCGCTAGCGCGGGACGAGGGGGCGGGAAGAGAATGAAGGTCGGGTTGAGGGACTCAACCCTTTCCAACTCGCCCGACGCCAGCACCCTGGGCCCGCCCCCTCCCGGCCAACGCTTCCGGGTTCCGCGGCTGGAACGTCTTTTGTGGGACAGGCCTGCAGCGCCATCTGCTGACCACAAAGGCAAACGCGACGGCCTTGAGACTCGCGCCAGCCACCTGCACGCTGCAGCGTTGCGCTGGGAACTGATCACTGCATACACACATGCACAGAAACATAGACACACAGACACACAGACCACACACCATACCCCCCCACACCCTTCCAATGAGCCTCTTGTGTATACCAGCCTCCATTTGCAAAGGTAGGGGACACTCTCATTCTACCGAACTCAATACTTCCTGAATTAAGCACCCCTGACTTCTATCTAGTAGCATTCACGTTAGGGAGACAATGAAAAGGAATCAATTCAGATCATTGCAGATTGTATGATCAAGCTGAGATCCAGCGAAGTTCACAGAGGGCACCGGTGTCTCTGTATTTTCCAAATTTAATAAGCTTTATCTTATGTATATAGATGTTTTGCCAGCATGGATGTCTATGTAACCCTTGCATGCCTGGTGCCCAAGGCAGCCAGAAGAGGAGGTCAGATTCCCCTGGACTGGAGTTATAGATAGTTGTAAGCCACCATGTGGGTGCTGGTCTTCTGGAAGAGTAGCCAGTGCTCTTAACCACTTAGCCATTTCTCTAGCCCCATATTTTCCAAAGGTTTTAATGGGGATAGAGGAATACTTGAATATATAGAATATATAAAATAGTTTACTATTTTGAATTTTTTTTTACCATATCTAAATAGAGGAAGAAATAATACACTTTCACAAACCCACGAGTGAGGTTCTATTTCTGCCTGTATTTTGTAGTTGAAGTAATTGGGGCTCGGTAAGATTGTTATTCTCTGAGTTACACAGCTAGAAAGCCCAGAACTGAATCTCAAGTCCACATCCAGCTGCAAAGCCGGTGTCATGCAATTTCTCCCTTCTCGGAAGTTGAGAGTGTGCTTTCTAAAACCTGTTCTGTCTCTCTTCAAAGCAAAGAAGTGTGGCTCATTTTTAGAAATATCTCCCCATGTTCACCACCATCTCTCCATCTTTCAAGGTCTTTGGAATCCCAGCCCTGAAACCAGCTACTCTGTGAGCTGCAACCCAAGGGAAGCTTTCACTGTGCCTGTGTTACTGGCTGTGGTGGGATTTGCTGCTTAGATCCCGGGATAGAGAGCCTTAGAAGCAGGCAAAGGCTTCCTCTTCAAAGCTTGTGTTGGCTCAGACCAAGTGGTGTTCTCTGTCACTAGCTTGCTACCCCTTCCCGGACAGCTCTATGGGGGCACAGGCTTTAAGCCTTTTGAAGTCCTCAGAAGAGGACCAAGTAGCTGCAGCCACAAATGTGGCTTAGAGGGGGCCATGTGTGCTAGAAGGAGCCATGAAGTATATTTCTTGGCCCAAGCCCACCCCTAACCCAGGCTTGCGGTCTGTCCAGCTGCAGAGCAAACCTCATATCAAGGGGAGGCCGGCCCCTGATTGTTACACTCTATGATGATTATGAAGTCAGAGCACTGCAAACCCATCTCACCCAGACGAAGGGTGGGACCTTTGCCTCAGTTTTTCTCTGCTTACTGCCAGCTGGTTGTCCTGCAGGGTGGTGGCAACCCTGCACCCCACCCACACCAGATGGCAGCAGTATTCTGTAAAGTGGGGGGTGGGGAGGAGGCTGTACCGAAGAAGGAAGCCCTCAATGTTATGAATGTGGTCGACCAACTGCCAAAGCCCTGTCCAAACCCAAAGTTTATTAACCGGTCCATGGCTACCAAAGGCCTCCTGCTTCCTTCAAGACGAAGCTTGGCCAACTACTCAGAGGGAGAAACCACTGACGTCATGTAAGATACAATTTGGGGTCCTCTTTTCTAGGGCTGGAGAAGCTTTGCAGTCCACTATGGCCAGTCCCTCAGGGAAGAACATATCAGGTCCTTCTCTATGCACGTGCCCTGAGCCCTACATCAGTTTTGAGAGCATGTGGGTTCCCCATTCTAGGAGACCTTTCTGGACTAGTCAGAGGGTGCTTCCTATTCTGCTTGCCACTCTGTGCCATCTCAGCCTTTCTCCTTTCTCATTTCTTTCACTTTAATGCCCTGCCTGCCTTCCAACAGAGGTTCACTGGTCTGCTAAGTATGTCTGAATTTTCTCTACTTCATACCACAAAACTCTTTTCCTCCCAGTGAGAAATATGGCCCAGCATCAAGTTGGAGAATGCAGAGCTGAGAAGCATAGTCCCTGTCTCCAAAAAAATGTCAGGCCTGGTGCCAGTGGTGTGAGTGGTGAGGGACATCAGGCAATAAAGAACAACAGTATAGCCTGGTAAATGCCATCACAGGGCACCTTGAGAAAACAAGGGCTTGGTATAGCTTGGGACAAGGTGCAGAGAAGGGAGACATCTTAGAGGAAGATCTCCAGAGAAACGGTGTGATTACTGAGGAAATAGTACAATCTCATTGAAGTGACCCAAGAATGGACCCCAGACTTAGTATAATGTTCTGTTATCACTGTCTTGAGCTACTATGTGGATGCTGGGAATTGAACTCAGGTCCTCTACAAGAGTAAGCAGTGCTCTTAACCACGGAGTCATCTCTCCAGCCCCAGACATGAAAGCTTTTATAATTCATTTTTTAAAATTTATTTGTATTTCATGTGCACTGATGTTTTGCCTGCCTGCATGTCTGTGTGAGGGTGTTGGATTCTCTCCAAAACTGGAGTTACAGACAGGTGTGGGCTGCCATGTGGGTGCTGGGAATTGAACCTGAGTCCTCTGGAAGAGCAGTGGTGTACTTAAGTAATGAGCCATCTCTTCAGCCCCCTTTTATAATTTCTTTTTAAAAAGGGTCCATACTTTAATTTTTACTGGGATCCACAGACTGTGCTAGTTAGAGATGTGTCCATTCTAGGTCACCATTGTGACCTGGCTAAGATAGGAAACTTCATGATTTACTGAGAGCTGGAGGGAAGGATGAGGTTGTGGGGTGTGTGTGTGTGAATCTCAGGCAAGGAATCCTGAGTTCAAATCCAAGTTCTACCACTTAGATAAATGGCCTGTGGAAATCAGGAAAGAGACATGTTCCACAAGCAGTCCAGGGTCCAGTGGCTTTCTGTGCCCATTTAGCACTAGCTTTTTCAGTAGGGAAGCCTATTTTGTTTTGGTCATGTTGTTGATGTTGGTTATTTTTTGAGACAAGGTTTCTCTGTGTAACCCTGGCTGTCCTGGAACTTGCTCTGTAGACCAGGCTGGCCTCTAACTCAGAAATCTGCCTGCCTCTGCCTCCTGAGTGCTGGGGTTAAAGGCGTGTGCCAGCTCCAGTAGGTGACTCTGAATAGAAATTCTTAGGACAGTCTGAATAAACAATGTCAGCGTCCTGACATTTCAGCTTACAAAAACAGGACTTAAAGAACATCTGCTTTAACTGTCCTTCAAGGGCCTGTGTGGGCTGAGGGGTGAGTGTTCTAGACTCATCCAGCTGTCTCAGGAGTCTGTGGGTTAGAACTGAGGGAGGCATATGGCCTGTGAAGCAAACGGGAAGTTGTAAGCTGGAGTGGACTAAGGTAAAAAGATAGAGTGGGACCTGTTTACACGCCAGGAAACCTTAGCTGGTAGAAACCCAAATGAAAATAATTACTCGACACAGATTCAGAAGCCCCAGAGCACATCACAGGCAAGGTCTGTGATGTGTAGTATGTATCAATCAAACTTGTTTTTAAGGATTTGAAAACTATTTTTTTTTTTTTTTTGGATTGGTATACCTCATCACCAAGACAATGCAGGGTCACGTGTTTCCTTTGTAATAGCAAAGAATAGCAACAATACACATTTCCATGCGGGAACTGGAGAGATGGCTCAGACTCAAGTACATTCGCTGATCTTCCAGAGGACCAGGGTTGGGTTCCCAGCATCCACAGCTCTGTCACTGTACTTCCAGCTGGTCCAATGTCCTCTTCTGGCCTTTGCATGCATGTAGTATACATACATACATGTAGGTAAGGTGCCAATGCACATAAATTAAAAAGCAACAAATATGTCACACACACAAAAAAACATGAAACAGATAAAACAGCTGAAGCCTCTGTTGCATGTGTCAGTACAGACAAATCAAAGCATGACATGGAGCAAAAGCCAGGTTTTGGATAGGTATTGCTGGATGATACCTTTTATTTATATAGAGTCTAGAGACATGCAAAACATGCAAAATAATAGGTCTTGCCTCAGGTTAACATACATATGCAGCAAGCCTAAGCTGACACATTGTGAATAATAAACAGGTTAAAAAACAAAACAAAACAAAACCTTACTCTGTTGGCTGCATCAGCTACAGGGTAGATAGTTTGGGAGGAGAGGTGTATGGCCAATACATCTTAATTTCCAAAAGTGTAACATGTTACTCTTGGTGTGTGTCTAAAATACACCCTAATTAAAACAAAACAATGTATAAATGCGTGATGTTTTAGTTACTGTTCTATTGCTGTGAGGAGGCACCATGGCCAAGGCAGCTGATAGAAGGGAAGCACTTAATTGTGAGCTTGTTTACAGTGTCAGAGGGTCAGTCCATTATCATCATGGCAGGAAGCATGCTGGCAGGTATAGGCAGCTGTGGTGCCTGAGATCTTACATCTGATCCCCAAATTACAGACCGGTTGTGGGAACAAGCCTGGCCGGTGGAAAGAAGCCCCACGTGTCTGTCCTGGGTGCTGTGGCTCTGGGTGGGACAGCAGACACGCGGGAAGTAACCACATGTCTTCCCATACAGTCCGATGGGCAGGTGGGGGCTGTGGGAAGCCTTTGCTGGCCCTGCTCATGGGTGGGGGAGGGGGCCATTCCTGGGGAACGTGCGGCAGCTGTCTCTGTGGGTTCTCTATCCCGGGGCACTGCAGTCACCACAGGGTGCCACAGACAGGCTAGCTGGAGTGCAGCTGGAGTTCCCCCCAGGACTGGTCTCTGCGGCTTTGGGTGCCAGGCTAGCTGCTTAGACTTGGGTGAATGGGTACTGTCTGGGAGCGCTGGGATTCCCTCAGTGAGAGTTTAAACGCAGCTTTTTAATTGAGGGCCGGATCCCTCACTTCCCATGGCGGGTCCAGATGAAGAGACAGCCCATAATTCTAAGACGTTTATTTTCATCGTGTGGAGAGTGGCATGGATGGAATTGTACCCCCGCCCCTTTAGGAGAGGGGCGACAGATATAGTAACTGGGAAGGGGCGTGGCTAAGCCTCTAGGTGTCTCATTAACATCGGGATGGCTTGGGGCTGTGTGGCCATGCCTCTACTTGGGGCGTGGCCATACCTCTACCTGAGGAGGGGTAGTATGTGACCGTGACTAGAGCCAAAAGCCTCCCAGGAGCCTTGGCATAACGTTTCCAGTCCCTTGTGGATTCCACTGGGTCTCCCAGAGTTTGCCTCTGCTCAACCGGGTGCCAGACTGCCTGTCACAGATCACTGCCCCACAACTGGTGATGGGGTGGGGTTGGGGGAGGATAGTGCTAGCTTTTGAAACCTCAAACCCCACCCACCCACAGTCACACATTTCCAACAAAATTACACCTCCTCCAACAAGGCCACACCTCCTCCAACAAACCACACCTCCTCCAACAAGGCCACACCTCCTAATCCTTCCCAAACAGTTTCACTAACTAGGGACAAACCATTCAAACATATGAGCTTCTGGGGGATTATCACTCCAAGCACCACAGGGGAACAAGAATTTTTGTGTTTGTTTTGCTTTGCTTTTCACTCTTTTTTTTTTTTTTTTTTTGAGTCAAGGGTCTCATATAGCTCAGACTGGCTTGGGACATTTGATCCTCCTGCCTCAGCCTCTGGGATGCTAGAATTACAAGTGTGTTTGTGTCTCCATACCCAGTGGAACAAGAGAATTCCTCCAATGTATGTTTGCACATAGTGCAGACTATTAATTTCACATACTTCATAATTAATAGTGTTAGATGTCATTAAAATGTAAGTAAATAAAATTACATGAAACGTGAGGTAATAGTAATGAGGCATTAGCAAAGAAATTAGCTTAATTTATTGCATTATTAGGTACTTACAGACATTTCCTTTACTCTGGTCAGTTGGCTGTGCTCATTCTTGGGGGCACTTGCACCCCATTTTGGTGGGAGGATTCAGCTTTAGCAGTTTCCAAAATTGTGCTTCTCAGAACACTTAATATCAGAAATATCTGAAGATCTTATTTAAAATGCAGCTCCTGTCCCCACTGGGGACCAGGGGTCAAGAATGTGTAGTCTTAGTGAGCACCCTGTGAATCTCAGGCCCTGCTGCTGGTGAGCATGTTTCAAGCTATCTCACAGTTGGAGATACCGATAAACTGAGCCCCCAGAGCATGTGTTCAGGGTTCCTCAGGCTGGATGCACTGGGATAGCTCCAGGTGACATCTGACATCCTCCATCTGACATCCATATCCTTCCCACTCCAGGATGCAGATGCCAGCGGAAGATTCTGAATACAGCTCAGATGACACTAGTATGTCCCCCATACTGTCCAATATGAACCCCATCAAAATGGCTGTGACCCAGCCCAATAGCAGCTTCTTTGCTGGGATCCTGGAGGGAGAACTCAACAAACTCAGTTTATCATCACTGGTCAAGAACACAGAGAAGGATAATCTGGCCATCTGCCCCCATTCATCAAAGTCCAAAATGGCCACCAGGGGCTTATTGGACCTTGACAACCCTGCAGTGGACACAGACACCACCTCAACACGCTCTGAGTCTTCTGTGGTCATGGATGTGCCAGAGGCTCCGTTCATCTGTGAACACACTGTTGGCGATTCCACAGCTGTGGTATGTTTTTCTCTTGGCAAAGGCTTACCGTGTAGACACTGAACTAATAAGCTCTGTGGGGAGTGAGAAGGAATCACTCCTGCATTCTGACCTGTAGTTCACGGTTTAGGAAGGACGGCGGGAGGGCGTGTGTCTATGGAGCTTCAGTGGGAGATGAAATGGGCTCATTGCTTCCCTGTTCAATGCAGAAGAGAGTTGGATCAAGTTTGTCAGGAATTCAGAAAGAAAGGTTACTTCCAGCCAATGCTCTGCTGGAACTGGGAAGTGTAGAAGTGAGCAACAGCTTCAGTGTATCCCAAGGGCTTCTGGCATGAATGTTTCTACAGGCAACCTTGGTAATACCTAGCTAGACTGCATCCCTAGGGGGTTTGAGGGAGGCCGGACAATATGCATTGCTTACATAGTCCCAGGTAATGGAAATGGTATGGTAACTCCCATACTGAACCAGATTTCTAGTCTGTCATTAGTTGTTGTGTGATAATCTCTCTATAGTTAGAAAAGATACTTGCCACAGGTAGTTTTCAGCTGACTCCTCTGTCCCTGTGCTGCAAGGCATGTGGGTACACGTCCCTCTAGACCTGCCTGAGCGAGTGCCAGTAGGAAGAGATTGGAAGGGCCACTGAGATGCCTCCCACCCCTATCCCCATATATACCATGGGCCAGGCCAGACCTGAGGAAGCCTGGGTTCTCTCTTCACTTAGATTTCCTGGACTTATGCTGCAGGCAAGCAGCAGGTCAGTTTCTACCAGGTGCTGCTGCAGGAGGCAACCAAACCAGATGACAAGGAGATGCCCAAGGTGAAGAACCGCCCATGGATCTTCAACAAGATCCTGGGCACCACGGTCAAACTGATGGAGCTGAAGTCAAACACGAGTTACTGCCTTACTGTCCGGGCCGCCAACACAGCAGGGGTAGGGAAGTGGTGCAAGCCCTATAAGGTGAGTCCTGGAAGTAAAAAGGCACGGGACTAGGGAGGGAAGGCAGATCCAGAGATGGCAAGATGAAGATCAGAACCATTGGCTTAGATGGGTGAGAAAGTACAAGGGGGTGGTGATGGGCAGGAGTCCCCCAAGCCTTATGACCTTGCTTGCTTTCCTTATGCCTGGGACAACACACATTAATTCCAGACTGCTATTCCCTGAAAAGTTTATGGGTTAAGCTGTTCGGGGCCCATTAGAAATGCAAACTGATAATTACAGTAACATCATCACATTCATTTTCCAAAGCCATGAGTTCTCATACTCCTTAATTCCAATAATTGTGAGTGGACCAAGAATTGCGAAGGGAAAATGGAAGAGACTATAGGAAATAGCTTGTAGTTGTCAAAGGGTTAGAGTAGAGCGAACTCCACAGTGACTGTGTGGCATGAGGCTAAGATCTCACTTAGCAGCAGGAGGGTGATGGAGATGAGAGTCAAGGCTACCCTGGGAAGGCACCCGGAATATGTTTGTTGTATTTCAGTTTGCAACTGTGTCTACTGACTTCAACAGCTTCCCTGAGAACAATCCCATCCAGGTCACTGTGCAGCGCAAACAACCTCAGCGGAGGACCGTGTCCATGACCATGGAGGAGATGCGGAGGCTGGAGGATTTGGAATACCTATATCCATATTAAGGGGTGTGGATTCAGGCTATCCTTTGCCCACTGTCTGCCTTGGCTCTGGGTCCTCAGGAACCAGAACCATGAGATGTACTGTATTATCAAGCACCAAGCCAAAGAACCACTAGTTATCCACCAGCCTAGGGCCTGGGGCAAATATATTGGAACCTCACCCCTGGGTCGGGGCCATGGATAGACAGGAGCCCCATTCACCTAGTGACATCTTGGGCTGGGCCAGGCTCAGTCACTGCCCAACAGCTGCTAGGCACCCTCCTTCCTCCCTGACCTGGGCTGGTTCCAGGTCCTCCATTAAAGAACTGAAGGCCCATACAGCACCCTGAAATTCTGCTTCCTGTTGCCATAAGCCTAAGCTGGGCCAGAGCACAGGCCTCTCGACAGAACCAGCAGTCCAGCAGGTAGAACGAGAGTAAGGATGGCTGGGTGGCAGGCTGACACTCAAGACTAAATGCCCAGCATTAGGGGGAATGTTCTGGCTGAATCCTAGATTATGAATCCTTCCCTTATGAAGTACAAGGTCTTTGTCTCCTGGGGCTCAGGTAGGTCATCCTAACACAAGGCCTTTTGGGCATGAGTGCAGGATCACTGTGACACACATGCATTATGATGTGAGAGGAGAGGTTGAATACTCAGCTGGGTGATGTGCAAAATGTAAAAGCCCCTAATGGAGGCAGAAAGCATTAGGATCTATTACCAGGCAGACCCCACGATCTCTCTGAAGATGATTGGAGGTCATGAACAGACAATGCTGAGCCCCAGCTATTTATACAGCAAGAGAAAATTACAGTAGGTTCTTGTAAGGCAAAGGTCTCTCAGCCAAGGCCTACAAGGCTGGGAGACTCTTCATTCCTTCAAGGTCTTCTGAGAGCACAGTCCCTCATGATACCGTGTCTATGTCATCTAGAGCTGTCCCACACCAACTGCTCCCCTGCTGGTCATCCTCTGCGATGGCCCTGGCTTTCCTCTCTAGCCTGAGGGCCTGGTGCAGTGCTGGGGATCTGGCAGGGCCGTAAACAGTATGCCATGAGAGGCACTGGAAAGACTGTCATTACCAGAGTCCTAATGAGCAGGCTGAGAACAAGGTCACTAGATGTGTGTACTTTTCAGTTTGCGCAAATAGGCAGGATGATCATGGACAGCACAGCCTTAGCCTCTCCACTGGCCACTCCCTTACTGTGAAGCAGCAAAAGGCAGGTTCCTGATCAGCATTGGCTGCTGTCATCCAGTGCAGGGGAAAGGCTGGATGGACCTTCTTAGAATCCCTGACTAAGGGAGGGATTGTAGGACAAGAAGCTGCAACATGAAAACAAAACATAAATTATTTATTTGGCCACATAGCCTTGGGTCTGGGCCTGTATAGCTGACACTGGGAAAAGGACCCGGGAGCCAGAGGCCTGGCTTTCCCACTGCTGTTAGCACCAGCAAGGAAGTGCCCATGGCTTATCTCCATGTTGTAACATCCTGTCACACACTGGAAACCTGTCCTGGGCAGGTGGCCATGTGCATTCCTTGGACTCTAGCAGGGCAGGCAGAGGCTGAGTCCAGGTAGGGGTCAGGAAGCTGGAGATTCATCTTCTCCATCTGTGGGGGAAAGGAGAGGCATGGGAGGGACACGCTGCCTACAGCCCTGCCACGAGCCTGGTACCCGCTCTAGCTCTGAAACTCAACTGTGTACCTATGACACACCTCAGCCAGGACCCCTCTCCTTCCCTCAGTCCTGCCCTGTGACCCTGCTGTGCCTACTGCCAAGTACCAAGTTGCTGTCACAAGCATAGTGCTTTAGGTGTCAGTGTTCACCTCATCTGTGCCCCTCCTGTCTAGAAAGGTGCTGTGCCTGCCATGGCCTGAGAGAACCAGGATCTGAACCCAGGTGCCACAACTGCAAAGCCTGGCACCTTAACAATGAACTACTGCATTATAGAGACCTACACATTCTCCCAGAGTCTCCTATAACCCCCACCTCTACCTCCCATGCAGAATCTGGCTCTTGTGCCTCAAGAGTGTCCCTCTGAATTCCATGCCATGCCATGCCAAAGAGCAGAGAAGGGCTGGCCAATGTGGGACAGAACTGAATACCCCAGCTTCTACCGTACCCTCACTCACATTCGGAGGCATTTGTCTTTCCCACCGCTTGCTACTCTCTGGCCATCTGGACTCCAGTCAACAGCATATACCTAAACAGAGGAAGGGGTCAGATAGTGAAGAGCTGAGGGCCAGGACCAGGGCTAACCGCAGCCTTCATGCAGTGAGCCTTACCTCATCGGCATGGCCAGGCAGGTCTGTGGCCAATTTCTGGGCCTTCACATCCCACACCTTCAGCGTGCTGTCACTGCTGCCACTGACCAGTAACCGGCTGTCAGCTGACCAGGCAATCTGGTACACAGCGGCCACATGGCCACGCAGTGAAGCTAGGTACCTGGACCAGGGGAAGCCAGGGATAGGTATTAGATCTTCAACATGTCCTCCGTATCCACAACAGTGGAGCTCACCTTGGCTACCTGCTAGCATTGCCTGGGTCCTATGCTAGACCGTTTTGATCATTATCAGCCATTACTATTCTGTGAAACTTCTCCAGCTGAGTGGGTTTGAGGCTCCCTCTTGCTAAGCCGACACTGCATGCCTGAAAGTCCAATGTGCCACCTGCTTAGCCCATCTGCCTGGTATCCTCCAACATAACAGGTGCCAGCTGACAGGTGGTGTGGAGTTAACAGTGGGCCAGGCCCAGCTGGGGCTTTCAAGTTAATAGAGTCTAGCTGAGATGTCTGGTTAAGCCATTGAGACTCAGTTTCCCGGCTTTCTAAAGGATCTGAATTACCTACCACTTTGAAGAACTGCTGTGAAAATACACAGTGACAGATATTCCTTCTCTTTTCCCATACATCAAGCCTCTTCTCTACCCAATAATGGCTGGTGGACCACACCCCCTCATATCAGGGCCTCTCAGACTTTAGCTGACAGCACAGTCATCAGGCGACCTTACCGGAATCAGATTCTGATTCACAAGATTCAGACTGGAGTCTATACTTGCATTTTTTTTTTTTTAAAAACAAAACAAAACAAAACAAAAACAAAAATGTTAAAAGATGTAATTTTTTTTGTTTTTCTGGACAGGGTTTCTCTGTTTAGCCTGGCTGTCCTGGAACTTGCTCTGTAGACCAAGCTGGTCTTGAACTCAGAGATTCACCTGCATTTGCCTCCCAAGTGCTGGGATTAAAGGCACAAGCCACTACTGCCCAGCAGAGGTATATTTTTATTATTAAATAAATACATGACTGCAGGTGCCTGTGAAGGCCAAAGGCCTGGAACTTGAATTACATGTGGTTGAGAACTGCCTGATGTGGGTGCTGGGGCTTGAACTTGGGTCCTCTGTAAGAGCAGTACATGGTATCTCTTTAAACCCCTGCATTCTGCTTTTCTGTCAAGAGATGTTGGTGCCACTGGTGTGTGGACACATTTCTAGCTACTGCTGTTCACCTTCTCTATGTCCCTGGCCCTGTCACAAGCCCTAAAGATTCCATTTTACCAATCCAAATTCAGTGCTGAGGTGAGAGGTCTATGTGTCAGAAGTGTGGGTGAGGAAATCAGACCTAGCCAGTGCTGCACAAAGACAAGCAGTGTCATCAAGTTCATGCCAAACCCCACTGCTAATAAGGGACAGCCTCACCCCTCCACTCACTTGCCCGTCCTGCCATCCCACAGTTTGATAGACTTGTCGAAGGAGGCACTGGCCACGATGCGCGAGTCAGGAGAGAAGAGCACCTGGTTGATGAGGGCCTGGTGTCCTGTCATCCGGGCAAGGGGCTTCTTGTCCTCTGCTGGGGACCACAGGAATAAGGTGAAGTCGTCTGAGCCAGAGACCAGCCTCTCTGGGCCTTGGCCCTGGGCAAGAAAGCACAGCGCATTGGATGTGGTCAGATACTAGCTATGCAACAGTGACCGATGCCAGAACTAGGGAAATGAGGCCTGGCAGGGACACAAGCTTATATGAAACTCCAGGCTAGCCCACAAGAAGGAATTCTATACCTATGTGGAAGGAATCCTAAGATACAAAGTACAGAATGGTGCTAAAAGGGGGTGGCTTTCATATTCGAGCTGTATTTTAGATATACACAGCATGCTGATATTGGTAGCACTGAATGCTTCCCAGGGGAACAATGTAGGACTCTGAATCTTTTTGTATCTTTTGAACCTTAGACCAGTAAATGTGCTCCTTAACAAAAGACAAGACAAAAGTAGTAAATAAGATACAAGTTAAATGATGCCCAGTGTCTTAGTCAGGGTTCCCTTTTTTTGTTATTTTTTTGTTTTGTTTTGTTTTTTGTTGTCTTTTTTTTTTTTTTTTTTTTGAGACAGGGTTTCTCTGTGTAGTCCTGGCTGCCCTGGAACTCACTCTGTAGACCAGGCTGGCCTCGAACTCAGAAATCCACCTGCCTCTGCCTTCCAAGTACTGGGATTAAAGGCGCACGCCACCACTGCCCGGCTCTTAGTCAGGGTTTCTATTCCTACACAAACATCATGACCAAGATGCAAGTTGGAGAGGAAAGGGTTTATTGAGCTCACACTTCCATGCTGCTGTTCATCATGAAAGGAAGTCAGGACTGGAACTCAAGCAGGTCAAGGAGCAGGAACTGATGCAGAGGCCATGGAGGGTTGTTACTTACTGGCTTGCTTGCTTCTCCCGGCTTGCTCAGCCTACTTTCTTATAGAACCCAAGACTACCAGCCCACAGATGGTACCACCCACAAGGGGCCCTCCCCACTTGATCACTAATTGAGAAAATGCCTTACCGCTGGATCTCATGGAGGCATTTTCTCAACTGAAGCTCCTTTCTCTGTGATAACTCCAGCTTGTGTCAAGTTGACACAAACCCAGCCAGTACACCCAATGTGTTAAGATTTGAAGATTATGAAGGACAACGACTGTGGTTTGCATATGCTTGGCCCAGGGAGTGGCACTATTAGGAGGTAAGGCCTTGTTGGAGTGGGTGTGTCACTGTGGGTGTGGGCTTAAGACTCTCACCCTAACTGCCTAGAAGTCAGTCTTCTGACAGCAGCCTTCAGATGAGGGTGTAGAACTCTCAGTTCTGCCTGCACCATGCCTGCCTGGATGCTGCCATGTTCCCACCTTGATAATAATAGACTGAACCTCTGAACCTGTAAGCCAGCCCCAATTAAATGCCCTTTTTAAGACTTGCCTTGGTCATGGTGTCTGTTCACAATAGTAAAATCCTAAGACAACTAAGAACAACTTTTTGGAACAGAAACACTGAATTGGGGCTAGAAGGGAGAGAGGCCCAAGTGACTGGAGTTTCTGTGATCAGAGAGAAGAATCCTGAGCTGGGACTGCATGCTGGTGGCATACACTCACCCGCACAAGGCTGTAGCGGCTCGATGCTCTCTCCTTCAGCTCCTTCACTGTGCAGGTAAGGGGAGAGAGAAGGAACAAGACTGGTTAGACATCCCCTCACTAGGCAGAAGAACTGGCTTCTTCGCAGGCAGCCTGCTCCCCTCCTCCCTCTCACTCACAGGACCCCTGCAGGTCTTGGGCATTCACTGTGGCTTCAGCAGGCTCAAAGGCCCCTGTGCGCAGGGCATAGTCTGTGCTAAGTGCCATGGTGTTCACCCAGTGGCCATGACCTTGAAGAGTACGGCACAGCACACCCTAGGGCAGATGGAGACAGGTCAGACATACACAGAAATACACACCTAGCATCAAAGGGAGAGATCACACCCTATACCCCACCATTGGATGGGTGACGTAAGACAAGAATCAGGAACCTAAGAATTCATCACTGATGCATGGGCATCTTATCAAGAAGCCCGAGGGCTGGAGAGATGACTCAGAGGTTAAGAGCACTGACTGCTCTTCCAGAGGTCCTGAGTTCAATTCCCAGCAACCACATGGTGGCTCACAACCATCTGTAATGGGATCTGATGCCCTCTTCTGGTGTGTCTGAAGAAAGCAACAGTGTACTCATGTACATAAAAAAAAAAAAAAATAAGAAGCCCGAAGCCTGAGCCCCTCTTCAGGGCAAAGAAGTACATTGGAATATAAGGGTTTAGCTAGTCAAATGGTTTGAGTGTGATAGCTGGCAAACAACTAAACAGGCTCTAAACCCCAGAACCCCCACAGTGTTTTACTGACCTACTTCTCCAGAAGCACTGGCTGGACTCCTGGTACAATTCTGGAAACACCAGACTCTCTGACAAGTTTGTAACCAGCATGGCATTGGCACCCATGACCCATCAGACTGGCTTCTGAATACTACTAGCTCTTACGTCATGGGCCCTCCAGACTTTGATGGTGCGGTCCTGGGAAGCAGAATATAGAAGGCCATCTCCTCCCCACCGGAGGCAGGTGACTGACTGTGTGTGCCCAGTGAGGATTCGTTCACAGCGGCCTGCAGTTGTATCCCAGACTCGTACGCTGCCATCTTTGGAGCTGCTGGCTACGTAGCGGCACTCAGGGTTCCTGGTGAGGGGGAAATGTGATCTCAGGTCTGACCTGGCAGCACCTGTTTGCCCATATTGTGTCTCAGTCTGGACTCAAAGAGGCTGGGACAATCTCTTAACAGCTCTCGGACAGCATAGCAAGACTGTTCTTAGGTGACATGATGAGCCGCCTCCTCCAAACAGCAGAGGGTGTGGCCAGGGTAGGCCAAACTGACACTGTCATCTGGATGTTTCTTTCACTCTCTCCAAAAAATGTTTCTGTACTGAGCAGGGGAAGGGAGCAGTGTTAATCTCAGCTCATGTGTCTCAGCTTGGTGTCACTTACATGTGAAGGGGCTCCCAGCTCAGGCCTGTGATCCACTTGCTGTGGCCAGTGAGGGTCCTGCCCACCTGCATGCCCGTGCTTGGGTCCCACAGGAGAATCTGAAGGACAGAAGAAGCTCATAAATAACTTTCTTCGACCTGACCCACCAAGGATCTCCCAGATGACCCCCCAACACACCCTTCTAAAGATCTCAGAGCCCATTCATCCTGATGTTACCTACCTGGCCATTCTTGCAGCCTGAGGCCAGTTTCTTGCCATCTGGGGACCAGGATATGCTAAGGACCCAGTGCCGGTGTCCTAAGAAAGAAAGGGAAGGAGAAAGGAGCTCCAGTCACCTTTATCTTGAGCCAGGGCTTAGCAGTGCATGGTACAACACAAACCCTCCTTAAGCAATTGTCAAAGGAACTGAGTTAAAGGAGCGATTGGTGAGAGGAAACACAGCAAAAGCTACAGCTGGAGCCTACTACAGATAATACTGCCACTTCCTAGTTAATTCTGTACTTGACATATGGTATGAGGTGTCTATACCTACCATCCCTTCTTACAACAGCTCTTGGATGAAAGGCCAGAACTGCCCTCAGTATTCAGATGCAAAAAGCAAAGTTTAGATAAGGACCTTGCCATTCGTTAGACTCCTCTTTGTGGTCCCCCAGCCCTAGAACTTCTTAGAAATGTACTCAGGACCCACCCTAGATCTGCTGAAACAAAAGCTCTGGTCCAGGGTGTAGGTGTGGGGATAGGGACCACTTGATATGCATTAAGACAATTTACTGGAGCCTGGCATTGGAGGCGCACGCCTTTAATCTCAGCACTTGGGAGGCAGAGGCAGGTGGATTTCTAAATTCGAGGCCAGCCTGGTCTACAGAGTGAGTTCCAGGACAGGTTTACACAGAGGAACCCTATCTTGAAAAAAAAAAAAAAAAAAAAAACCCTTACTGGTTAAATGCACACTGACCTTTGCATGTGAAATGCGGTGTCTCAGTGCTGAGATCCCAGAAGCGCACAGTGGTGTCTCCGGAACCACTGGCCAGGTACCTGGAGAAGAGAGGCCACTTGACTGCTGCAGTGGTGGGGCCCACCCAGAGACCCTGCACATGTGCATTCCTGCTGCCTATCCAACCATCTTCTGGGAATAGACTCTCCATTCCCTGAGGAGAAATAGGACACTAATGCCACCTAGGAAAAGACCCCAGGAGGCCACTTCTCTCTTCTTCCTTCCCAACAGGAATAGCTCCACCCATCCATCCACTTTATGTGTGTGTGTTTAATGTTTAACTTTTATTTTATGCAAACCTGTATTGCACCTACATGTGTCTACACGAAATGTGTATGTTGGATCCCCTGAGATCTGAGTTACAGACAGTTGTGAGCTGTTATGTGGTGCTGGGAATTGAACTCAGGTCTTCTGGGAGAGCAACCAGTGCACTTAAGCCCTGAGCCATCTCTCTAGCCTACTTCCACTCTTTTTTAAAGACAGGGTTTCTCTGGGTAGCCCTGGCTGACTTGTTCTGTACAATTGGCTGGCTTAGAACTCATAAAGACCTGCCTGCCTAGTTTCTACTTCCTTGGAAATTTCTAGCAAACGCTTTTGAAGCTTTTCATATTCTTCTGTTGTTGTCTGAGGCGGGGTCTCTCTGTGTAGTCCTAGCTGTCTTGGAACTCACTATTTAGATCAGGCTGCCCTTGAACTCACAGAGATCCGCCTGCCTCTGCTTCCTGAGTGCTGAGATTAAAGGCGTGGACTACCACCACCTGGCTCAACTGTTAGTACATATTCTTGTACTATAAGAAATGATTCATTTCCATAGGGAAAGTAACAGATGCAGAAATGTGATTTGTTTAAGTAATACAACTTGGAAAGGAACAGCTCAAATCTCCAGATGACCAAGATAGGCTCTTCTGAGCCAGGTATCTATCCTTAGCCTTTGGGGACCAAACCCCAATAAGAAAGTCTCTTATCTGCAACTTGAGTCCAGATCCCAAGTCTATGACAGGAAGCCTAAGACCCCATGAATAATAACTCAGGAGGGCCCTCGCCACCCATCAGAGGATACACCTCCACATCCCAATGATTCTGCCAATGTCCTTACTTTCCTGTGGGGCTGAACGCCACAGAAATGACGGCTTCACTGTGACCTTCCAATGAGCTGGTGCACCGTGTCACAGCTCGGACCCTGAAGATAGCTTGCGGCTGGTAGATGATGTCTATGATTTTCTCTGTCTCCACAGACTGGGACTCCAGTGTCTTCCCCAGTGAGGACACAATCTCAGCATCGTGGACATAGAAAGCAAGGGGCAGGGGCTCCTCCTGAAGGCAAAAACAATGGAGTAGAGGGAAACTCTGCTACAGAAGGATGAGTGCCTGCCCTCAGTGAGGATTGGGAGAACCAGCTCCCACTGAGCTGTGGGGGTATGAGGCATTCAGCCACCTTGCTTGAAAAGTACTTTCACTATTTCTCACTGAGAATGACTAGGTTGTTTTGTTTTTCTAGATAGGGTTTCTCTGTGTAGCCCTAGCTGTCTTGGAACTCTCTTTGTAGTCCAAACTGGCCTCGAACTCACAGAAATCTACCTGCTTCTGCTTCCCAAATGCTGGGATTAAAAGCGTCCACCACCACGCCTAGCAAGCATGACTTATTTTCTTTAGAACATTGAGAAGTAATCCTAGGCCACTCACAGAATTTTAGAGCTCCTTATCTGCATCTCACAACCTTGGGAAGTAGACATTAATATCTCCACTTGATGGATTTAAAAAAATGCCTACTACAAGTAAGTAATTAGCTCAAAGCCTGACGACTAATTCAGGTCTTTGGTATTTTTAAGGTCTAAGATGAGAGTCAGTACACAGCCCCATATATTGAAACTACCAACACTGTGCTGCAACAGTAAAACGAATATTCAAAGGGATGGTTAAGAATGTAGACTAAGGTTAAGTGCAAGAGGGTCCACAGCTGCATCTGTAAGGCTGCATCTTCAATCCATCAGAGTGCAGCATTAGTGACACGGGCAGAAAGGATAAAAGCACAGGCTTTGGGTCTGGTCAAATCGACTTGGTCAAATCAATGCTCAATCCCACCTACTGCATACCACCATGAGACTAATTTAATCCCGCTGGGCATCTCTGTAAACTGGGGATGCTTATGTTGGACCGTGACAAGGAGTCACGGAAATACTGCATCCGGTGAGTTCAAAACACAGCCTGTCTGCAGGTGGGTCGGCTCTGAGAACATTTTTCCTGGGGCCGATCTACGTCACCAACACTGTTGGTGTGTAGCTGAGTCCCCGGAACACTGCGGCTTCGTTTTGGGGTGCTCACCTGGGCCAGCAGCGCGTTGCACACGAGCTGCAGCTTGTCCGGCGTGATGTCCACGGGCACGTCGAACGGGGAGCCCAGCAGCTGGCCGCCCTCATCCTGGAACTGTACGAGCAGCCGCTGAACGTCGCCTGCCACCGGAACGTCCTACAGAAGCAAGCCGGGAGACTGTCAGTCCCCATCTGCTTCCCTCCGGCCTGGGGACCCCAGTGTAGAGGAGCGGCATCCCCGCCCCGAGCGCGTACACCTACCGCCACTGCCGCCGCCATCCTGCGTCCCCACGTGGAGGGGAACCGAGGCGGAAAGACAGAGCGTCGCGTCCGTGACACGCGAGGCAGCCGCCGGCCACAGCGCCCTCTAGTGTTCGGAGGAGTCAGACCGCTCCAGAGGCCGGGGTTGCTGATGGGTTCACCAGGTGGCCTCCCTCCGCCTTCAACATTATCCCTCCCGGGATGCGGGATGAGTTCTTTCACACTTTTCACAACAGTGACTCAGGTCAATTTTAGTAGCCAAAACCCAGAAAAGTTAATCGATTTGCCCTCCTAGCTCACAGAGGCGGGAGATGGTGGAGGTTGAGACTTTCGGGGTCCAGGCAGGGGTATAAATACAAACCAGGAAACTATTGGGTTGAGGCATTAACTTTATTTATGGGTTTGTTTGTGGGTTTCTCTCTCTCTCTCTCTCTCTCTCTCTCTCTCTCTCTCTCTCTCTCTCTCTCCCCCCTCCCTCTCCCTCTCCCTCTCCCTCTCCCTCTCCCTCTCCCTCTCCGTGTGTGTGTGTGTGTGTGTGTGTGTGTGTGTGTGTATTGAGATAGGCTAAGGGTGTGTAGCCTAAATAGACCTTGAACTACGTGATCCTCTTGTCTGGGCTCCCAGGATGGGATTTTGGAATTATAGGATGAGCCACTGTGCCCAGCTGTCTTGGCATTTTTCTGAGCTCTTTCAAGGTGTGGCCCTCTCCTGTATCTGCTTTCCCATAGGCAATTTATTCTGTCTGGGACTGTTATGAACAGCTTTGACTCTCTGCTCTCCTCGTGTATAAGTACAAAGAATACAGAGCCTATAAGGAACCATTAAACCGGGCGTGGTAACACATGCCTTTAATCCAGGCTCTCTCTTTAATCAAGGAGACAGAGACAGGCAGATAGATCTCTGAGCTCAAAGCCAGCCTGGTCTACAGAGCCAGGCCATCCAAGGTCTACAAAGGAAAATCCTGTTTCAAACAAACAAACAATAAACAACAACCAAACAAAAGAAACTAATTCAAGTTGAAGAAGGCCAGAAGGGACCTGTGTGCTCTTTGGAAGCTTTTCCTCTTCTGAGGGCAATGACTCCCATTTGCTAGAGACTCTACCTTCTGGCCTTCTTCATGTTGTTCATCTCTTGGCTTAAATATACGTATTCCTACGTGCACACATTCATTCATTCGACAAAACGAATTAAGCCTCTATTCTTTGCCAGATAGTGTTCAAAGAACTTTGCATAGATTAACTCAATTACTTAGAGAAGCCTTTCCCAGGACCCTGTCTTTCTTTCTTTCTTATCTTTTCTTTTCTTTCTTTTTTTCTTTTCTTTTCTTTTCTCTTCTTCTTCTTCTCCTTCTCCTTCTCCTCCTCCTCCTCCTCCTCCTCCTCCTCCTCCTCCTCCTCCTCCTCCTTCTTCTTCTTCTTCTTTTGGTTTTTCGAGACAGGGTTTCTCTGTGTGGCCCTGGCTGTTCTGGAACTCACTCTGTAGACCAGGCTGGCCTCAAACTCAGAAATCCACCTGCTTCTGCCTCCCAAGTGCTGGGATTAAAGGTGTGTACCACCACTGCCCAGCAACACTGTCTTTCTTGTTCTGTGTTTTCCAAGCTTTCTGGCATTCCTCATTATCAACCATGTCCCCTGGTATACAGGAGACACAGAAGAAACGCTTGTGGACTGAATTACTAAATCAGGAATTGAACGTAGAATCCCTTGATTCAAAAGCCACAGAGCCAAAGCTTCTCTACTAGTAGTGAGATCCTTTGTCAAGTACTTCATTGCTTGGATAACAAATGAGGTTCCAGGCTTGGGATCCATCCCATGAAAGCAGACAATCTGTCTACCCACTCACCCATTTACTCATCACTATCCAAAAACTGTGTGTTAGGATGGAGATGGTGGCACACAACTCTGGTTCCAGCTATAGAGGTGGCTAAGGCAGGAGAATTGCTTAAGTCTAGGAGTTTGAAGCCAGTCTGATGACAGCTTTGAAAAAAAGAAGGTGAGAGAATCAAGAAACAAACAAGGTCACGTGTTAGGACTAAGCCCTTTATTCAGTATGGCTGTGAGACCTGTCCAAGGTTACATAGTTGTATATCTGTATTCTAAACGCACAGCTGTACTTGCAGAAGCTATTATGGGTGTCCCTGTGTGTGGCTTTTCTTCAGTATCTTTCAGGTGTGT
The DNA here is from genome assembly GCA_019843965.1 of Rhynchomys soricoides. Taxonomy (NCBI): domain Eukaryota; kingdom Metazoa; phylum Chordata; class Mammalia; order Rodentia; family Muridae; genus Rhynchomys; species Rhynchomys soricoides. The sequence continues at coordinate 127,505 of JADRCH010000059.1, read as the reverse complement.
TTTGAAATATATTGGAAGTATGGGGAGACTAAAAGGAAGGGGAGCAAAGCAAAAGAACAAAGATCCATCTATCTATCCCTCCCTCCCTCCATTCATTCATTCACTCATTCATTCATAAGACACACCCAGGGCACTGTGTGCCAGGCTCTGAACCTGGGATGGCGACAGAAGTTCTCAAACAGCAACCTTGACCTCATGGAGCAAACACAGAAGGACAGGAGAATTCTGACTCTCCATGAGGACAGCTTTTTAAAGTTGGCTGAGGAGAAACAAGCAATGCAGGCTCCCAGAGACACCTATCCATCACGGTGATGGCCACTTTTGAAGAGGGAGCCTTTTCTTGTCCTGGGAGAGATCTGGATCAAAGGAAGGTGGGTTACAGTCCTTGAGCTCAGGGGATTCCAGGTCTGACTTAGTCCTTGCCCTAGGAGAATAAAATCTGATCCAGAGGAAGAGAGCCAACATCCAAGAAGTCATAGCCAGATGGGGAACTGAGTATGCTCATCAACGCAGACTGGGAGGATGGGAGACAAGCACACACAAACAGCAATCCACTCACACACACCAAGTCAGCAAGTCCTCTGGGCTTTCCAAAAGTAGGGTCTTTTGAGCAATCACAGGTGCTGTGAACAAGTATGAAGAGAAGCGAAGAAAGGATCTTCCTCTGCTCTGCTCTCCTCCGCCCTCCAGAGAGTCATTTCTGGAAGTCTCTAGAGGGACCTGGGCAGCTGCTGTGTGTCCAAGTCTATCAGTCCCTCAGCTGTCACTCTGCTCCCAAAATAGCAGTAGTGGTGGTGGGGGGGAGGGTTGTTTATCTGGGGATAGAGGTGGGGAAGGGGCATTATAACTTGCCTAGGCAAGGCAAGTCTCCAAGGAATATTCCTGTCTCTTCTGGATCTTGATCCCACACTTTGAGGTATGAGTCTAAAGTCTTGCAGGACTGCCCCTGAGCAAGATGTTTGAGGGCCAGAGGGTAGTCAGCTCCTTCACTTGGGTATGGACAGCCAGTCCAGGCAGGGGGAGGGCCCTGTATCAATGACAGCTTCCAGGAGCACCTGCCCCTGTGGCCAAATATAGTCTGGAGTCACTGGCTGGGGTGATAAAGTCTGCCGGGTGGGGGCTGGGAGCAACAGACGGAAGCTGTCTGAGGTGGACTGCGGAGCTCAGGAGCAGTACCTAGGAGGAGGCATCTCTGGGAAAGTGTGAGTAGGCAGGGAGACTGGGCAAGAAGAAGGCCTGAGGGCTTTCAGGCCTGTAGGCCTGCTTTGGGTGAAAGAGACAGAGAGGGAAGCATATGGACTCTGACAACCCTTTCAATGGGAGTCAAGTTCCAAGCAAATGCAATGTCCTTTGGGGTGGGGTGGTAAGTAGATTTAGGGGTGCTGGAATGGAAACCTTCCAGGCAGAATTCCTACCCTACACTGTAGAGAGGGAAACCTGGGGCTCTAGCTATCAGGCTAAGAGCCCTGTCCTGGGTATCCAGCAAAGGGCTGACCACACAGGGCTGTTGGTATCCCCACAGATGGCAGAGGCCGAAGCAGCACAGCTGAAGGAGGAAGGGAACCAGCATTTCCAGCGCCAGGACTACAAGGCGGCCACCAAGAGCTACAGCCAGGCCCTGAAGCTGACCAAGGACAAGGCCCTGCTGGCCACACTCTACCGGAATAGGGCAGCCTGCTGCCTGAAAATGGTCTGGGAACAGGACAGCTTGGGTGGGCTGAGGGCGGTTAAGGCTGGGGACAAGGTTGTAATGGCCCGATGGAAGTGAGCCATCTTCATCCTCAGCATGCCTGCTAGACCCCTCGAGTTGCCAAATGTGCCTCTTATTGCCCAGGCTACTGCTCTAGAGAATCAGGACTCCACCAGTCACAGTTGGCCTAGCACAGGTACTTTTCATATGTTGGGCCACTGCTTTGAAGAACAGCCCTATGGCAGTCATTGTTCTCGTTCCAGTATAGCAGTCAAGAAATTCAAGGTGCAGAAAGCATGAATTGCTTGACCAAACTTTCCCAGGTGGCAGTGGAGCTGGCATTTAAACCTGGGGTTGCCTGACACCAAAGCCTGTGCTTTTCTGTACCAGGCACAGGGTGAATCCTGAACCTCTGATAACCTGCAGTAACCCCCCCCCCAACTTCTCCCCTCCCATTCCGCTGGTTGTCTCACTAATGGAGTCTCTTGTTCCTGTTTCTCAGGAGAGCTACGCCCAGGCAGCTTCAGATGCTTCCAGAGGTGAGCTCCACTCTTTACCCTCACCCAGCATGGCTGCGCAGGAATTTGGATCTGGCTTCCATTGTTATTAGGTGCTATGATAGTCTGTGGGTGCTGAAGGTCAAGAAACAGCTGGAGGAAAAAAGGAAACATCTGGCAATATGTAGCCCAGGGAAGGCAGCTCTCCAGTGGAATAAGGAAGGTTTAGCCCTTGGGGGCTTCTGGGCCAGACTTAGGATAAAAAGACAAAAAGGTACAGGGAGGAGTTTGGGCAGGAATAGGGAAGGTGTGTGTGTGTGTGTGTGTGTGTGTGTGTGTCCTGGAACTGGCTCTGTAGACCAGGCTGGCCTTGAACTCACAGAGGTCAATCGGCCTCTGCCTCCCAAGTGCTGAGATTAAAAGCTTCCACCATAACCAACCGGCTGTGAAAGATTTTTTGATGGACTTGCCTGGCTGCTTCAGAAAGGAGGGGAGCACCCTATTTCTGGGGATATACAAGCATCAGTAAGATGGAACACTGATAGGAATCCTGTGGTAGGGGAAGCACTGGGAGGTGTTGCTGGGAGGGATGTAAAGGGAGAGGACCTTTGAGCTTTCTGCCTGCCAACCTTGACGCTCTGTCTCCCTATCCCCCCCCAAATAAGGAACACATCCTTCCTACACAGTAGAATAGGGAGGCCAGTCTTGTAGCCCAGCCCCCTGAGGATCTGCCTGTCCCCCTCTGTAGCCATTGACATCAACTCTGCTGACATCAAAGCACTGTATCGGCGATGCCAGGCACTGGAGCATCTTGGCAAGTTGGACCAGGCATTCAAGGATGTGCAGCGCTGTGCTACCCTCGAGCCAAGGAATCAGAACTTCCAGGAGACACTGCGGAGGCTCAACACCAGCATCCAAGAGCAGGTAAGCTGGGCCCTTCTAGAGAACTTTGGCTGCTTCCATCACATTCTTGGGGGAGGGGGTAAGGACATTGAGATGGGAGGACAGAATGAGCCCTGCCTCTTCAGCTGCAATCCAAAGTCAGCACAGAGCATAGGCAGTCTCCATGGAACAGTATGTCTACCTGTGAGTGATGGAGAGAGCCGCAGTGCTGAGTGAGGACACAATCTAATCATGGCTACAGTCCTTTTACATTTCAGAGGGAAGCTTTGAAAAGGAATTATGATCACCTGGTGAATCTACATTATGACTCTAGGGGGACAAAGGTAGCCAGGAATCCTTGGGAATCAGGAAGATCAATGGGAGAGAGAGGTCAGAGTCCATGGAACATGAGATTTTTTCAGGGTAGATGGGCAAGGCATGGAGAGCCTGAGCCAGAGAGGAGAAGCCCTGAATCCTCCCCTGGCTCAGCTACTGACTTCTTTCTGGGTGACCCCTTAGACATGAGCAGTAGTAGGTCATTCGGCCCTCTACTCCAAGACATCCTGTGTGGTTAGACTATGTCACACTCAGTGTCAGGGGCTGGAGGTGGGTGAGAATGGAGGAGGAGGAGATGAGAAAATGGGTGGGTGAAGGAGGAGCCCGCCCACCCAAACAGATGAGGCCAGACAAGCAGGAGGAAGGAGCAGCAGCTCCCAGCTGTAGGAAGTATGGAGTGAGCCCTCCAGATGATCACTTAGACTACCTTATAAAAGATTCAGAGTGGCCCAGTGTGGGACGTGTGAGGGTCTAGACCCCCCCAAACAGAATGGTTTCCACTCACCTGGTGAGATGCTTGAAATCTATTTCTGGTTATTAGCCTGGAGATAAATTTCTAACTTAATCTCCAATTCAACCTCTAATAGTTGATTGCTTATGAGATTCTTGTTTGGGACTGGGTCTCTCTATGTAGCTCTGGCTGTCCTGGAGCTCACTGTGTAGACTAGACTGGCTTTGAACTCACAGGGATCTGCTTGCCTCTGAGTGCTGAGATTAAAGGCATGGGGCACTATGCCTGCTCCTTGTTCACCTTTCTATCCGTGGCGTCTAGAACAGTGCCTGGCATAAAGTGGTCGTTGAGTTAACGTTAAAATTATCATTATTAGCATCATCATCACTAATTGTTATTATGAGGGGGTGTGGGTTCAGAGGAGGTGGAGGTTGGTTTTCTAGTAACTTTGAGGGTTTTTCGCATCAACTTAGGTCTCAGGGCTTGCTCTGCAAAAGCCTTTACCAGCTGTGATACCTCACACACATCCTCTCTCCATTTGTTCAAAAATGAACGGATGCCTTAGGGTCCAGATTATATCTTTTTTTCTGAGTTGAATATATGAAGGATAGGCGTATTCCAGCTGCCTGCTTCACTTAGGGCTCTCTCTCCTCAGCTCCGTGTGCAGTTTTCTACAGACTCCAGGGTACAGACGATGTTCGAAATCCTTCTGAATGAAGACAGCCAGGCTGATAAGCGGGAGAAGGTGAGTGATGCGTCATTCTTGACAGCAGAGGCCGCTCTCTCCACGAGGCTCCCATTAAGGGCTTTATTGGCCTGGGATGGTAAGAGGGCGGTAACCATGACTACAGAGAAACCCTGGCTCCGCTCCGTGTGTTAATCTCATTAGAAAACCGCATGACAGCAGCCACATATGGTCATAGTTACATATTTTGTACATACAGTACACACACTGGAGTGAAGACATCCAGGCAGAATGGAGCCTGTTAACCTAAGTCGGGTTAAGCAGGAATTCAAGGCCAGCCTAGGCTACACAGTAAGACCAAGATAAACCAACATAAAATGTGAAATAAATAGGAAATGTGTTCCTGGGTTCCACTGAACAAACTTTAAGTGTGTTGTAACCATAGGTACAAGCAAGACGGGCAGCACAACCACAGAGCACACTCACCTTGCAGAATCCCATCGGAAAGCCCTACTCTAGACTTGCTTCTGTTCTTTGGCATTTTAATTTTCTACAACAATTCAATAAAAGGAGAAGAGAGTGTCTTAGAGATCCTCCAAGCCTCCCAGAGAGCAAAGGGCATTAAGTCTGAGTCAGGTATATGCCTTTAACCCCAACATGTAGAATGTGGAGGTAAGAAGATCAGGCATTCAAGTCTAGCCTCTGCTACCTGAGGCCTTTGAGAGCAGTCTAGGCTACCTGAGGTGGCCAGTGAGATGGCCAGAGGATAAAGGTGCCTCTTGCCAAGTCTGACAACCTGAGTTTGATTCCCATGGTGAAAGAAGAGAACCAAGTTCTGCAGGGTATCTTTAACCTATACATCCCCCCCATAATAAATAAATTCTAGAAAATAGAAGTTAAAGAGGAAAAAAAGAGAAAGAAACTGGCATTAACCATAAGAAGGGTCAAGACTGGGGTAAAGCCAATGTGGTGAATTGAACAGCAGGGTCCGATGACATCTTTGTTTAAAATCAGATATTTTGTTTATTGAGATTTTGGCCTTGATTATGATTAAAAAGTATTTCATTAAACACTACTTATCTGGATATTAGGCTTTTTGTTGCCTCCTTAAGCTTTGCACCCACAAGGAATATCTAACTTGCCTCTTTATAATTTTGGTCCTAAGAAACACTGGTGCATTCAAATAATGCTTTGTTTCATTTAGAAACACTGCAAAGAGGTCACGATGACACATTAAAACATATTAAAATATGCATTGGTAGCAGTCATCTTAATCAAACCGTTTGATCTGTCTCCTGTTTCTCTCCAGTCTTCAAGTGAACATTGAAATGTTTTGCATTTATTTATGTCAGAACTTGGGTGACGATGCCCAAGAAAGGGCAGTGTATTCGTTTTGTGGCAAATTAATTCACATGATTAAAAAAAATGTACTTTACAGCTTCTCTGAGGACCTAAGGAGTTGTCACGGATAAAGCTTTGTTTGGAACAGCACCAAGCCCTAAGCTTATAGCAATGTTCAGGTCACATTTGCCTGAAGTCTCAGCCACTTCCCCACTGTCTTAGTTAGGGTTTCCATTGCTGTGAAGAGATACCATGACCAAGGCAACTCTTATAAAGGAAAACATTTAATTGGTGCTGGCTTACAATTTTAGTGGTTTAGTCCATTGTCATCATGGCAGGAAACATGGCAGCATGCAGACAGACATGGTGCCAGAGAAGGAGCTGAGAATTCTACATCTTGATCCACAGGCAGCAGAAGGGGGGATGTGTCCTATAAGCAGTCAAAAGGAGACTAATTTCTGCAGGCAACCAGGGGAGAATATACCAGTGTTCTGAAGATACAGTCTGTGTACTAAGCCTGTGCACTGAGTTCACAGTCAAAGCCTCCCTGGCTTCCTGACAGTCTACCTTGCTTCTCCCTTAGGCTGCCAACAACCTTATCGTCCTGGGCCGTGAAGAAGCAGGGGCTGAGAGAATCTTCCAGAGCAATGGAGTGGCTCTGCTGCTGCAGCTTATGGACACTAAGCGACCTGAGCTGCTGCTAGCTGCCGTGAGGACCCTGTCTGGCATGTGCAGTGGCCACAGAGCTAGGGTGAGGGCCTGGGGCTTGGGATTGGTGGTGCAGTTGGCAGCTGGTCTAAGGAAGCAGAGGGTGGCATGTGGTCAGGCTGTGGTTGGCACAAATAGAACTTGAGACAGAGCCTCAAGTGTCTCTTGTCTCCCAGTCTGATTCATGTGAATTATGGCTCAAGAGTGCTCCGAGCCCTTTCCCTGCAAGCTGGAAGTGGGCTCCACTAAGCAGAGGTGTTTGTTGAAAGTTGACTACAGGAAGAGCTGAAAACACAAGCATTGTAATTTCTTCATATTCAGCCTTTGAGTTCAGTGTGTCTTCCTTCTATACTTATATTTCACTGAGGTCCTGCCACAGGCGTGGATTCAATGCCCCCAGGACTCCAACATGGGGTGGCATAGCTTGGAGTCTCTTGGAGGAGGTTTCCCAGTTTGTGGGCCCCACTTCTCTATTGCATGAAGTGGGAAGATGGTCACCACTGACCTCTTAACCTGAATGCCAAACTGATGATAGGGACAGGGTTGCTGACTCTGTTCCTGCTGGGGTCTAGGCCACAGCGATCTTGCACGCAGTCCGCATAGACAGAATCTGCAGTCTCATGGCCCTGGAGAATGAAGAGATGTCCCTGGCTGTCTGTAACCTGCTCCAGGCCATCATTGACTCCCTGTCTGGGGAGGACAAGAGAGAGCATCGTGGGAAGGAAGAGGCCTTGGTTCTAGGTAGGAGATATTCTTCTGTTCTGGTTCATGTGGACTCCAAGACAGAGCCAGTCACCCCCTCACATGGGCAATTCCCGTGTGCACGGGTGGCCTGGCTTGATTTTATTATGTGTGCTGGGGTGATAAAAATGACAGCGGCATAGGCTGCTGAGTGCAGCATTGTCAGGTTTTCAGCCTGGAAGGAGCTATGGTGGTGATGGCTATATCAGTGTGACTGTGTTCAGTGCCACTCAACTTTGTACTTAAAAATAGTTAAAATGGTAAATTTGGGTTATTTCTATTTCATCACAGTGTAAAGGGAGCTCACTGGGGAGACTTAGAAAAATACAGAAATCTGTAAGGAAGAAAAATATTCCCTCAAACAAAACTCTGTACTCATTCAGACAATCCACTGGATCTCTCCTGTCTCTTCTTAGCCATGTAAATATATTTACATAAATATCAATTAAAAATTGGAAACCTGAGCCAGGTGGTGGTAGTGCATGCCTTTAACCCCAGCACTTGAGAGGCAGAGGCAGGAGGATCTCTGAGTTCAAGGCCAGCCTGGTCTACAGATGGAGTTCCAGGACAGCCAGGACAGAGAAATCCTGTCTCGAAAAACAAAACAATGACAACAAATTGGAATTCTGCTCTAGGTATTGTTAAACTGTCCTCCAGAGTAAGGTCAATGTTACCTGCATTGTGGTCCGAGTGTAGTGCCCCCCACTGGCCTGTGTGTTTGCACTGTTGGTCTACAGTTGATGGAGCTGTCTTGTGAGCAAGCAATCCTACGCTTCTACCACCACAGCTGTGAGCCACTTTTTAAATGCCCTTCCCACCATGAGCTGCATCAAACCAAAATATAACCCTTCATTCCCAGTTTCCTTGCCAGGTGTTCTGACCCAGTTATGAGAAAAGTAACTGACATGCACATCATTTAGTATTATTCTTTCTTTCTTTTTACATAGGGTCTGTCCATGTAGTTCACGCTGGTCTTGAGCTCCCCATCTTCCATTCTCAGCCTCCCAAGTACTGGGATTACAGGTGTGCATCACCACGTCCAGCCCATTTAATACTCTTAAAAATTATCCCAATACCTTTAAATAATCAATTAATTTTATATATCTTTTCTTTTTTTGGGTGGGGGGATTGAGACACTATGTATCTCCAACTGTCCTGGAACTCACTGTGTAGATCAAGCTGGCCTCAAACTCATAGAGATCCATCTGCCACTGCCTCCTGAGTGCTGGGATTAAAGGCATGTGCCACCACCACCCGGCATAGGTCTGGGTTCTTGACTGACCCTATTGCAATAGCTGAGGGGCTGCTTATCTTTTCTGAGCCCAGACTTTTTAGAAGGTCCAAGATGGCTTCACTTGGAGGGTTGCTGGTTAGCTGGAGAGCTTGCTTGGAAGCCTTGGTATTTTTCTGTATGGCTCTCCAGTGGCTAGCTTGGATTTCTATATGATATGATAAATGGACTATAAATGGACCAGTCCAGGGAGTAAGAACTTAGTAAACGTCTGGTTGTACCCTCAAGTCACATGACCAACTCAGAGCTAGTGTGGGAGAGGGACCACTTAAGACAAGAATGTGCCAGCTATTTCATGACCTATCTATCAGAAGACAATCTCCAGCGTAAACTTAAGCCTCTCTTCCCCATGTGGCATAGTCCCTTTTCTCCCCCCTCCTGGTCTGACATAGTGTAGAGACCTTTACTTCCTTTTTTTTGTTTTCCACTCTAGAATTACTAACATATCTCTAAGTTTCAGGAAGTCAGAGCAGAGTCAGGAAAAGACACTTGTCTTTTAACTTCTACCACTGGGCAAGGGAGTCCTGGTATCACAAACAGAGACTGGGATCCAGTCCCCTGCATGTTTGGATCTGTGATATGAAGTGTCTGAAGGAGGAATACATTTTCTTCCTGGATCTTATTTTTTAGATTTATTTGTTTTATTTTATGTGTATGAATGCTTTGGCTGCATGTATGTGTGTGCACCATGTGTGTGCCCAGTGCCTGTGGAAGTCAGAAGGGGGCATTGGATCCCCTGGAACTAGAGTTACAGATGGCTGTGAGCCAACATATGGGTGCTGGGAATCGAATCTCTGGTTCCTCTGTACGAACAGCCAGTGCTCTTAACCACTGAATCATCTCTCCAGTCCCCTGGAAGACATTTAAAAAATAAGTTCATTAGCTGGGCAATGGTGGTGCATGCCCTGGCACTCAGGAGGCAGAGGCAGGTGAATATCTAAGTTTGAGGCCAGTCTGGTTTACAGAGCAAGTTCCAGGACAGTCATGACTACACAGAGAAACCCTGTTCTAAAAACAAAACAAAACAAAGTTTATTAAAACCATACAAAGTGTTCCTGGATCACCGACAGTCAGCCATTGTCTGGCAATAAGGGGCTTTCCAAGAATAGGAGCTGGTGGAAGACAAAGGGATGTTGGATGTCCAGTGGCCACAGTGACCCTTGGGGTTGTGGCTTAGGGATTTCTTTGCTTTTGTGGTGAAATAGATGTGTCTTGGGAAATTCACATGTTCGCTGTACCAGTTCCTTTTGTACGCCCAGGACCATGACACCAGACAACAGCTTAAGGAAGGATCTATTTTGCTTCAATGCCCAGAGGGCTTCTCCAGTGGCTGCTTGGCGTCATGCACTTGGGCCAAGCATCAGACATCATGCTGTGGGAGCAGGCATAGGAGGAGGCTTCTTACCTCGTGGTGAATAGGAAGGAGAGGGAGAGGGAAGAGGAAGAAGAAGACAAAGAGGGGGAGGAGGAGGAGAAGGAGGAGGAGGAGGAAAAAGAAAAGACGGAAAGGAAGGAAGGAAGGAGGCAAGGAAGGAGAGAAATGGGAGGCACCACCTGAAACAAGAAACATCTCTCAAGGATCTGCTCTGAGTGACTTCCTCCCACCTCCTACAGTTTTTGGAGCCTCTCCAAATAGCACCGTCCACTGATATGCACTTCTGCAGGAGAGTGTTTCATATTTGAACAGTTAACACTAAGAAAACAGGGGCTTTAAGCCTTCCAGAATCCTTCTAGATGTTTCTGGTATTCTGGATCCTCTCCATGTGAAATTTTCTCTCGTCTCTATTTGCTCTTCTTTTCTGTTCCTCAGATACCAAGAAGGACCTGAAGCAGATCACTAGTCACCTGCTGGACATGCTGGTCAGTAAGAAGGTATCTGGGCAGGGCAGAGACCAGGCACTGAACCTGCTCAATAAGAACGTCCCCAGGAAGGACCTGTCCATTCATGACAATTCACGAACCATCTATGTTGTAGATAATGGTGAGATGGGGGGTGAAGGAGTTTGGGGTTCAGTCATGCCGTTGGGGTAGGCTCAGATACTCATCTCTGTGTGGAGAGAATAGGGGAATGTTGTCTGTAGAGTGTATTCAGTCCCAGCTGAAGGTGGTGGTAGGTATTTGTGAGGTAGGATTCCCTCAGGGTCTCTTGAAGTTGATAGGTCAAGGCTCTGAATTAAGGGCAAGGACATACCCAGGAAGTGGTTAGCACCCCCAAACATTAGATCTAACAGACAGGATTAAGTGTTTGTAACAAACAGGACTACCAGCCATGCAGTTCACTCCCCCTCCCCATTTAACACAGTGCACAGGCAAGTACCTTGACCCGGGTGCCTAAGGACTGCTGCCATGCTCCCCTACCCCAGTTCTGGTCCCTGTACATATTCTGTAAGCTGAACAGCACTGGCCTCTTTCTTCTCGGCAGTAGGATCAAATATGTGGTTTATGGGTTGGAGTAGATGGGGCATTTCTTGTTCTCTTCCTTGGCTGGAAAGCACTACATGGAATAGCTCTCAGGTGAAAACCAAGTGGATTTAGAAGCCCCAGTAGACCAGTGCAAAGTCACAGTGTGAGGTATGTGTGTAACTCAGACAGGGCCAGTGAAGGGGCTGGGAGGTGATCAAACCGAAGTAAGCTCTTGGCTTACAAGGGAGAGGTCCTGAGTATTCTCAGAGGAGAGAATTGGGAGGGATCCATAGGCAGGATGGAAGGGGAAAGTCAGAGGTGAATTGGGGTGGGAGGAGCAGGTGCACTGGGGAGAGTCTTTGCAAACCAGGCTTCAGTATCTGGGTTGGCTCACAGGCCCTACCTTACCAAACCCTTTTTT